>LPNX010232951.1:73316-178853 GCA_001517045.1 Pseudotsuga menziesii
TCTTCTTTACGAAAATTATCGGTGCTCCCTAAGGGGACACACTTGGTTTTATATATTATTTTTCTATTAATTCCTGCAACTGCAGTTTGAGTTCCACCAACTCTGGTGCACTCATGCGGTAAGGATATTTTGAAGCCAAAACTGATCCTCATGTTAGTTCTATGGAAAAATCTAGGGCTCACTTTGGATGTAATCCTGGGATCTCCTCAGGAAATACATCCCTAAATTCTACAAGAAATGGAAATTCCTCTATGTCTTGTTCCCTGTGATCCTCTATGTCTCTGATGTTTACTGCAAAAAACTTGCATCCTTTCCTAATACACTTCTTTGCTTGTAAAGAAGGTATCTTCCTTAAATAAAATTTCTTCAGTATACCTTGAATCTTCACTTGATTCCTTTGGCTATTAATACACAAGATTGACTTGTGTAAGCAATCAATCATGACATGGTGTTGTTCCAACTAGTCCATGATGATAAGTATATCATACGATCCTAAGGGTAGGATGTGCAGGTTTACTCTAGTAGGAAAAGCATTTAGGTTTACCTCACAATATTTAACTATTTTTGAAACTTTGTGTTTTGTACCTGTGGCTAACTGCACCATCCAAGGTTTATCATGTTTAACTTTTCCTAGTTTACATATATCAATAATTTTAGGCGATACATAGATCCGGCAAGGACCGAGGTCAATCAATATTGAAATAGAAGTGTTCAAGATCTTACCTTCTATCTCAACCATGGTAGCCCGATGGTCTTCCTTTTATCCATCCAAGTCTATATAAATCCATGGTGTTCCATATATGTCCTCTACCGTTGGTTCTTCCTGCAAGTTGTGCAAGACCCCATTGGTCATATTCTCACAATCTCAAACATAATGAGGCCCTTGGAATTTCCAGCATTTAATATGCAGTGGGGAAACATTGGCTCCCCCATTTGTTGCTGGCTTGTTAGCATTTGGAGGTGGTACATATGGCTTTGTACTTGATTTGTTGAATTTATTTTTGGCTAGAAAACTGTTTTTCTATTTTTTGTACGATGGTGGGTTAAAACCCGGTTTACGGTTGTCAGAGAAGTTTTTAGACCTGTATCTGCTTCTGTTAATGTTCTCTTTCCTGAGTTATCCATGCTCATAACAAATCCTAGCTTTGTGTAAGGCGGTGTCAAAATTTTTAGGCATGTCAAATTCAATCATTTCCTTGAAGTTGGTTGGAAGACATCCTAAAAATTGCTTTATTTTTACTTTTCCGTCTTTGATGTCAGGTACATAATGCAACATATCCAAAAATTTGTTAATAAAAGCATCCATAGTCATGGATCCCATACGCAACTCATGAATGTCTTTCACTTGTCTATCTAATAACCTTTCTGACATGTATTTCTCTTGAAAGATCTTGTGAAACTTACTCCACCGTATTTCTCTTAACTCATCTTTCTTGGTATGCTTCAAGTCTCTCTAACATCTAGCTACTTTTCCATTTAAATTATAGATGATGAGACGAGCCCTAGAGTAGTTATGAACTCAGAAACATTTGCTCATACCCAACAATCATTCTTCAACTTTTTCCCTAGTGTTCATCTCTCCTTCATAGGTTGGGGATATTATTTTTCAGAACTATCCCTTAAGATTGTCATCATTTCTCAGTTTCTTCTTGCATGGGGATAGAGAATCATCACTAGAAAATTTTTGATAATCTCCTTCTGGAGTTTCAAGGGTATTGTCTTCTTTGCCTTCTTCTCTCAGGCTATTGGCCTATTTATGATAAAATTCTTTCTTGAACCTATTTGTGGAATGAGTGGGTTTTCCCCGTGGGCTTCCTCCCATCATGTTTAGCAGCAATGCTTCATTAATTTCTTGTTGTTCCTTTCTTTCATTCAAATTATCATATCTGAAACTCTAGAAGTATGCTTGGAGACTTTGTATGGTTTTCATTATATCGAAATTCAGTTCCACCACCAGTTTTGCTTCCTAGGTGGGGGTATTCAACTTCCCTTGCCGGTTGTTATCTCCTTCATTGTTCATGATCTACACTGGTTTTTTAAAAACTTGTAATTGCAATTTTTTTTTTTTTTTTTTATTAGGAAAAAATTGTGTTAGTTAACACAATTTAAAATCATACTTTATTTTCCTTGCAACGAATGTTTGGTATGCCCATTTGGTCTCTTAGTGTTGAAACTGGGCTATGATACCACTTGTAATGTCCGCAAAATTTGAAAATAAGTTTTTTTTATTAGGATAGTCATTTTTTGACTGAGCTGGAAATTATGTAACTATGCAGAATGTGTCATACTTTGTTTACGGTGTTGTATTGTCGTAAGTTGTTCTTACGTCCTACTTTCATATTTTCAGATGTGGTTATTAACGTAATACTTATGTTGTGATGTTGATTGTTATCTTGCTCTATGGTTACACATTTATACGTATGTTAGTTGTTTTGAGTATGTACTCATTGGTTGTAAGTTGATTACTGTTGTATAAACAATTCTGACTTAACTTGTTATTGAAAAAGGGGTGGAATGGTGGGACTTGTTTCCCTTGTAAACACCTGATAGGTAACTGTTTCTACTTGTCACACTGGGGCTTACTTAGTTCTTATTGAACTGATGCATTTCTTTTCTTGTCACGTGCATGTGCACTTGACGATGAAAACTACTTAGAGAAGCTGAACAATACATACTGCTCGTTCATAACTAGCGCTAAGCTTGGGCGACGAGAGACTTATAGTCCTATCCTAGTGGTTACTATAACTGTAGTTAGTTGATATTTACACAAGGATGGATGTTTAACTAGCCTATGTTGTGCGGGTTATCCATTATTGTTTGTACGGACTTTACGGCAGTGTCTTAATTATTGTTGCATAAATTATTTACATGGTACACATTTTATATGGTATTAACATTTGGTATCTTGGTTTGTTTTTTCATATGGCCTTGGTGTATTAATTTAAATACCTTATAAGATCCCTTCCATGGCATATTTCATATGCCATGGACTATGGATAAAGACTATGTATTCGATCCACATATTGCATGCCATGTTGATTAAACATGGTTCTTTGTTAAAGGGTTGCATAAACTATATTCTATGTGTTTTGATTTATGTCATTGGAGGCCAGGGTGGCGACATTAATGCACATTGAAAGGCATGGGACCCAAGCTTAGGGCTTGGGCTCTTGTGTTGGGTTGGGTCATTTGCAGCATGGCTGCATGAGCTCTTCCTTTGTTCTGTATGGCGGCGTGAAGCTTGGGAGGTTGGTTGTGATGTAAGGTGCATATCCACTCTTGTTTAACAATGTTGGATTGTTTGTTTAGTTTGGTTTCAATGTGTACTCCTCATCGCAGCTCTTGTTTGGTGTTGCAGGTTGCAGGGTTTTAGGAAATTGTGGGTTGTGGGTCACCCTGAGGACAACACCATACCCATTTACTGGTAAGCTTTACTGTGCAAGTTTAAAACATATCCCTCTCTTGCGTGGTTGTTGTGACAGATTTAAAACTCGTCGTCGTTTGGAATGCTTGTCTAGTTTTAATGGCTGTGGGAAAGGAAATGGGCTATTTGCAACTTAATGTGTATAGCATCAGAGATGCGTTAAGGATTGGGGTTTTTCTTGTTGGGAATTAGTGCCTTCGGGTTGGGAATTTAATGTGTTCTAGGTTTTGTTTAAGGATTCTCTACATGGTATTAAGGCCTTGGTGAATATTCCTAGGCTCTGCGAAATGTAAATGTTTATGTTCTTAGTAAAAGGTGGTAGCAGCATTGCTTGAAATGGTGCAAGGCCTCGGTTATACGACTATGTAATTTCATATTTGTTCTTTATAATGATTATGTGTATATATAAAAATCATTTGAATACTATTCGATTTCGTCGGTATGATTCTTATTCGTTGTC
The DNA here is from genome assembly GCA_001517045.1 of Pseudotsuga menziesii. Classification (NCBI taxonomy): domain Eukaryota; kingdom Viridiplantae; phylum Streptophyta; class Pinopsida; order Pinales; family Pinaceae; genus Pseudotsuga; species Pseudotsuga menziesii. The sequence goes on from LPNX010232951.1 coordinate 77,201, forward strand.
ATTAGTTAGACTCCGTGTGAAACTGCAAATCTTGTTAAAATATTTATATGGAATCGTTAACTGTGGTGTTTGTTTTTTCAAGCCATGCCATAGATGAAAATGGTGTTTTCCACCATTTAGAGATGCCACTGTGTGTTGGTTAAATGACTTATCATTTTTATATTTTCATTCGTGGTTAATGAATACTCTGAGTGTAAGAGTGGGGACTGTGGGTGTTACCCTTCCTTGGGTGTCGTTTCTATTCGCATAGCATTGACATGGTTGATAAAGGGTTTATGGTAATGTTTAAATGCTTTGTTTATGTAAAGGGACGAGGGCCTTGAAATAGTTATAGTGTGTAATTTTTATTTGGGTCTTTTGACCACTACGTAGAGATTAGATATAATTGATTTGCGGCCTATGTATTTACAATAGCATGGTTTAAATAGTTGAAACTCTTCAGTGTGTGGTAGAAAAATAATAATGAATCCTACAGGATTCGATATGGTGACTTGTAAATAAGTGGACTCAAAAGGAATTGATCCTAGGTTGCTATGGTTTAAAGGTTATCACTGTATTGGTCAGTTTGGGCATTAAACGTTTACAGGAATTGATCATGCGACTTATGTGTATTTATGCTTTGTTTATAAAAGAGTTATGCACATAGAGTTTTGTTTGATTTACTATGTTTCGAACTTTCGTTACGGCATACAAATTTCATGGATGTAGCTTGTTTTTTAATTATGTGGTTTGGTTTATTATAATTGAGATGGAGTTATGTGGATTATGGTTTATAACTTCATACCATTAGATGGTATCGATATCTTGACTGTAGATTTGATTTACTGCTTATTTTTAGATAATGGAAATGATTGTTTCTTAGGTTATGACTTAGTATTCTTTAATAATTTGTATTTTATAATTATGTTCTAGTTATAACTTAACCTTGATTGGTCTCTTTTCTCTTGAATATAGTTCTGTTGGAAAAATGAAATTTGCTAGTAGAATCCATAAGTAAAATAAACATATAGACTTTGTTTAGAGTAAATGTTATGTTTTAGGGAGACAAGGTTTAAACTATGAAATAAAATGCAGAAGTAAAATTGGAAGAACAAAACCCTTGAATGTATTTTAAACAGAAATACATTTCAACCTAGTGTTTATAGATAATACATAAAATATTCTAAACAAGAAATAAATTGTAGACATAGGGTTAGAAATATAACATAAAACCTTAAATATTCTAATAGAAGATATACTAGATAATGGAATGGGAAAACATCAAGAACCTCATACTTGTATGGTGAAGCTATTCCAATGGTTGAAAACCTGCAAACTTAATTACCCAGGATTAACAAATTCACAGACATATTTGACCTCTGTATAGATAACCAAATCACTTGGGAACTACCACGTTCCACCCAACCATGACTCGGTACAGTTCCTGGTTTTCCTCCGGATCCTCCCGAACTAGATTCCAACATGCAAGTAGCTTAGAGATCCTAAGGTAAGGCTTCCCTAACTGGGATATCAGGTCTGAATCAGTTCTCATTTTTTCCTTGACGAAAATGTTCTCCAAGAACTCTCTTGAAAATAAACAGGAAGAAAATAACGATTCACCCAAAAAATGGAAGATCTCCCCAAGTCTCTAATTGGCTTGGGACTTTATTGACAACATTTTCAGTCAAAGGGGTAGTTAAATCAAGAATCATTTGATTTCTTGATTTCACCCTTTTATTTAACTTAGGAACTCTTAACTAGTTTCTATTTGGACTTTTGAAGGTGTTATACTATTTAATTATATTTAAGTGATAATAATAATAAATGGATCCTTTCTTTCTTTCTTTCTTATACATTTAATATTATTGCTATGTTTACTTTTATACATACCATGTATAATATATATATATATATATATATATATTGTTAACATTTGTCTTTAGGTATCATATAACATAATCCCTAAACTTATGACACTTTCTTCATCAAGGCGGTCAGGTAGGTGGTTAGGTCTACTATGCTAGGAAGCTCTAAAAATTCTTGAATGTTGGTTTCCCTCATATAACATGTTAGATTTTGCTTCTCATGTGTTCCATAGCTTCTCGCTCAACACACATAAACACGCACATGATCCAGAGCTTCTCACTCAATACAACATACACACACATGCTCTAGAGTTTCTCACTAAACCAAAAACATCTTAAATACTCATGTGCTCCAGAGCTCCTTGCTCAACACAAATCATCTCATCAATCATGTGCTTCAGGGTCCACGCCCAACACATAAAATCATACATAAAACATATGTAACTGGCTTATGCCCAATATATCAAACAAATCATCATGTTCATATGCAGTGGGGTCCTAAACCCAATATATCAAAATAAATCATCAAAGTAACATCATAGTCAATGGGGTTCATTCCCATAAGTGTTAGGTCAAGATTCGCAATATTACATTATGATTTATGATAAAAGTGTGCCTACAGACCTTAGAGGTCTCGTTAGCTTGGAATTCAGTGTTAAAGTTATAAAATGGAAATGGTTTGTTGGTAGTTTGTTTATGATATTTTATTTAAAGTTTTAGCAATTATATTTAAGTTATAAAATTATGCATTTAATTTATACCAAGGCTATAGATAGTAGTTTGGTTTATTATAAATAACAAAAGTGTTCTAGCAATATGAAATCTTCTAGCATAGATAAGATATAGGTTTCATTTTAGATAGTTCTAGGTTGATAAGTTTTCTTTACTTAGGGTTAAAAAAAAGATGTAGGTACAAAATCTCTGATGTTATTGCTGCTATGTTTTGAAACTGGAAATAATGAAGAGGAAATATAACTTTACTTTTAAAAATCTAAACTATGTTTACAGAATTACCTCTGTTAGATAAAAATGAACTTAACTTGTAAATGATTGAAATGAAATGCAGAAAATAATAGAAACCAAACCCTCCTATAGATAAAACTAAAGGTGCATATTCCATCATTATAAATATGAATAAGATATATTTTCCTAACTATAATAGCATGGTTAAATAGATAAAATAACCTAACCTTTGTTTCAAATAAATACACCTATTAGGGCATAATAAATTTAACTTGTAGGTGAAGAAATAAGTAATGCGGAAAATATAACCTAACCTATAGCAAACATATACTAAATATCTATTCAGAATTTTAATCTCCTCTTTTAATAAGAAAACCTTCGTAGCTTGCAAAGGAAAAATAAAGAACCTCATACCTATATGATGAAGTTGTTTCAATGGTTGAAAATCCTACACACTCAAATACCTAGTATTAACAAATTCATAGATAGATCTGACCTCTATTCAGATAACTGAATAACTTGGGAACTACCATGTTCCACCCAATCATGACTCGGAACCATTCTTGGTTTCAATATGGATCCCCCCTAGATGGTTTCAACATGCAAGTATCTTAGAGCTCCTAAGGTAAGGCTTCCCTATCTAGAATATAGGTTCTGTATCAATTTCCTTTTTCCTCTTAAGAAAAATGTTCTCCAAGAACTCTCTTGAATGTAATCAGGTAAAATTATGGATTCCTACAAAGATAGATATATTTATAGATATATCCCAAAGCCTCTCTTTGGCTTGGGTCTTTATAGATATAATTTTCAGGAAAATGGGTAGTTAAATAAAGAGTCATTTGATTTCTTGAAATAACCCTTTTCATTTAATTTAGGAAATTTTAATATTACTTAGGAACTTTTGACTAGTTCCTACTTTGACTCTTGTAGGAATTTTAATATCTAATTATTATTAGTAATAAAAATAACATGTGAATCCTTTCTTTATTACCTATAGCTACTATTATTATTACTATGCTTAATCTTTATACATATCATGTATAAATTATATATTTATATATATATATACCATTTGTTAACATTTTAACCTTAGGTATCATATGGCATGATCCCTAAACATATGACACTTTTCTTTTAGCTTAGTCACTTTCTTTAATAATGACTTCAGGTAAGGGTTAGGTCAACTAGGTTAGGAAACTCTAAACCTCCTTGCATGTTGGATTCCCTCATATAAAATGGTAGTTCTTCAGTACTTGATGAGATAAAGAAATTCAAAATTGAATTTAATCACTTAAAAATAAGTAGGATGAGATCAATGTTTTATCCGAGTCATTTTCGCTCAACATATTAATTATTTCTAGTAACTCCTAGCGCTTATCCAGAGCCCATACTCAACGCTAAAAACAGGGAGTTACAAACTTAGTGCAATTCTAGAGCTCCTCGCTCAACAAAAAATATCTCATCAATTATGTGCTTCAGGGTGCATTCCCAACACATGAAATCACATATAAAACATATGAAATTGGCTTACTCCCAATATATAAAAAAAAACAATCATGTTCATGTGCAGTGGGGCCTTACGCCCAATATACCAGTTAAAACATCAAAGTAACATAATAATAAATGGGGCTTATGCCCATACGTGTTAGGTCAAAATTCGGGATATTGCACATAGATAGAGGACTAAGAATATGAATATTAAGGGGATGGGAACAATTTTTCATTGATGACCAAATTCTTAATAAACACTCCCACAAATTGTTTATGAATATGAAATAGTAATTGAATGGAACTCCATTAACATTATTGCTTGGAAAGGAAAATAGTTAAATATAGAATTAAATAGATCCATAGTTCTATTAGTGTTGTTTTTTTTACAAGAACAGGTATTAGTTTTGTATTAACAAAAGAGATCCAAGTGCTAGCACCTAGCTAGATACATCCTGGTCGGTCTTGCATATAGTGTTAACATAATTGTAACTTCGGAATGTATTCACTTGTATTTCTTATCTATTGTAACTCGATGTTTATTCTGGGATGTTCTTATGTCACGTCATGCCCCGATGTTCCGATCCGGAGAATCAATAATGTAAACAAGTCATGTCAAGTCATTATGGGTAACCCTCCTATTGTCTAAGGGTTAAATTCCCCGCAATTTCAGGGCACTAGGGTTATTAGACTCTCCTAGAAAGGTTGGACCTAGTAGGGTTTTAGTCATGTCAGGATTAGTATAAATAGAGAGCTGGACTCTCTATTTAGTACATAACTCATACACACTCAAGTGTAGTGCATAGTTGAGGAAGAGAAAGACACCGGGGCTAGAAGAAAGAGCTTGTTGTTGTTGGGAGATTGTCTTACTATTTTTTGGGTTTCACTTTGGTGTTCATTCTATCTCTGAGGAAGTTACGGGGTTTTCTCCATTTATGGTTTCCCTGAGGAAAAATACTGTGTTCATTATCTCTTGTGTTTGATTGCTGTGCTTGCTTTTCTCTCAGTTAAAGATCCTAATGATATGCTAGCTTAATGTTGTAAAAACTAACATGGTATCAGAGCTACTCTGAGAAGAAGACATTGTGCAGCTGTTGGAACTAGGGATTCCTATTTTGTGGATTTCTCTCCATAGATTTTCAGCAAATGTAAGGTGGAATAAATTTCCTTCCTAGGGCTCATATTTCTGTCAAAGCAGAATCCAATTCTGAGGTTTTTCAGTTTTGGACTCGACACTGCTGCCAGAAATTAGGGATTTTCACAGAAGAGGAATTTTTCAGTTAGCCCAGGCCTGGATTGATCTCCTCCCAAAAATCAAAGTTAGGGGCAATTTCAAAGCATTTGGTTGGACAGAACTCTGGAAAAGCAAAACCCTAATCTGCTCTTGAACAAGTACTACAAGATTTTAGCTTCAAATCCAGATCTGACATCTTGACCTGGTAAGATCTAAATATTTTGTATTTCCATTTGAGGTTCTTATTTAATATGTCTCATCATACAAAGCTTGATTAAAAACTTGAGGGAGCTGATAAATTCTGATCCTGGAAGTATAGGATCTCCCTGGTCCTGGAAGAGAATGAGTTAGACTCCTATATCCAAGAGGAGGTTCCAGTTCCAGAGGGAGATGAGGCCAAGGCCTTACATAACAAGAAGTTAGTTATGGCAAAGAGGATCATTGATGATTCTATCAAGGATCACCTCATTCCATAGGTGTCCTCCCTCAATAAACCCAAAGCCATGTTTGATGCCCTAACCAAATTGTTTGAAGGGAAGAACATCAATTAGAAGATGACTCTAAGGAATGAGTTGAAGAATGTCAAGATCCAAAATTAGGACACCATCTAGTCATACTTCACAAGGGTCTCCCAGATCAAAGAACAACTAGAAACTGTAGATGAAGAAGTAGAGAATGCAGAAATTGTGATGACAACATTGAATGACCTCCCTAGTCATGGGATTATTTCATCCAAGGAATCTATGCTAGAAAGAAGTTGGTCAAGTTTAGCAGACTATGGGAAGAATGTTCTCAAGAAGAAGCTCAGATAGCTGCTCAAGAAGAGAAGATGGGAAGTGAATATCAAGCTCTCATAGTACACTCCAAGAAAGGAAGAAGGAAAAATAATCATCACCAAGGTAAGCATTCTCATCAGAAAAATAAATTTATGAGAAGGGATCCATCCAAAATCAGATGTTATACATGCGATGAAATAGGACACTTTTCTAAAAATTGTCCCAAGAATAAGAATGGATCCAAGAAGAAGAAGAACTCCAAAAGAAGACATCATGCCCACACTATTGAGGATGATGATCTTCCTAGGAAGAGAGTAAAACAAGAAAGTGAAGACTCTTCAAGTGAAGATGAATATGTTCTGATCTCCCCTCTCATAGAACTATCACTCCTGGAAGCAAAGATTGGATTATTGATAGTGGGGCTTCCAAACATAGGACAGATTTCAAAGAATCATTTGAGAAACTATCCGAACATAATTCACCTCATAAGGTGAAACTTGGGGATGACTACCAATATCCTATAAAAGGTAGTGGTGAATCCTCCTACACGCTAGACTTTGGAAAGTCTATGAAAATGAAGGATGTTCTATTTGTACTAGGATTAAAGAAGAATCTTCTATCCATATCGGCACTAGATGCAAAAGGCATAAGGGTTGCATTCATAGATGGTCAAGTCATCACGTGGCCAAGAGGAAAGACTATTAACGATGCAATAGTGATTGGAGAATAAGAAGGAGGTTTATACAAGATGAAGGGAAATCCAGAACAAGCTATGGTCCATGACACAGTAGAGCCAAATGAACTATGGCATAGAAGGCTTGCACATGTGCATTACAGAGCACTACCACTTGCAAGCAAAGCTGTTGAAGGTCTTCCAGAAATTCAAGCAAAACATGAAGGGGTCTGCAAAGGATGTGCAAAGGGGAAGAATACAAAGAAGACATTTCCAAGTAGAGAAATCAAGCCAAAAGGAATCTTGGAAATCATCCACTCCGATGTATGTGGACCAATTTCATCAAGTTCACTAAGTGGGTATGTATATTATGTTTCTTTCATTGATGAGTTTTCTAGGAAGACATGGATTTACTGCATGAAGAACAAAGATGAAGTTTTCAGCAAATTCAAGGAATTCAAAGCCTTGATCGAAAACCACACAGAAAAGAAGATCAAGACCTTTCGATTAGATAACGATGGAGAATTTGCATCAAATGAATTCAAAGACTTATGCAAAGAATCGAGGATTAAGAGGGAGTTGTCCACTCCTTACAATCCACAACAGAATGGGGTTGCAGAAAGGAAGAATAGAACCATCATGGAAGTTGCAAGAGAAATGCTTCATGATCAGGATCTTCCTATGCACCTATGGGCAGAAGTAGCCAGAACAGTGGTGTATATACAGAACCATACTCCACATAGAGTACTCGAGAACAAGACTCCTAAAGAAGTCTTCTCCAGTAAGAAACTAGAAGTCATCCATCTCAGAATATTCAGCTGTCCAGTATACATACACATTCCAAAAGAGAAGAGAACAAAACTAGATCCTTCAGGAAAGAAGGGAATATTTGTGGGATACTCTGAAAGATCGAAGGCTTATAGAATATACTTCCGAGGATACAATAATATTGACATTAGTAGGGATGTAACATTTGATGAAGACACAGGTTACAACAAATCCAAGAAGAGACCTTCTGAAGAACCTGAAAAATCTGAAGCTCCTAGAATTCATGATAAAACCATGAATAAAGAAATTCAAGAAGAAGATCAAGAATTTGAAGAACCACAGGGACCTGTAGATCCACCTCAGGAAAAGAATCCTCATAAGAGGAAACCTGCTTGGGTACATGAAATTATCCAAGGTGCAGAAAGATATGGGGCTCCAGAAGAGAATCACAGAGAAAGAAAGAGAACCAGATCTTGCTCCAGATATGTAGCCTTACTATGTGACTTTATTAAAGAAGAACCTTCTAGTTATGAAGAAGTGGAAGAACGAAAATAATGGAAGGATGCGATGATGGAACAATATCAATCAATCATGAAGAGCGATGTTTGGGATGTTGTCCCAAGACTAGAAGGGAAGTCAGTTGTAGCTTCCAAATGGATCTACAAGATCAAGCATGCTATGAATGATAGCATAGAGAAATAGAATGTAAGATTTGTGGCTCGTGGCTCCTCATAGAAGGAAGGAATAGATTATGAAGAAACCTTTGCTCCTGTAGCCAGATACACTTTCATCAGATTAGTACTTGCTTTGGTTGTAGTAATGAAATAGAAGATACACCAAATGGACGTCAAGACTTATTTCTTGAATGGTGTAGTAGAAGAAGAAGTGTATGTAGAACAACCACTTGGGTTTGAGACACATGACAAGGAGTCTCATGTGTGCAGACTTAAGAAAGCCTTGTACGGTTTGAAACAAGCACCCAAGACATGGTATGACATAATTGACAGCTTTCTATCTAGCTTAGGCTTTACCAAGAGTAAAGCAGATTCCAACCTTTACTACAAAGTTGAAGATGTCAACCCCGTGATGCTTCTATTGTATGTAGATGATCTATTTGTGACAGGTATGGATGGGTTAATTGCTGATACGAAGAGAGAGATTGCTTCCAAGTTCAAAATGAAGGACTTGGGTATGATGCACTATTTTCTAGGTATGGAGGTGTGGTAGAGTGCATATGGAATCTTCCTTAGACAAGGGAAGTATGTAGCAGAGATCCTGAAGAGGTTTGGGATGATGGACTGCAAGGCTATGGCCACACCTATGGCATCAAACCTAAAGCTATTGAGGGATGCTTCATCCAAGTTGGTTGATGCTACGATGTATCATTAGATGATTGGGTCCTTGATGTACCTAAAAAACACGAGACCAGACATTTGCTTTGCTATGAACACCTTGAGCCAGTTCTTGACAGATCCAACAAATGTTCACTTGATTCCTGCAAAGCATATTTTGAGGTACCTGAGGGGTACAATTGATTATGGGATCAAGTACGAGGTGAATCAAAAGATTAACCTGGAGGGTTATGTTGATTCAGATTGGGTAGGAAGTTCCATCGATAGGAAGAGCACTTCAGGGTGTTGCTTCAGTATGGGATCAGGTGTGATCTCCTGGTTTAGCAAGAAGCAATCCTGTGTGGCACTAAGTATAGCTGAAGCAGAGTATGTCGCAGCTTGTTCAGCTAGTTGTGAGGTAGTATGGATACAGAAGCTATTGTCTGATTTATTTGATCTCCAGATGGATGCTACTTGTATACATTGTGACAACTAGAGTTGCATGAAGTTGTTAGAGAATCCAGTGTTCCATGACAAGTCGAAGCATATCGAGATCAAGTATCACTATATCGGGGATATGGTGCAGAGGGGAGTAGTGAAGCTCTAGTATGTTGCGACGAAGGAACAAATAGCTGATGTGTTGACAAATCCATTAGCAAGGGTGAAGTTCGAGTACTTCTGGGAGAAGCTTGGTGTTCTCCATATCAAGGTTTCCTCCAAGGGAAAATGATGAGTCCCATAGCAATTCTGATGAGCAGGTTAGATGTAAGGGCTGAGCCATTCTATCATGGTGAGAGGATTAGTTCCTTCCATGTCAGATATGAGTGCTGAATGCCATTCTAGGAATGGAGGTACCTGGTTAGTTACTAGGAACACTCAATATAGGACTGAGAGAGACATTTTGACGAGCAAGTCATATACAAGGGCTAAGCCATTCTGTCATGGTTAAAGGATTAGGTTCCTCCCATGTCAGATGTGAGTGTTGGCCATTCTATCGAGTAGGATAGATGTAAGGGCAACTGCCATTCTCCTGGAGAATGGAGGCACCTGGTCAAATACTAGGTAGCTCAGTCTAGGACTAGGGGCCATTCTGACGAGGGTGTAGGATTTGGTTCCTACCAGGTCAGATGTGAGTGCACGCCTTTTCGAACATACAGATAGATTGGTTCCTTGTATGTGTCAAATGTAAGTACAGAGCCTTTCTTCGATCATGTGTTGATCAGATATAAGTGCTGAGCCTTTCTTCAATAATGTGTTGATCAGATATAAGTGTTATGCCTTTCTTCGATCATTGGTTGATCAGATACAAGTGCAAGAGCCTTTTGACATGGAGGATTGGTTCCTCACATGGCCAAGTGTAAGTGCTAGGCCCTTCTTTGATCATTGGTTGATCAGATGTAACTGTTGGGCCTTTCTGATAGGGTTGTGGGCTTTGTTACCACATGGTCAGATGTGAGTGTTGGGCGTGCTGTTGGAGCAGGGTCCCGCAGCTACAGAAGAAGCTGCTAGTTTTGGCGGAAAGAGGACAAGGCAGAGCTACGACGCCGTAGCACATTTCCAGCTGGAGAGCAGAGCCAGAAACCATGAATTTTGGGATAGAAAAGTCAAGAAGGATACGGTACTTGAGCAGTCGAGAGAAGAAAGCTCAACCACTGCATTGAAGGCAGCGGCGAAAGACAGGAGGGCTCAGCGACCCTCATAAAGAAGAAGGAGCAACGAGGCTCAAGCATTGAAGGCGAAGGACAGAAAAGAGAAGCGGTGCATAGTACCCATGGTCAGTGCCGGGAAGCATGGAAGACTGCAGAGAGATGTGGTGTGACGGGAAGCGGCTACCTCAAGGACAGAGAGGACCGACTGTCACTATTTAGGGTTTGGGTTTACTGTTGGGAAAGGCCCACAGGGTTGTAATGGCGAGACCTTCGGGCCGCCTATAAAAGCTTGCATTTTGTATTGTAAAGGGTTAGCTAATTAGTCAGTTAGCCAGTTGGTTGGTTCATAGGATGAGTCGTTAGTTGGTCAGTTGATTATTTTGAGTAGACTCAGGAGTTAGTCAGACAGACTGTGTTGTAATGATCCAGACACCTAGCTTGTCTGTGAGTCATTTGAGTCTGTATGTAACTATCCACAGAGGGGAAAGAGAGGGAAGGATTTATTGAAAGAAAGGAAATATAGAGATAGAAATAGATCAGAGATCTAGAAGAGATCTCGCGCTGCATATGCAGTGCAACAGACTGTGCTAACTTCCCTCAAGATATATAATAGAAGCACAGTTTGGTGGACGTAAATCCCATCCTGGGGGTGAACCATGTTAAATCTGTGTGTTATGTGTTGTATGAATGTGATTGTATTTGATTATTGTTGCTGGTTATCATGCACATGATGTTAGTTGCAGTAAGTGAACGTATGTATTGTTCAGCTCATGGTAATGCAGGAAGGTAGAGATAAGTTGAAGTATTTTAGTAAGTTGCTTAAAGACTCCTTTATGTCTGTTTCTAACGAGCATTTACTCACAATATAACTTCTGGGAAGTAGAGTTTCGCACCATGACACAGTCAACGCTAAGAGTGCAAAGTCGTAGTGGTAAGATATCGCAGAGAGGCGATATCGCACCGGCAGAGGAGCTGCGGTGCGCGAAACTGCGAGCTGAGGACTTAGCGTTGAGGAAAGGTTGGGTGTCTCGTGGTGCGCAGAGATGCAATAAGGTTGGGGGTATTGTGAGTAAGTGGAAGCCGTGCGACACGGGAAGAAAACGTGCAACTTGCGCGTGGAGAAGGATCGCAAGGCTAAAAGTGCTGCGAGTAGAAGGGGATGTGTGATGCGCATATATAGCTGACCTTGTGACTCACAGGAGTAAGAAAAGAGATGTAGGATGCTCAGAACTTGGTCCAAGACACTTGAGTCTTGGCCAACCCATTAGATTCACTTCGGGTGAGACTTCAGATCGCTTCGCGGTCTGTCGCCGAAAGGGCCAGTGAGTTAGGGGTGTTGTTGATTGATTATAGTAAACCCGGGTCTGCCCATGCAATCAACAAATGGTTCCGTTGCCGGTTTAAATGACTGGGATTCAATGTTCTGTTGGCACCCTACAAGAGAAGAGTTCCACCAGTGGCTGGATTCAGACTTAAGGGAGTTCACCAAGAAAGAGAATAGGAGTCCGAGACTAAGCACAGAGGCCTGGTTAGAAAAGCATATCGCTTCAGACATACACGCTATATTTTTTGCAACCTATGGAAACGAGCTTTTGGACTGGTTATCCAAGTTGACAGGTGAGAATACATTCAAGAAGAAAAGACACATTGTCTGGACACCGGAGCTGATTCAGACCGTCCAGAACCTCGACAATCCGATTACGAGAGCAGTGGACTTCTGGCTGACGAGTGTGCTAGAAGGCTTTGTTACAGAATTTGTAGTTGACCAGAGAAAGAGCTTCAGCGCAGCTGAATGATACTTCTTCAAAGGATACCGTGGTAAGTACCTAAGATCTCTAAACTTGTCCCTTAAGATGCTGTTATATGAAAAAGAAACAACGGATCTAGTCTTAGATGAATAAGTAAAGATAGTAATGTCACAAGAGTTTGAAAGTGATTTTGATGACATTGGATGAACACGTAGTGGAAAGAAGTATAAAGTAGATTTTAGTTCTCCTGTATTTGAAGACAGTTCAGACAGTATTAGACAACAGAGCCCTAGCACCATAGAAGAACCAGAGGGGGGTATCCCTTACCACCCCTACACTCCACAGAAACAGACAGGGACTCAGAATAACCCCGTCGGTAATCCATCTAGTAGCTCACAGTCAGTACCTACTCCCGCTACAACACCTTCACCTACACCGCTGAGTGGTAGTACCCCAGTCAGTCAGAACCCACCACAGAGAAATAGAATGTGAGACGACATGAAGCTACCTACTTTTAAAGGTACAGGAGCAAAAGACTCGGAACAAAATTGGTTCCTATGCGAAGCTATGTGGACCATTAAAACAATCAACGATGATAACCTTAAACTTGTACAGTTGGTCACCACACTCAGAGACAGAGCCTTGACGTGGTACATAAAGTATACTACATTACCCAAGATGCTTGCCCAGGTCAAGAACGCCATGATTAAAGAATTTAAGAAACCTAAGTCTGAGTCTCAGTGCATTACAGAGCTTAAGGATATTAAGCAGCTACCATCAGAGTCGGTATGGGACTTTGACTAGAAATTCAAAGCTCTTATAGACCAAGTAAGTTTTGAGTTTGTGCCACAGCAGCATAAGGAATGGTTTATTGCAGCGCTCATTAGAGGAAATTTCAACTCAAAATGGGCATTTTAACTTTTATTCAAATTCCATGTCATCATGTGTTAGCCAATGAAATTGCTTTAAATTTGAAATACCGTATAGGTCTTAAACACTTTTTTAATATAAATTTGGGGATAGCTATCATAAAAAAAACTACTTTTTTTGTTTATATTTTTGACATATCTCCCTGTGTTTTTACTCAAATTTCGATCGAGAGAGCTCGTTGGATGCGGAATTAAATTCCGCATCCAACGAGTACCCACTTGGAATACTTTTGATGGACCCCGCTACCCCAAAAACAAGAAATACCTGAAAAAATAGAATGATGACATCATCATTCCATTTTTTCAGGTATTTCTTGTTTTTGGGGTAGCGGGGTCCGTCAAAAGTATACTGAGTGGGTACTCGTTGGATGCAGAATTTAATTCCACATCCAGCGAGATCTCCCGATTGAAATTTGAGTAAAAACACAGGGAGATATGTAAAAAATACAAACAAAAAAGTAGTTTTTTTCTTTTCTTCCTCCAAAATTAATAAATATTATTTTATTATTTTAACTATTATTTTATTAGTTCATTTTAGGAGGCCCATTTTGAGTTCAAATTTCCTCTAATGGCTCCCTCACATCAGAATGCCACTAATGCAGCAGAAACTTACTACTCAAGATGAAGCGCTGGAGATGGCAATGAAACTAGAGGCTTCACCTTTAGCAGAAACCAGTACAGGCATGACAACTCTACAGACCCAGTTGGCCAACCTCACGTTACAGATACACGAACTTAAAAAAGGGAAAGAGGTTATGCAGGACATATGGTGCATAAAGTGTAGAGCACAGGGCCATAGTAAAGATAACTGTTCATTCTTTGCAGAATATTTAGTGTCAGGGGCTCCTAACCCCTTACCACGAACGCAAGGGCCATGGTGTGAAATATGTAAAACACAAGGACATCCACCTCAGCAATGCCCTTTGCTTCAAAAGTATGTACAGACACCTAAAAACCTATATTGTATCTTCTACAAATCCATCGGGCATGATCAACAAGACTGCCGAGCTTATGATCTCATGTCAGAAAGAACACATGATGTGTACAGAGTCCAAGCAGACACACAGGGTCCAGCAACAGGACCACAGCCAGATCAGACGTATGGAGGCTGTGGAGGAGGATTCAGAGGACGAGGCCGTGGAGGAGGCTTCGCACGAGGAGAAGGCTTTGGCCGAGGAGGAGGTTTTGGCCAAGGTCGTGGACCAGTCACTTGTTATAATTGTGGAATCACAGGACACTATGATAGGGACTGTCAAAATGCCACTACTACTTGTAACTACTACAAATCTTATGATCATACCATAGAAGAGTGTCCTATCTTGATAGCTAAGATCAGAGACCCTAAACCAGCCACACACCAGAACATCCAACTTATCGTTGCTGAGAAGGTAGAACCAGAACCAGCAGTTAATATTGTGACTCGGAGCGGTGCTTCCACCAGTGGCACATCGCAGGAGACCAGAAAGAACACAAGTCAAGGGTGGGTGCATAGAGCTCCTAGCAAAGCAGCAGCACTCGACCTACAGAAGAATAAAGAGACCTTTCATGAAGCCAAGGATTCCTTTGACGAACCTACACCATCAGGACCACAGGTACCACCATCTAGGAGCGTACCGCAGCAAGTACCTTGTAGCGATAGCCCTGAGCAAGCACAGCAGGCTACCACATCGGGAAGATGTGACGAGGATGAAACGACAGGAAGTGTACAAGCCTTCCTGCACAGCTGCTTGAAACTCCTGAGAAATGATAAAGCTATCGGTGAGCTACAGCACATGATAGATCAGTATCAGCAACCCTCTCTCTCAGGCAGTGCACACCGCGCTGTCCATAATATTACAAGACATGCAAGGACAAGAAGAGAGATGAAATTCACAGCGCAGATCGGTGAATTTGAAATGGATGAAGTTGTCTTAGATCTAGGATCAGAGGTGAATGTTCTAACTAAGCAGACATGGGAACAGATGGGTAGCCCTCAGTTAGCCCTATCACCTATCCACTTGAGATTAGCTAATCAGCAGCGAGTATCGCCATTGGGTCGACTACCGCAGGTGCCAGTTGATATTGACGGAGTTCGTACTTTCGTGGACTTCAAGGTTATAGAAATCATTGGTGACAGTCGACCATATCCAGCACTATTAAGTATTGATTGGGAGATTGGCAGCAAAGCTGTCATTGACCTAAAGAAACGACAAATGACCTTTGAGGATGCACAGATCCGAGTCATCGCACCGCTGGATCCTTACCAAGGTCCTAGATATATTGAACCCATCCGAGCAGAGGAAGAGGCACATAACATTGATAGTCTCTACTAGATCACTGCAAACCAGAACGACTATATAAATCCAACCGCAGAAGGGCATATTAGTTGGCGATGCGACAGCTCATGCGCATTGGATTCGGACGTTGGTCTCGAAAACTGGCAGAACAGACTTTACGAAGTCTCATCGCGCAGATGTGCATTTATAAGTAAGTCACTGCGATGGATTGGCGCTGAGATCGCTGAGACCCCATCATATCATGGTCTGACTGATATTCAGGATTTTTTTGAACAGTTTGAGCAACAAATTCCTCATGAGCAGAGGATCACAGCTATGGACCTTACAGTTCGTGCCACACCTGCAAGATGGTGGTATGCGCATAAAGAGAATATCACATCATGGGATAATATGAAAAGACTGATGGCGATCAGATTTTCTGACGACAGAGAGTATGTTCAGCAGAAATACACAGGAGAAATTGACCCCAGGATACACATTCAGACATGTGAACAGAACTGGTCGGACATTCCAGAGGATGAATGGGTTCATAGATTCATTCACACATTGGACACAGTTCCAAGGAATTGGTATACAGAGATCGAGCTGCGCAAGGGAACAACCACATGGTCACTTATGGCAGACAGCTTCCTACTCACCTTTGCGTTTGAGTCAAAACATCCAAGTGTTGCTCAAGCCCTAGACATAATCAAGACAAAGATTTTTGAGGATCGCACCATCTCAGTACCAGTCCAACCTGAGTGGACTATCCAGCTAGAAGAGGCGTTGGAATGTTATAATTTTACATCACAATCAGAGGAGGCAGATGAGGATCCTCGCAATACCAACATTCCCGAATCAGAAGGCACTCGTGATGTGGAGGGACCACAGTTAGAGATTCCAGCGATCACCGAGCCCATCAAGATTAAAAAGATCAATATTGGCACAGACGCAGAACCTAAGTTTGCCTCTATTGGAGACTACTGGAATGATAAAACATTCGGCCACATTGCAGATCTGTTACATGATTATCAGGACCTATTTCCCACCAAGTTCACAGAAATGAAGGGAATAGTTGGAGACCTGGGAGTCATGAGGATACCATTAAAGGAGGATGCTAGACCAGTTAAGCAGTGCCCATACAGATTGAATCCGCGCTACAAAGAAAAAGTAAAGGACGAAATTGATAAAATGCTAGTAGCAGGCATCATCGAGCCAGTTGAGGAAAGCGAATGGGTTAGCCCTATGGTAGTGCAAGAGAAGAAAACAAAAGGGGACATTAGGATCTGTGTTGATCTGCGAAAACTCAACGATGCATCACTTCATGATCCATTTCCAACACCGTTCACTGATGAAGTGTTAGACAACGTGAGAGGACAGGAGGTTTACTCCTTCACCGATGGGTTTTCAGGCTACCATCAGATCAGAATACATCCAGAAGATCGATCCAAGACCACCTTTGCAACCGAATGGGGCTCGTTCCAGTATACGGTAATGCCATTTGGTCTTAAGAATGCACCAGCTATATTTTCTAGAGTAGTAGTTGCTGTATATAAAGAATACGTTCATAAGTTTTTAGAAGTATATTTCGATGACTGGACTGTATTTGGGTTAATCGATAAGCACATAGGCGATCTAAGACTGATGTTAGAGAAATGTAGGCAGTACCAGATTTCTCTAAACTTGAAAAAATGTATATTCTGTGCACCATTTGGTATCTTGTTGGGTCACATTGTTTGCAGACAAGGCTTGATGGTAGACCCCGCCAAGATCGCTATCATTGTAAACCTTCCAGCACCCAACTCAGTCAAGCAACTAAGGACAGTACTTGGTCATACCGGGTACTACAGAAAGTTCATCAAGGGCTACGCAAATATTACAGCGCCGATGGAGAAATTTCTCAAGAAGGATGTAAAATTCCTATGGAACGAAGAATGCCAGTAGAGTCTAGACATACTTAAGGAGAATATGGTTACAGCACCCATCCTAGTATTTCCAGACTGGACTAAGCCTTTCCATGTACATGTGGATGCATCCGGCATCGCATTAGGAGTTGTCTTGACCCAGCTAGGAGAAGGGGATCTTGACCATCCCATCGCATATTCCAGCAGAAAGCTATCCACAGCGGAAAAAAACTACACCACAACGGAAAGGGAGGGCTTAGCTATGGTATATGCACTGCAGAAGTTCAGGCACTACCTATTGGGCGCCTCATTTAAAATGTTTACTGATCATTCCGCATTGAAGTACCTAGTCAATAAACCAGTGTTAGGGGGGAGAATATGCAGATGGTTACTCCTCTTCCAGGAGTATGATTTTGAAATCATTGTGAAACCAGGAAGACTGAATGCAGGACCGGATCATCTGTCGCGGTTAGACTCAGGAGAAGAGCCTAGTAACCTAGAAGACAATCTACCAGATGCACCGTTGTTTTCCATACAGATTGTAGATGAGTACTATGCCAACATTATTCAATTCCTCACCACAGGAGTAACACCTGATGAGTTTACTAAGAAGCAAAAGAAACAGTTGGTTGTGAAGGTAGCTGACTTCACCCTCATTGCAGGATGCCTATACAAGTTAGGCCCGGATGAAGTTCTACGCAGATGTGTAATGCCGCATGAAAAAGACGTTATTATCAAAGAGGCTCATTCAGGAACCACAGGAGGTCATTTCACTGGAAAATCGACTGCACAGAAAATCTTAGAGGCAGGCTTGTGGTGGCCTACATTGCATAAAGACACTAAGGACTTTTGTAGATGCTGTGATATCTGCCAAAGGGTAGGAAAACCCTCACGACGCGATGAAATGCCGCTGCGACTGCAGGTCACGTTGCGCGCATTCGACAAATGGGCTATAGATTTTGTGGGTCCAATCAACCCACCAGGGAAGCGCACTGGTGCGAGATATATTATCACTGGAACAGAGTACCTCACCAGATGGGCAGAGGCCACAACAGTAAGAAATTGTGATGCTGCTACAGCTGCACAGTTCCTCTTTGAAAACATTATCAGCATGTTTGGATGCCCAGTAATTTTGATGAGCGACCAAGGTACACATTTCTTGAACAATACTATTGAGGCATTAACAGACGAATTCCAGATCTAGCACCATAAGAGCACTCCCTACCACCTGCAGGCTAATGGTACAGTAGAGGCCTTCAATAAGATTTTAGAAAATGCTCTTACTAAGATATGTAACAGCCAGAGGAATGATTGGGACCTCAGAGTTAACGCTGTCTTATGGGCATACAGAACCACATGCAAGAAACTTACGGGACACACACCTTTCAGCTTGGTATATGGACAAGAGGCTTTTATGCCTATGGAGTATATTCTCCCTAGTTTAAGAATCGCTCAGATTACCGAGATGACTGATACCAACACAGTCGAAGCAAGGTTAGCACAGCTGCTTGCCTTAGAAGAAGACCAGTTCATCGCTGGATTCCATCAGAAAGTGCAGAAGGCCCGAGAAAAAGCTTGGCATGATAGACACATTAAGAATAAGACTTTCCAGACCGGAGACCTGGTGCTCCTCTATGACAACAAATTCATCAAGTTCCTAGGGAAGTTCAAGACACACTGGCTAGGACCATATCAGATACAGCAAGTCACAGAAGGAGTTGCCGTTCAGCTCAGTCAGCTGAACGGGGAGCTCCTGCCCACATGGATTAATGGCAGTAGGCTTAAGCTCTATAGTGATAGGCTCCCCACCCCTCAGCCCTAGCATGAACAGTTCATGATGGTGCAGATGTCCAGTGTAGTTGAAAGGAGGCATCGCACCGGGAATGAGTCTACACCCGAAAAAAAATAAAAAAAAATAAAAATTTAACACTGTTTGTTTGCGTAGGTGATGCGGAGTTGCATCGTAGCAGTAAGATGTTTCCCCCTACCATGTACCCAGTTTGCAACCGACAGTGGGCTAGTCAAGTCACTATCTGACAGGTAGTTAATGAAGAAATGACCGGTATCCCCTACCATAGATTTGGTAGTAGTATAATAAATTTTTCCAGATTTGGTAAATCTCCGACGACACCGGTGCCTGGATATGCACGTTTTGAGGGACATGTGATCAGATCTCAGCAATTATGACAGATCAGAATGATGGGTAGGGTCTTGTCCAAGTAATTATGATTACCAACGGGGTTGACCCAGGAGGACCATTGCGTCCGGTAGTATGCCTTCAACATAAAAGCAGACATCCCTCAAGTAGGAAGGGTACAGTTGCCAAATCTCGAAGAGCTATGCAAGGTAGTGCTCAGTATCCCCTGTGCAGAGCCAATTAAGTTGCAGAGTACAGTGACCTCTAGAGTTCGAAGCCACTGCACGCCCATAGTATTGAGCCAAGCGAATTCTGACTAAGGCCAAACCTATAGAAGTCAAGCTTAGAAAGAACGTACTGCCTGTGTGTTCACCATGATGGCGCCACCCAAGGTTGTGAAATTAGAGATAGCACAAGTTAGACAGTTGCTAAGGATGAAGAGTCAAGCACCAGAAGTAGAAGTTGTCACTAAAGTATCTGCTAAGGAGAAGAAGAACACCGAGCCAATCACTGAAGATAAGAAAGCAGAGCAGAAGAATGATGAGAAGAAATTTCCTGTTAGGAGAAAGGTAAAAATGAGAAAAAGAAAGCAACGGGAGAAAATCTCTGACCTATCTGATCAGCTAAGAAAAGCACGAAAGATTGTGAAAGTGCTGAAACAGAAACCTGAGGGTCAAAGACAGCATGTGGATCTGGCCCACTTCGAAGAGCAGAGAAGTGGAAGAAGACTGCAAACCCAACGGAGGGGAGACTTCCAGAACGAGGACAAAGGCTTGTTCTCGGAGCGGAGTTCATGGGTTGCTTCTTCTCCATCCACGAGGCTCTAGATGGAAGGAAATGTTTGAGAAGGCTGGAAGATATAGATTTTCCTTGTGATAAAATTTCTAACCCAGATAAAAAGGAAAGGATATCTGTGGAACACTTCTCAAACACTAGAGCGCTCATAGAGAAGCAAGAGCGAAGAGAACAAAACCGTGACTATGGGCATAAAGGATAAGAGAGCCCAACGAAATAATTTACCGAAATTCCAAGAGAACACGCCGAGGAGATGAAGAATGAAGTTGCAGGACTTTAAGGTAGGTTACAGTGCACTTCACAGGAGGCGAAGGATAAGTTGCAGCAGGAGAATCCTGTTTCAGGTGGCTCGAGGACGAGCCACAAGTAAGTGTTAGGGGACTGTTGGAGCAGGGTCCCGCAGCTATAGAAGAAGCTGCTAGTTTTGGTGGAAAGATATAAGTTTTAGTGGAAAGAGGACAAGGCAGAGCTACGACGCCGTAGCACATTTCCAGCTGGAGAGCAGAGCCGGAAACCATGACTTTTGGGATAGAAAAGTCAAGAAGGAAACGGTACCTGAGCAGCCGAGAGAAGAAATCTCAACCATTGCATTGAAGGCATCGGCGGAAGACAGGAGGGCTCAGCGACCCTCATAAATAAGAAGGAGCAACGAGGCTCAAGCATTGAAGGCGAAGGACAGAAAATAGAAGTGGTGCATAGTACCCATGGTCAGTACCGGGAAGCATGGAAGACTACAGAGAGCTATGGTGTGACGGGAAGCGGCTACCTCAAGGACAGAGAGGACCGACTGTCACTATTTAGGGTTTGGGTTTACTGTTGGGACAGGCCCATAGTGTTGTAATGGCGAGACCTTCGGGCCGCCTATAAAAGCTTGCATTTTGTATTGTAAAGGGTTAGCTAATCAGTCAGTTAGCCAGTTGGTTGGTTCATAGGATGAGTCGTTAGTTGGTCAGTTGATTATTTTGAGTAGACTCAGTAGTCAGTCAGATAGACTATGTTGTAACGATCCAGACACCTAGCTTGTCTGTGAGTCATTTGAGTCTGTATATAACTATCCACAGAGGGGAAAGAGAGGGAAGGATTTATTGAAAGAAAGGCAATATAGAGATAGAAATAGACCAGAGATCTAGAAGAGATCTCGCGCTGCATATGCAGTGCAACAGACTGTGCTAACTTCCCTCAAGATATATAATAGAAGCACAGTTTGGTGGACGTAACTCCCATCCTCGGGGTGAACCACGTTAAATCTGCGTGTTATGTGTTGTATGAATGTGATTGTATTTGCTTATTGTTGCTGGTTATCATGCATATGATGTTAGTTGCAGTAAGTGAACGTATGTATTGTTCAGCTCATGGTAATGCAGGAAGGTAGAGATAAGTTGAAGTATTTTAGTAAGTTGCTTAAAGACTCCTTTATATCTGTTTCTAACGACCATTTACTCACAATATAACTTCTGGGAAGTAGATTTTCGCACCGTGACACAGTCAATGCTAAGAGTGCAAAGTCGTAGTGGTAAGATATCGCAGAGAGGCGATATCGCACCGGCAGAGGTGCTGCGGTGCGCGATACTGTGAGCTGAGGACTTAGCGTTGAGGAAAGGTTGGGTGTCTCACGGTGTGCAGAGATGCGATAAGGTTGGGGGTATTGTGAGTAAGTGGAAGTCGTGCGACGCGGGAAGAAAACGTGTGACTTGCGCGTGGAGAAGGATCTCAAGGCTAAAAGTGCTGCGAGTAGAAGGGGATGTGTGATGCACAGATATAGCTGACCTTGCGACTCACAGGAGTAAGAAAAGAGACATAGGATGATTAGAACTTGGTCCAAGACACTTGAGTCTTGGCCAACCCATTAGATTCACTTCGGGTGAGACTTCATATCGCTTCGCGGTCTATCGCCGAAAGGGCCAATGAGTTAGGGGTGTTGTTGATTGATTATAGTAAACCCGGGTCTGCCCATGCAATCAACACGTGCCTTTTTTATATGATTATAGGTTAGTTCCTACATCATCAGATGTAAGTGCTGGGAGAAGACCTACATGGTGGCTAGGTCTACATCCAGCATGAAAAAGGTTTGGCTCTGTAGAACTTCCTGTGATGAGAAGAATCATGAGATAGCACCTGTGAAGATTCAAAGAACAACTAGAAGATGTATATGAAGAAGTAGAGAATGCAGAAATTGTGATGACAACATTGAATGGCCTCCCTAGGTCATGGGATTATTTCATCCAAGGAATCTATGCTAGAAAGAAGTTGGTCAAGTTTATCAGACTATGGGAAGAATGTTCTCAAGAAGAAGCTCAGATAGCTGCTCAAGAAGAGAAGATGGGAAGTGAATATCAAGCTCTCACAGTACACTCCAAGAAAGGAAGAAGGGAAAATAATCATCACCAAGGTAAGCATTCTCATCAGAAAAATAAATTTATGAGAAGGGATCCATCCAAAATCAGATGTTATACATGCGATGGAATAGGACACTTTTCTAAAAATTGTCCCAAGAATAAGAATGGATCCAAGAAGAAGAAGAACTCCCAAAAAAGACATCATGCCCACACTGTTGAGGATGATGATCCTCCTAGGAAGAGAGTAAAACAAGAAAGTGAAGACTCTTCAAGTGAAGATGAATATGTTCTGATCTCCACTCTCACAGAACTGTCACTCATGGAAACAAAGATTGGATTATTGATAGTGGGGCTTCCAAACATAGGACAGGTTTCAAAGAATCCTTTGAGAAACTATCCGAAAATAATTCACCTCATAAGGTGAAACTTGGGGATGACTACCAATATCCTATAAAAGGTAGTGGTGAATCCTCCTACACGCTAGACTCTGGAAAGTCTATGAAAATGAAGGATGTTCTATTTGTACCAGGATTAAAGAAGAATCTTCTATCCATATTGGCACTAGATGTAAAAGGCATAAGGGTTTCATTCATAGATGGTCAAGTCATCATGTGGCCAAGAGGAAAGAATATTAAGTCATGTCAAGTCATTATGGGTAACCCTCCTATTGTCTAAGGGTTAAAGTCCCCATAGTTCTGGGGCAGTAGGGTTATTAGACTCTCCTAGAGATGTCGGCCCTAGTAGGGTTCTAGTCATGTTGGGATTAGTATAAATAGAGAGCTGCACTCTCTATTTAGTACACAACTCATACACACTCAAGTGTAGCACATAGTTGAGGAAGAGAAAGACACCAGGGCTAGAGGAAAGAGCTTGCTGCTGTTGGGATTTTGTCTTACTGTTTTTTGGGTTTCACTTTGGTTCTGATTCTATCTCTGAGGAAGTTGTGGGGTTTTCTCCATTTATGGTTTCCCCGAGGAAAAACACTATGTTCATTGTCTCTTTTGTTTGATTGTGTAAATTTGAGCATATAGATCTGTAGACAAATACACAACTCACAAAGAAGATCTCACAATTTACTCAGCAATTAAAGAATGAAACAATGCAAAAGGCTTGCAGCTGTGAATGCTTTCATTAATCAAAAAAAGTAATTCAGATGATAATTACAATAATGTAAAATGGATTTAATAGCCACAAGCAATTCGAATCCACATGAGGAAGTTCGAATTGATTAGACTCTACTTGACTGTAGGTAACCAAGACTTTGTCTAAATCACTATTGGAGGACCCAGTAGTTAACTGTCCTTGTCTAAATCATAACCAGAGTTCATAGGAGCTTTAAAACACAACCAAGTGTTACATTTAGTGTTGACTAATGGTTAACTGATTGTGGTAGGTGAGAAAAGTGCCCCACATGTGTGCAATCAATTAAACCTAGCGCTAACTGATTGTAGAGGGCTAGAACTGAATGTAACTGACTCCTAACTTGGCTTGACTAGTCATCAACTGAAGTGAACTGACCTTGGTTGGTTTTGGCACTCCTAGTTGCTTCCTAAATTGTAGGGATTGATCTAGGAGACTCCTAAACTTATGCAATTAAGTGCAATAAGTGGCAGTGAGCCTCAATTAGTGCTCCCCACACTTTGGTAACTGAAACATGTGCCCCAATTAGGTCAAGTTTACCCAATGGTGCTAATGACTATAAATAGACTGGATGGACTTCCAATTTAGACATGACTCCCGATTTAGACATATGACCAAATTTGGACAAAGGAGGATTAATAATCCTAACACCCCCCCTGAATGCTAACTTGGACAAACTGTGGGCCCTGGTAACTAATACCATAGGTCACCCATTACATCAAGTAAAATAAAGTAACTACTCAATACAAGAAGCTAGGGAAAAAACCACATGGGAAAAAATCCCTCCTTCTATCTAAGCAGGTAGAATCAGGTCTCAAGTTTAAAAAACTTGAAAATATGTTGCTGCAATCTTCATCTCTGTGAGGTAGTGAAGCAGCATGCATGGTGTGTTGTGCACGGGTATTCTGGGGCCTGGCATGTAGACTTCTCCTTTTTCTCCAAAACTGATGATGGAAGGAAGGAGGAATGTAACTTTTGTCTCTTGCTGAATGAAGAGGTGTATGATCATATCCATTCTTTTGAATGCAGTATGACTGAGCCCTTGCTATATTGCATCTTACAGGAAGTCTATTACATCTCTCTGAAGGAGGAAAAATAGTATGGAATAGCGCAAGAGTCTTTCCTTTCTGAGTGTCAGTTGAGTTTCCAGTCATCTTCCTAGCTTCCAGTTTGGAAGTAGGGACTGAATCTAGATCTGAGTCACCATGAATCTTAATGTCATAAACTGATATAGATGGATCTGCAATACTAGTAGAAGCTGTAAAAGAAGTAGATGCAATGGTTTTACCTTCTCTTGCAGGTGGCTGTTGAGAGTGCACTGGTTCTGAAGGAGGCATGAAATGTGAGAACTCATATGCTCTTGAAGCATGATTCGCAATACCCTTTGCTATGATGCTCTCAGTAGAGATATCTGTGATCTCCACTGAGTCAGGACCAAAGATCACTCACTTTGGAGATCCAGTATGGGTCATCTGATAGACAGACAACAGGTTTGAAGCTAGGGAGGGAACAAAAAACACATCTTTGAACCTTCCATGTTCAAGTTGGATAGAGCCCTTCCCTTTGGTTTGGATTTTACTGTTATTGCCCATCTGAATACTAGGACCATCAAAGGACTGAAAAGAAGAGAATGATTCTATGGATGCAGCCATATGGTTGGAAGCTCCAGAATTAATGAGGAAGGCAGGTGTTGATGTGCAGCAAGCTTTCAGTGCATGTCCTTTCCTTGGGTATTCTTCTTCTTCTTCTTCAGAGTCTTCCTTCCTTGTGCTAGCAGGTACAGATATGTTGTGCCTTTTCAAAAGAAGTGCCATTTCATCAAGTTGTCTTCTCATACAGGAGCTTTCTGGATGGAAGCCCCTTCCACAGTAAGGGCAGAGGACCTTGCCTTTGCCATTCTTCTTGCTTCTCTTCGAAATTGAAGGTTCTTTTGACTGTTCAGACTCATCTCTTTGCTTCCCTATGTCATTCGCTACCTTATCTCCTCTTGCAACAAGAGCTAGATCTTTGGGAGATCGAATGATCCCCATTTGGATCAATTTATCATTCTCAGAAATAAGAGATTGAATGAAAGCATTAAGAGTGGGAATATTCCAATTTGGAGTAGTGAGCCTTACTGTTTGGAAGGTGGATACAAAGACTGAGTAGTCTGAATTGAGCTTTGTGAGAATAGCAAGAATGAGCTGATCTTCATCCTTCTTCACTTTGAATTGCTTCAACTGATATATCAGGTTCTTGAACTTTGAGAAGAATTCATTTAGAGATTCGAAATCTAATGGATTGAGAGTAATCAGATCATTTTCTAGCTGATGGATCCTCATCTCATCATGCTTATCAAAAAAGGAAGCAAGCTTGTCCCAAACCTCCTTGGTAGTGTCCAAGTCTTGGATGTGAAATTGAAGATCCCTAGAGACTGAGAATTGCATGAGTCCAATGGCTTCATCAAGCCTGTTCATGTACTTAGCTTTGTCTTTATCTGATTCTGGCTCTTCCTCTATTTCTTCTATGAGTCTGAAGAGATGCTTGGTGCGGAGCAATACTTTCATGTCTTCCTTCCATTGGTGATAGTTGAAGGGAGTGAGAGGTTCTATTTGATAAGCCATTTCGAAGTAATAGGAAGAACTGAGCTGCTGTAGCGAATGTAATGAGAAGTAGAGGCTGCTTGTAGTGAATGCTGTAAGAAAACTTGATAACCTGTCTCACAATCAAACAAACAAAATGATCCGGTTGGAGATCTGAGGAGGAGAGGAGTCTTGTCCACCGAGGCTCTGATACCATGTAAATTTGAGCATATAGATTTGTAGACAAATACACAACTCACAAATAAGATCTCACAATTTACTCAGCAATTGAAGAATGAAACAGTGCAAAAGGCTTGCAGCTGTGAATGCTTTCATTAATAAAAAAAAGTAATTCAGATGATAATTACAATAATGTAAAATGGCTTTAATAGCTGCAAGCAATTCAAATCCACATGAGGAAGTTCGAATTGATTAGACTCTACTTGATTGTAGGTAACCAAGACTTTGTCTAAATCACTATCGGAGGACCCAGTAGTTAACTGTCCTTGTCTAAATCATAACTGGAGTTCATAGGAGATTTAAAACACAACCAAGTGTTACATTTAGTGTTGACTAATGGTTAACTGACTGTGGTAGGTGAGAAAAGCGCCCCACATGTGTGCAATCAATTAAACCTAGCGCTAACTGAATGTATAGGGCTAGAACTGAATGTAACTAACTCCTAGCTTGGCTTGACTAGTCATCAACTGAAGTGAACTGACCTTGGTTGGTTTCGGCACTCCCAATTGCTTCCTAAATTGTAGGGATTGATCTAGGAGACTCCTAAAATTATGCAATCAAGTGCAATAAGTAGCAGTGAGCCTCAATTAGTGTTCCCCACACTTTGGTAACTGAAACATGTGCCCCAATTAGGTCAAGTTTACCCAATGGTGCTAATGACTATAAATAGACTAGATGGACTCCCGATTTAGACATGACTCCCGATTTAGACATATGACCAAATTTGGACAAAGGAGGATTAATAATCCTAATAGATTGCTATGCTTGTTGTTATCTCAGTTAAATTTCCTAATGATATGCTAGCTTAATGTTGTAAAAACTAACATATAGAAGCTATTACAATAAAAATGGAGCTTATTTTCTCTAATATATATGAAGATTTAAAAACTGCTATTCTAAAAAGATTCCAACTGACATAAGACCTGAAAAGACAAACATATTGACCCAACAGAAGTCGAAAAAAACATTTTTAGGGGCCTGGATAAGTTCCACAGGAGGTGCCAAAGCCCTTCTCTTCCATGTTCTTCTACTTCTCCTCTACTTTGTTATGAACCCACTCCTCGAAGGCCATGGTACCCAACTGTATTTTGACTTGCAGAAGCCGCTCTCAAAGCTCCTAAGAAATTAGTGATTGTTCTTTCTACTGAACTACTGTTATTCCCTCATGATCTTGTTGTGATATTCTGGTTTCATAAAAAATTCCTCCAAATGCTCTAGTTTATCATTAGTTTCCTCTTGGTTATGCCTCAATTTTCTCTATTGGGCCTTTAGGTCTTCCTTGATACATCACAACTTTCTGCCCATGGTTTCCCTCACATGCTCTGGATAGCAATCCTGACTGTCCTTGCTAGAATCCATTTCCCCCTTGGAGTGATGCAATTTCTCCTGAATGCAGGGTGTATTCCACTTCTGTGGGCCAACAGAACAAAAATGAGGAGTAGGAGAAGGTTTTTCTCTGATAAAGGAAAGACAAGTAGAAATAACCTGATATGGTCCATCTCCTTCAAAGTGATCACAATTAATTCACGTCGACTCATGCGACTGGAGTGCATAATCCGTGATTTCATCATTTCATTCCCCATCATTGTATAGAAGACTATAGGTGAAACCATCAACCGAGCAGCCTTGATACCTCCAAATTTGATCTGCAAGTGAACGAGTTTGGCTCTCACACTCAAGATTTAAATCTCGACATCCGTTGATCCAAGAATTTCCCTAGATCCACATGCTACGACTCAGGACAGCGCATGTCATGAAAATGACACTTGGAATGAAATAGACATGAATTCCACTAAGGGAGAGGGTATGAAAGCACCACATGACCACCAGAACCAGAGAACTGGGGCTAAGGCCATAGCGTTGTTAGAATCACAATCTTCCTTCGATTTTTTTCAATGATGCACATGGAGGAATTGAAGGAGTTGGAACTAAGAGATGATCTTTTGAATTCTGTAGACAATTTGATTTAGGTGGAATTCCTCTGGGAGAGAGCTAGATACCCTTATAGAAATAATACTTTAAGAGTATCCAATGACTTGGGCATGCAAGATGCCTTTCATTTTTAGCTATCTAATTCCTTTCAATAAATCCATAGCTTTTGTCAGGTTGCTAGTTGTAGTTCCCAGTCTATAAGCATATCTCAATTCTTATATTCCACTGGGAAAAATGATTGTCCCTTCCCCTCATGCCACCCCTAGTTCTATTAGTGTTGTTATTCTACTTATATTGAAGTTAGAAAAGAACCTCAATAATATGGGACTGTAGAATCTCACATTGAAGGATCAACAACTATCTATGTTGCTTTTGGGTGTCAATATGGTACTGGTTCTACATAATTCATAATTGTCGGCATTTAATTTTCCTTTGGTGCTTAATGGCTTGCTTCAATGGTGCACCAAAGATAAATACGGTCAAGAGAAAATTCGTGCTATTTCTTTGTTGTATCTTGGAAGATCGAGGTGCATGGAACCAATATTATAGATAGAAGGTAGACAATTTACTAAATTTACACTTCATTGTCAAAATTGCAATTTTCCATGACGTAATTAAAAATGACTAACATAAATGACTAATTCATATTCTTCTAACTAGTCATTTTTTATGTTGTGACTAAATTGGTCGTTTATGTTAGTCATTTTTAATTCTGTCACTTATTATCTAGTCATATTTGTTAACTCGTGACTAAATTAGTCATTATTTTTAGTTGTTTATAGTTGGGTCAATCAAAATTGCTCATATTTAGTAGTAAATAACTTGAAAAACCTATGGTGACTATAATCTTTAGTCACGTAATCACTAATTCCTCATTTTGTACTATTGTTCATTGATGTTGAGTGAGGTTCATGCTCCAAGGTTTGGAGTTGCACATACCATGTTGGGCTTACAGTGTTGGTCACGAAAACGTTTACAAGTATTCCATCATTCCAATAATGTTCAACTATTCCAATTTTTTTTGGTTTTAAAGTTTTACTGCATATGTCTCATTGTTTGCTTGGTTTCATGTTGCAGGTTTTTGGGGTAGCGTGAGTGCTCTGCTCAAAGGGAAGATACTTGGTTGACTGCGCAACCATCTAGGTAAGCCCACATAGAGAAAGGGGCATTTACCCAATGTTTAGCCAATTTCAGTGTTGTAGGGTTTCTATAATGTGAACTGTATTCGGCCACCTTGTTGCGTTTTAGCCTCGGTTTTGGGGGAGAACATGATAGCAGCATTTTGGATTTTAATAGGCTGTAAAATTTGGGTTTGGGGTTCTCTTCCTGTTTGGTTGTTGTGTTTCATCAATATGACTGTGTAAAATTTGATGGTTCTTAAATGTATAAAGGTGATGGTAATTTTGGTTTAAAAATGATTCAGCTTTATATTTTTGTATATGCTACGAGCTCTGTTATTTTTTTGGATACGGTTCTAAACTCTATCAGTTTCATTGCTTTGCAATGGCACTATGATGTCATTATTTTGCTAATGTAGGTTGAGTGTGGATTTTATCATGGGTGTTTAACCCTTGCTGTGATTTATTTAGTTAATGCGTCGTTTATAAGGATGTTTCTCTGTTAATGGATTTATTTCCTTATATTATCGATAAATTACCTTTGTTTATTTGATGACAAGGCAAATCCCTTGATTCGTATGAAATTTGGGTGCGTGGGAGAATTCCCTCTCTATGTATTTGCTTTTTTGAAAGGAAGAGCTCTGTAGGTTGTTGAAGAAATCCTAGCTCTATTGGTAGAAATGGATTTGATGTTTTGGCTGCAATTGGAGAGCTGTCGGAATGGCTTGGCCTAAGCCTTGCTCAAATCATGTGACCTGTGTGATGAGTTTAAACTTTAGTTCTTAATTGTACAGGCTATGTTTTTAATGGATGTGATAGTCTTTATGTTTAGTTAAACATATTTTGTATTAATACTCCCAATCGAGACCTCATTAGATTCAACCCTAGGTCGATGGTTTGCCGGAGTTTAATGCTTTAATTAATGTCGTGGTTATTGGTTAAGCATTGTAAATAGGTTGGTTTGTCGATAATAATAAGCCAGAGCTTATGAGCTTCAACCTTGAGTTACGTGGGTTAAATTGCTGTGATATTTGTTTATCTTTTGGTTAATGATATGTATAAATATTTGATAGATGATGTATGGTGTTTATGTTAAAATTTCAATGCCCTTTTAGCCGGAACGTATGGTTTTCAATTTGGTTAACTTGACATTCGATATTCTCTTATTAGTTATGTCTGTAATAGAATAATAATTCTCTTTTTGTTAAATTATTTGTTTATTGTTTTTACGTAGATAAGAAATATGAAATCTATGTTTATGTTTTCTCGTGGATGTAATATGCAAGAAATGCATTTAACTTTATGGGTTTGATTTTTGTTTTAAGGGATTTGATCCTTATAAAAAAATGTTAATGAATATTTTTTCCATTTGTTTTTAATATTTATTTTAATGTTTGAGCAGAGTTCAAGTAATAATTTATTTAAAGAATAATCTGAGTTTGTTTATCATTAGGTTTACTTGGTTAATTTGTTAATCTCTCATTCATTTTAAAATAAGGTCATAGACATGTACAAGTTCTTTGTAAAAAATTACCTGAGGATTTTAGTTTCAGTAAAATGTTCACAGAGATCTAGTTATTAATTTTATCTAGAAAGTAGGGTTTAGATCTAGATTAACACTTTGACATCAACTTCTTAAAAATGGTTAAATATAGATCTGAGAGAAATTTAACCCTAAAACCTATCTAAGAATTTAAAATCTAATTTTAATTTAAACAAATGGAACAACCTGAAGCACATATTCAAGTGGAAAGTAAAATTTGTAGATCTTTAATCGAGAGCATAATAACTACAAGTATAACTTGTAAACATAATTACTATAACTTGGAGATGTAGAAACCTCATACCTATAACTATTCAACTTGTTAATGGTTATGGACTCTCCACACTTCAACACAAAGAATTAATAAAAAATTAGATATTTATGAGCTTAGATATGATAACTGGATAACCTTGGAACTATCATGTTCCTCCAAACTATGACCCCGAATCATTCTTGGTTCTAATCCGGATCCCCCCAATCCAAATCCAACATGCAAGTGATCTAGAACTCCTAAAGGTGAGGTTGCTCTTATTTGGAATATCAGGATATGTATAAGAATGCTTGCTTTTGGAAAATATCCCAAAATTATTTACGAATAAAATGAATAGATCCCCAAATCATTCTCTTGGGTTGGGTATTTATAGACAACCTTTTAGGAAATGGCAGTTGGTTTTAAACTTCAGTTAGATCAATAATTCATTACTTGATTGAATATAATCTTTAATTGATTTATGTCGATTTAATAGTTATGTTGTTTAGCTTAGGAACTTTTTACTAGTTCCTAATTAGAATTTAGAATATAATATTTATTTAATCGGTTTAGTTAGTAATAAATACATAGACTCTTTACTTATTATTTTAGTTATCTTATTCCCTTACACACACACACACACACACACACACACACACACACATATATTATTTTATTCATAACATATATAAGCTTTACATATTATATTTAATATTTATTTATGCATCATATAACATAGTCTCATTTATTTGATGCTTCCCTTAGATTATACTATTTATTTTATCAATGCCTCATGTAGGGTTGGTCAACTAAGTCAGGAAGCTTTAGATCCTCCTTGCATGTTGGATTACCTCGTGTATCATGGTATTTCTTCGAGTTCGTGATGAGAGGTAGATTTGAAATTTCATTTAATCAAGTCAAAATAAGTATGATAACGGTCGGTTCTATTCAGAGTTGTTCTCACTCAACACTCTTAATTTCAGTAACTCCTAGCACTATTCAGAGCCCAAGCTCAACACTAATAATTGGGAGTTATACTTAGTGCAAATCCATAGCCTCTCGCTCAACACTAATTCTAGGTTGTACTTGTATAATACACCTAGGGATACAATGGCCAAGGATCTGATGCTATGACATCTTATGCTCAACATCAATTTGGAATGCTCCAGGGATTATTCCCAACACTTACAATCTTATAATGCATGTGCTCCAGAGCTTATGCTCAACACAAACTCTCATAACTCATGTGCTCCATAACTTATACTTAACACAATATTTCATAACTCATGTGTTCTAGATCTTGCGCTCAACACAAAATCTCATTACTCATGTGCTTCGGGGTTTATGCCCAGTACCTTATAGAACTCAATCATGCATTGAGTCTTCTCCACATTTCGTCACAATAATCATCTCAGTATATGCATTAAGGTAAATCACATAATACATCGAGTACATTGTCTTATGACAATAATCTTTGTCCATCATGGTCCATGCCCAACATATACAAGCACATATAAGATAATAAAACATATGCATTGGATTACGCCCAATATATCTAACTATTCAACATAACTCATGTGCAGTGGAGCATATGCCCAATATACAAACATAAACATCAAAGTAACTCATATGTAATGGGACTCATGCCCATTGTAGTTAAGCTCAAAATTCAGGATATTACATTCAGATTTGTGATGGACATTATTGTATTATTTGTATAATATTTACTTTCGTGACTAATGCCAATCTCGATCTACGATCAAGAGGTTTTGGTTTGGGTGAAAATTCCTTTCAGCTTGACTCTGTAGACCCTATAGAATTCTATGCAACACTCTGCAACATTTTCATTTACTTTTTATGTAATTCAAAATTCTTGTTAGGTTATTCAATTTGTAGTTTAATTTATAGTTCCTTCATTGATATTGTTGTTTAACTATACTAATGGAATCTCGTCATAACCATACAAATCGATGTAATTCCTTCATTCAGACTTCTAATTATGCTAACATTAGACCCTACTCTAATTTGAATATGGAAGACCAAACAAAGATTAATTTAAATTATATTAAGAAAATAAGCATGTGATTTCTCTACTATAAAGGACATATATATTAAGTCATAACTTTAAATAGGAAAAAGGGATAGGAACATATGCATAGTATCAATCAATGTAAGATGTAATTATGATTCACATATATACTCAAATTATAGTTTAACAATACTTAAACATATAAGAATAGAAATAGGGAACGTGACACCACTGTCGGTAAAACAGAACTAAAGTTGTCATTCCTCCTAACCAACTCCTAGAGAAGTAAAGTCTTACTTGCTGCAGAACCCTCGATTGTGTTTGTTGCTCCAGAAGGACAATATCCGATCAATGCGCCATCTCTTGCATTAGCAGATCAATCCCCCTTCCATCGCTAGCCTCCTCCTTGCTTGATGGACATACTATTATATATTATTTTTCCTAGGACTTGGTAATTTATGAGCATCCTCCTCTTTAGCACTCCACAAAGAGTCTTGACCTGATTTTTAGGGAATATGCCTCCTGCATCACGTGATTTCTCACTGAATAGATTTCATCACTTGTCCTTTCCCCTTGTAGGTCAGCAAAGAGTGTTTCAACAACTACTTCAGTTCTGATTCCTCTCAGAATTTTTAATTATTAAATAAAAATAATTCATTACATCTAGTTTGAATTTCTAGTCAAAATATTTGGAAAAATAAAATATTCGAAGAATAATAATTTAAATTTACTCAATGTTACAAATACATTGTAAATTGTCAATTTATAATACATTTGCACTACATTTGGAATTAAAATCTACTTCTTTATTGTAAGCACTAATAGTAAAAGAGTAAATGATTTTTAGTAAAGAACTTGTCACCACTGTCGAAAAAAGAGAATTAAAGCTGTCGTTCCACCTACCAACTCCTTGAGAAGCCAAAACATACTTGCTCGAGAACCCCCAAGCGTGTTTGTTGAACCACAAGGGAAAATTCTCATCGATGCGCCATCTCTTTGCATAAATAGATTATTTCCCCGTCCATTGCCACCCTTGTGCTTATTCGATGGACATACTATTTTATAGTGTTTTTCCTAGGACTTGGTCATTTATAAGCCTCGTGCTCTCTAGGGCCCCATAAGGAGTCTTGGCTTGATTTTGGGGAAGATGCCTTCTGCATCACTTGAGTTCTCACTCAACATTTTTAACTATTTGTCATTTCCCCTTGTGGCTGAGCATTGCTATTTTAACAACTACTTCAGTTTTGAGTTTTGATTCATGATAGTATTTTAACTATTCAATTAATAATAATGCCTTATATTTATATCCACTTTATTGTCAAAATATTTATTAAAAATTTAATTATTCAAAGTATAATAAACAAATTAACAATAAGTATATTACATAAAGCCCCTCCATTGGATTTCCTTTCTTTGCCAGTTAACAAATACTTTTTTTGGTTACAAAACATAGAAATATTCAATACTTTTAAAACTCTATGCCTTTGTTGTATAAAAATATTCAACCCATTTAAAACCTTATTATTATTGTTTTATTAATATTTAACTCATAATAATATTCCTATTTTTGTTATCAGTGTGTAGTTTACTTTTGTTAGCACTTTGTAGTTTGGTTAAGTTTCCACTTCCAATCCATCAAATATCAAGTCACGATCAAGTAACTGAAATACATGATTCACATATATAAAAAGTAATATTTTCAACACAATTACAATATATAACATCCTTCGGTTATATAATTATACTAATATTAAACAAGCGAAATAACAGAAAGGTTGCTTATACCTGTCTCTTAGAAATATTTTATTGTGATATTGTATATAGTTTAAAGCTAAAAGTTAAAGAAATTATGAAACATTCAAACTTGAAACAATGTATTACTTGTTGCCATGGTACTTATATTTCTATGTGAGATTACTTGTTGTTTATAGGTTGTTGCATTACTTGTTACTTCTTGTAACTGTCATTGTTTATATTTCTATGTGTATATCAATTAATTAGTTATTAAGTAAGTCCTTGAAATTAAAGATCCAAAATGAGTTTACATGTCTTTGTGAATAGGAGAGCTTTTGTCACTACCAATAGTTGAGATAAGCAACATAGATGCCTAGTACTTGGCTCTTAAAAATAGTTTATATATATATTAAGAGACAGATACTAAATAACTATGTAGCTAATCTCACTTATTAAGATAAATTATTATCTTAATTTATTATAAATAAAATATTTTTTAAAACTATTTTTAAATGGCACTACATTTATTTTACTTACGTTATTATAATAATCATTAAAAAAATCACAATACTTCGAAAAAAATTTAAATAAATCTAAATTCTACAAATAATATTTTATTTTAATTCATCTTATATTTAATAAATATAATATTAAGAATATTTAAATAAATTTAAAACTAAATAAATTATAGTCATTTACTCAGTTTTCTATTAATAAATTAATACTAGAAGCATAAAATTTAATTTATTCAAAATGTATATCCATTTAACTATAAATATTTCTTGTATAAAAACTTAAACTATTTTTGATTGGTTAAAAATAAATAACATATTACTCCAAAAATATTTGATAAAAGTAAAAACCTACCACAATAAGTCAACGTAAATAATACTCACTAAAAGCTGTGCTGAATATCAGTTTAACAACTAAATTATAAAGACTTTTTTAAAAGAAATATATATATATTTTAAAGAATTCACCTCACACTGTTTTCCTCCTTAAAATAGAAGGAAACATGACAATTTCAATAACCATATTTCCTACCTGTCTTTCTCATCTGAACATCAATCCTGCCTTTATATTCTTTATCTTAAACAGAGCGACATTTACCTTCCTCTACCTTGAAATGGTAGAAGAATCAAACATTTAGTTATATTTATTTATTTTTCATTGTATTTTATGCAGCCGGTAAGAAAACATTATTTTCAGTGTATTTTATGGAATTTACGGCTTAAATTTTGATGAATTTTATATAATTTACAGCTTAAACACAGAAGTAGAGTTTAAGAGGCGGCGGTTGACACTGGTGTAGGGTTTAAGAGGCGGCTAACATTACAGTAGGGTTTAAGAGGCCGTGTTGGAGCGCTCGACAAGACAACATGACGCAACATGCGAATTAGCTATAATCCCTCAATTACCTAATGACAATAACAGAAAACAATTGACGTGCGGCGGCAGGTATAAAAAATGACAATACCTCCTACCAGAAAGAAAATACTAAAACTCAAGTAAATCATTCAAGCTATTAGAAAAACTAAAGCTAGAGTAAATCACCCAAGCTATTTGATACTATGATATTTGATTATAGAAAGAGTTCTATAATTGATAAGATTAACTTAATGTAACGTTATGACAAGGAAATTGGAACAGGATCGTAATTAAATTATGAAATGCATTAAGTTTTGTAGTTACAACTTACACCGAACCCTATACATTACGTTAAAGTGAGAAAACCCTTTACATCACGTTACAGAGAAAATAAATCGTCATTAGATAGGTGTATGACGAGTGACGTGAAAGGAAGAGGTAAGCGACACGTGGAAAAAAGTTTAGGCATGCATGCGGCCACCTGTAACTCGTTTAAATCATCGACAACCCTTATAAACCGAAGGAAAGGCACCAGTAGATAATTTGGTTTTTTTTCCAAAACCAACGACAGCATTAACTAGAGGAGGAGGGGAGGGTTTTAAATTTGAGTTGCATCATCCCCACTTTGCATATACAGTCGTGTACGTGAAGGATGTGGGCAAATCTGCTGAATTCTATTCCAAGGCATTTGGCTTCAATATTCCCCGTCTCGATCACAGCCGCAGGTACGGAAAATTTGCATGTCATTTTGAATGAATGAATGAATAAGTGAGTTTGAATTATAATGGAGGCGTTGTAGGTGGGGGGAGCTGGAAAGCGGTTCAACGACGATTGCATTAACGCTTGTAGAGCAACACGAGTCCGAAATAACAGGCGGAGTGCAGATTGCTGAAAAGGACCAACCCAGGCACAACGTTGAGCTCTGCTTCACCTATCGTGATGCTGATGTAACTTTCAAGGTCGGTATTCATTTTTAGGGTTCAAACAAACAGCTATATATCCATACAATAAATTGCAATTATCTCCCTTCTTCTCTTGTGGGTACTGATGATAATGGCTGGTACTGATCTATATTTGACATAGCATGCGGTTAAAGCAGGAGCGATGGTTGTGTCAGCCCCGAAAAGTAAAGAGTGGGGGCAGAAGGTGGGATATGTTCAAGATATTGACAGGGTTATGATCTGCATTGGAAGCTTTGTTTCGGAACCAACAAAATCACGTGCCACAGCCACTTCTATCAGAAATTAGCCATTTTTCTTTGAAATCAAAAGTGACGTTGGTTCATATATATATTTTTATGAACATTCTAAACATTTATTTCTATTAGCTATACGTTTTTAATCTCTTAAGTTAACGCTAATTTCTTGACCTATTTGTAAATCTCTATTAGTGTATTCTAAGATGACGATGGTGTTGTCCATAAGGTACCGTGAATTGAAGAGTAATGGTGCTTGTTTTCTTATTTGACTTATTATAGAGAACGAAAATCGGTGATGAGATTTGAAGCTTGAACATGATGATGGACGGCTCTGGTGCTCGCGCTGCAGCCCTTGACAGTAAGATTGAGGGAATGACGGTTGTTTAAGCACAAGGAACGCTTCTCAGTTCTGTGATATGCTAATGAATAGTCAGCACATGTTTTATTAATATGTTTTAATAAATGGCGTGAAAATAATAATAATAATAACATTAAATTAAATAAGACAGAGTTTGGAATATTTTATACTCTATTATCCCATCCGAGTGTGAATATTTATATATTTGTTTATGGCTTGAATATTATCACAGTATCCCATGCGAGTATTCAGGGAAAAATATGTCTATCAAAATAGACAAAAGCAGTTACTATCCGAACAATCTTGCTGTAGAGTTTTTGTATCAAGGAGGACAAACGGACATTTCTGCCGTGGATGTTGCCCAGGTGAGTAACTATGGTTTGTATCCATTTTAGCTTGTGATCTGTTCCAATAATAATCCCACTGAAAATAATATAATTGGCAAACAATTTACAAATTACTCAAATGGCCGAATGAAATCATGCGATCTGAACGGACAGATATTGCATGCAATGCAGGTAGGAAAATGGACTTGGTATGCTCTTAGTCGGCACTAACACAGTGCAGTCTGGAGTATTGCCAACCCTGATTTACTAAAAGGGCAAGCCGGGGCCGCTTCGTTGACGTTCCGCTTAAGCGTTACTGGTGGATTCGATGGGAGTTGGGTGTGGCAGCCTGGATGCAATTTGCTACCTGCAAATTGGAAAATCGACTCTGTTTATGACTCAGGACTTCAAATTACAGAAAGAGCTCTTGAATTTGACTGCAGTTCGTGCGCAACAGGCGAATGGGACGATCGCACATAGGCTATGCCAATAGACTTCGATCGCTCATTAGAATTAAATCTGACTATGCAACTCAGCAACATGTCAACTCAGCAACATGTCAACTCAAATCCAGATACCAAATTCCAAAGTTTACATCATCTTCTATCCACCAATAGCTGTTTACAAAATAGTTTTTTTTAACAAAATTAAAAAAAATATTTTACAAATCGCTAAGTTATACTTTGCAAAACAGATTTTAATTTTTTATACCTGCCTCAAAAGAGAGCAACTAATACAAAGTCAAAAGAGTTTGACTTGCGATCGATTACAATATACACTGCCAAGGCACGTATAATAACATAAAGCTACACATCACGTTTATATAAGATTAATAACATGTAATGAAAACCATACTATGTATTAAAATTAATGTGAAATTGCAAATCCACACCCAAATTTCCAGGAATGACTTTCAAAAATCCTTGAAATGCATATCTAAAGTAACTACCTATGGACAAATGATGGCATAACCCTTGAAAATGAAAATACTACGCGAGTAACATGAAATGCTTAATATGAGAATATATTCACTATTCGTCCATTTTGTTGTTCCAAACAGCGTTTCATTTTATTAATTACAAGGCTAGGTTTTGCTTCCCAATGGTGTAAAAAGGTCTTCATTTCTACTCTTACGGCTTTTGGTAGCGCCTGGATTTTAGAAAGAAGGTCATGACTCATAGGAATGCCTTGCAGGTCTCCTGAGTGAAGCCCAAACGATTTTTCTCTCTATCAAACAATAAGTAGAAATTGTTCTGCTGAAAGTTTCCGACGACGACAGCGGGTCCATCGGGTACACTACCAGCATTCATTATTGCCAAGCAGATTGTATCAGAAGTGCCTGTAAGGAAATTATCAGTGCTAGCAGCAATGAAACTATTATCATCTGGCAGTACCATATCTGAGCCACCCTTCAAATGGAATGCAAACCGAGGCAACTCAATATTCGTAACGTTCACACCAGAAACATTGTAACATAATTCGTAGCCTTCTGCAAAAACTCTTCTGTATTCAATCTGAGAAGCAAACTCAGCTACAATCTGCTTATAGATTCTTTCGGGAAATGAGCTGTAAGAAGTGCCCGAATCTATTATGGTTCCGCCATTGCCTTCGCCGTCAAGTGTCCATATATCGGAGGACACCATCAAGTGTTTTCCGCCAATACTCAGTCCTTCGAGTCCAATGTAATAGTACTCGCTGTATGCAGCAGAATATGCTCCTGAATTATTTAGAAACGGAGTGTAAGACAAAGGGATGCCCTTGCGGACCGCCATGTCACCGATCGCTATCATGCTGCTATTGTTTAGATCGTCAAGGCAATAAGCGAATAAATCGCCAAGAAGGCATAGACAGACCTCCTCTGCCAAATCCTGCAATACCAGCGAAGCCGGACGAAACCACTGAACATCCGATTCCGAAGTTCTTTATTTCTCGTATGCCTCCTCCTTCCAATGGCGAAGTTAAGGTCTCCGTGAGTAGATGCCCTGTCGTGTTTCCCGAGACGTAATAAAGGACATAGCCTGGACAAATCCCCGAGCAGTTGTGGCTGCTGCTTCCAAACAGGTCTTTGCACTTTGGATCCGCACACTTTACAGGCACAGCAGAAGATGACTTGTTGGGAAGAAAAACCGTGCTGAACCCAGGGCAGTTCTTATAACATGTATAATTTGTGGTGCAGGGTGCCCACACCATACTACTCCCCGTGTCCATGACGAGCAAAAGATCCTGTGCAGGGGTGCCCACCGATATTTTTATGTAATACTCGATAAAGTCGGTGGGATAGTACAGAGGCTCGATCTCCTTTCTAGGCTTGCTCTTCCTCTTCATGTGAAGTGCCATGGACATTCCATTAATCTGATGATCATTCCGTAGAGACAATATTATTGAAGAGAGTTGAAGTGAGAGGACGATCAAGAACATGAGCTTCGGTTTGGAGGACATCATGTAGAGAATTCTTAAAAAGAATCTGATAGTGCAGAATGGGAATGAAATTGGCGGGGCGAATATCGAATCTTTATAGAAAAGATAGCATAACTGTTATCATTAGATGGTAAA
Source organism: Pseudotsuga menziesii (assembly GCA_001517045.1). Lineage (NCBI taxonomy): Eukaryota > Viridiplantae > Streptophyta > Pinopsida > Pinales > Pinaceae > Pseudotsuga > Pseudotsuga menziesii. The sequence goes on from LPNX010232951.1 coordinate 118,381, forward strand.
CAGAGAAACTAATAATGTCCGTCCTCGACAAGCGACAACCTATTCCAGTGCAGCCAGCCATCCATCCGATAAATCAGATTGTGTGGGGGCAGTATAGGATATCAATTTTGTACATGAAGCCATCGGCCATCCGATAATCGTGTGGGCTAGCAAGAGTAAATTAGACCATCAATGTTGTTAATACCATAAAAAATTCTTATCGAGAAAGTGGTATTGCGGTTTCTTGATTTGATTGTACCACAATTGCAACATAAACTAGTTTTACAATGCGAATATGACCGACATCGCGACAGGAAATGTTGTAGATATTTTCTAACCTTCCTGTTCATATAATTAAATATTTTCTGAATATTAATGCTTTGCGTATAATTAAGTATTCATATATTTTCTGATTTTTTAATTTATTTTTTAAATCCAACATTTTTAAGCTTTGCTTTATTTATACATACATACACGTATATAAAGTAAAGATTAAAAATGTTTGGAATTTTAAAAATGAAAAAAAAAAAGAATGCAATATATGGTAAGGGTGGAAGTTTGTCATTTTAATTAACTATTTAGTTATTTATTTTAGATGGTATTGTTAATAAAAAAATTTACATTCACAAATAAAAAGGAATGCTGGCTATGATCACTACCAATCTTATAACCAAGTTAGAAGAAATTTCGCGACCTTAAAATAAAAATTTCCAACACAGAATACAGAATATGACTGTTCTATTCAACCTGAAAAATCTAAATCTAGCTGCTTACGAAGGGTCTGTATGACTCTTCTATTCAACCAGAAAAATTAAATCTATCTGCCTTCGAAGGGTTAAATCTAGAAGCACGGTGAAGACCTTGGGATACTCTGCAATGTCAGCAAATACGGTGAGCTTGACTTACATCAACTACTTTCAATTTCTAGGGTTTGCTCGGCAATGATCAAGGATACACATTTCGAGGTTGAGCGTTGTTAGGATATTTAAGATTCATTTTAAGGAACCATTAGTATTTTAGGTTATTGTTAGATCCCTTTATGAGAACGCTTTACAGCATTGAGTGAATTATGTAAATTTAGTATTGGTTTTGAGAAGAAATGAGAGAATTTACAAGCGATTCTTATGGTTTTATCCTATTATGTAAACATTTTCAAAATAAAAATCCTTTGTGGCTTTACTATATTTGTAAACATTCAATACTTTTGGTGAGTAATTGCTCACTTTCCACGTCTAAGTAATGAAAAACAATTCCTTTATATCAAATCCTTAAAAGATATTTATTCTTTTTACTATATTGTAACAAGTTGAAGATGTGGGGTTGGTAGAAGCTCAATGATACTCATGTACATTCAATTTATTAATAATATGTGATTTTTTTATACTAGATGGGTATTTGTTTCTTCAAATAGGCACAAATAAATGTGAACACTTTATTATTGCTATATTTAAGTATTATTAATATGTTGATTATTAAAAGTTGTTTAATAATATTTTATGGTCTAAGTAAAGTTTCTTATATTCCATAACTATGTGGTTAACAAATGTAATGGCTCAATACCCTTATTCAAATAACAATTTGTTTTAGCTTTCCAAATTTGTATTACATTTTAGGCATTTATCATTTTTTAAGGATATTAGAAATACTTTGGGCACTTAAATAAAAAAGCCATCTCGAGTGAGATATAGTGAGAATGTGTTATAATATGTTAACATTTCCTTTGAGATAAACCATGGTAAGGGTTTTTTAGACAAAATAGTTCTTAAATTAAAAAAAAATGTTAAATGGACGAAGACCAAAATTTCATGGTGTTTGATATTTTAGCATATAGGAGATCTACATGGTATATTTTCAAAGTGAACCAATGTCAAGTAATGATGATGATTAGAATGAGGTAAATCTAAGTGAACTAATGAAGATTGGGAGGTATTTTTATTTGGAGACCTCCTAGGTGGAGGAAAGAGACAAATCCCTCTTATTTTGATAAAAACTGGATTCCTTCTCTCAAATGTAATCTATTTTATTTTAATTTAGAATTAGTTATTGTTTAGGAGGTGAAAAGAACTTAAAAAGAAAAAGAAAAAATAAACACATTGAGGAAAAAGAAAAAAAAATTGTCACATTGAGGATTTTTTTTTAAGTGTGATAAGTAACATCTACATAATTTGATGATTTAATTTTAATCTTATAACTATGCAATACTTATAATATTGGCAAAGAAATCCTCGAATTTTTTTTGGGGCTTATAGATGTCTTAGGTTGAAGTCCAAGTGCTACCACTTTGAGTTCAAATGCAATCACTAGGGCTTCCAAAAGTTGCTTAGACCTCAACATAGTAGAATGAGTGGTGCAACCTTAGAAGTGGTAGATGGGGTAATTTTTGAGTTTCGATAGGATTAAACTGGAGCCAATGTGTGTAAGTTGATCCTCTCACTTGGAAAAAAAATGTATAGAGTAAACCTACACTCTTCTAAGTGAAATATACACATGTACTTGTTTTATTCTTGTATAATTGTTTGAACATATGAACAATGTGATTTTCATCCTATAATGAAGTATCAATTCCAATTTTTTATCTTATAAAAATGATAATTGAGCCATTGAATATTTTTTGATTAATTAGTGTATTTGTGAATCATTAATAATTACAAAGTAAATATTATTGCTATATAATGATGTAGAATGGAGATAAATGTATACATATAAAAAAAAATACTAGGACAAGGACATGGACATAAGTTAGGACAAGCATTTCATAGGAGTGATTCATGTAAATATTTTGAGAGGTAATTCTCGACATGGTTGAATTGAATATCAAATTATGATGTAATTTTTATGGTGACCTATAGAGGAATGTGATCTTTGATAAACAACACATATCATAATTCATTGATCAAGTAGAACTTCTCTTTTAATATTTTTTTGAGTGTAAACTATGGTTGTCCATATAATAAGTAATGTTTGCTAGTGTTTTTATTACTCAATATCAATGCCAAAAAAATTAACACACAAGTATATATAAAATTAAAATAGAAAAATTAAATCTTATACCTTTCGTTACTTTTACAACATGAAGTTAAGATGTATACTTAAAAAATATAAAAGTGTTTCATCTCACTATTAACTTTTTCTTACTAAAATATGTGTGATTAAGAGACTAAATATACAATATAACTATTATACACAATTCATTTAACTTATCATAATATTAAGAATACCATTAATGTATGCAATAATAATGAACATTATGAAGTACATGGGTAAAATATGATCAAATATAAGCTACTTAATTCTTTATATAATCAATTGTGTTATTTTATTTTAACACTTCGTATATAGGACATTATCTCATTATTTAAAATTCAATATTTCTTTAATTACAAAATAAAAATAAACATTTTTAATTTCCATTTATTTCTTTCCACTCTTACCATAATGAAACAGAGTAAATGTTTTATATATAGATTTTTAAAGTTTTTATTTTATATAAATAATTATTTGGTTGATATCATCTTGATAGAATACTATTTTGTTTAAAAGTATAAATATTATCTTAAACTTTTTAAAAATATTATATGGTAGATATTTATAAGAGAATTAATTTTTAATTCTTAGTTTTTAAATTTTTTTTTTAAATAGAAAAACTTATCATTTTTGAAATGTGAATGCTAGTTACTGCATATAATCTATACACAAATTTGAAAATACAATATTTACTTATCTCAATAACCTTGAAATTTTCTTATACTTTATTTCTATAATATATATAATAAATTATCATAATAATAACATTTAATTAGTGAATTCATTTTTTTCCTTAATAAGTAACAATAATATATTTAATTAAAAATAATTACAAATTGACCATTAAAAAATTATTATTTTTCCTTAATAAGTAACAATAATATATTTAATTAAAAACAATTACAAATTGACCATTAAAAAATTATTGGATATTTTACATGTGTTTTTAAGATTGTGTTTAATGATATTATTGTGATGTGTAATTATATTGTGGATCAATTTTTATTTTGTTTTTGGTTTAGATATAACTATATAAGTATGTGGGAATAATATTTAGATGAGAAGTTTTCATAGTCATTTTTCAATGATGAACAACTCCCTTAGTATCTAGAAAGAATGGACATCATCTTACTAGAAGGTAGACTTAAATGTACTATCCACATAAGCTAAACAATGTTTTTTACAACAATTATCTATTTAACAAACAAACTTAGAAAGGCTAGATTATTATGTTACATTTGATTAACCATCTACAAAACATACCTATTTATTGAGAAATGAAGTCTCTACAGCACCTAACTTGTATCTACATGTTTCAAATTTATCCTTGCAAAATGTTAAGTAAATATGTATTACACATTATAATTTGTATTTCAATATATTATTGAGTCAATTCCATTTGAGAGTATATTCTCTTTACAAAATGGTGTTGTGTTTCAATATGCTTTGACTTGGCATGAGAAACACACTTTTTTGCCAATGAAACTTTGGTTAACAAAGTGGTTGTCAATATGTTAAGTATTTTTTATGAACAATATTTAAAAACTATAAAGAATAATTTTTTCAACAAAACACTCTTTAGATACTATTGAGTTTATGAATAATGCTTAAAAACATAAGAGGCAAGAAACTTATCACTACTTGAAAATATATTACACAAACCCGCATATGATAGTTCCTCCTATTCATAAGTATAACGCCTCTCTTGAATTGTATGAGAGTGGAGATACAATTAATACAAGAATAAAAATAAAAATATATAAAATGTTTTAAGTTATAATTATTGCTATGTTATTCTTTATCAATAATAAAATATAGTAGTTGGTAGATAATATATAAAAATAAATGATAAAAACATAATTAAAATTAATAATCCTCATTTTCAACCTAACTTACCCATTAAAAAGATTTTTTTAATAGTATTTCTAAAATTTAGAATACCATATTCTATCTCATTATTGAGGATAATACATTACATTATAATAAATTAGGACATAATGTGATTCATTGTTAAGGTAAGGGAATCATTATTATAATCCAATGTATAAGTTTGAATTGATTCTCATTAAAGTGAGGATGTCTCTTATATATTAGTCCTTATATCATTATTGAGGATAAGACATTACATTATAATAAATTAGGACATAATGTGATTCATTGTTAAGGTAAGGGAATCATTATTATAATCCAATGTATAAGTTTGAATTGATTCTCATTAAATTGAGGATGTCTCTTATATATTAGTCCTTAAGATCTTTAATGAATGGGAACAACATCTCGAACGACATCTTGAGTAGCTCTTAGGAATCCATCATCTCTAAGAACATAATATCTTTAGATATTTACATAGAATATCCATATCTATAAATATAAAAGATGAACCCACTCAACTTGTGTATTACGAACGTTGTGATCATGGATGCTTTCAGAATTACATTTAGGTAGGGGTTTTGGGGCTTTATCACAGTGAATTAGCTCATAAAAAAGGGGCGTTTGTCAACATTCAAATCAAGTTGCTAACACAACTTGTAGTTTCATTTCTCACTAGGGATTATGTGATTTAAAATGAATTTGTCCATATACCTTTCCTTTCAAAAAAATAAACGTCTCTTCTTAATTGTATCTAAGTTCTCCTTTAATATTATTAATCATTTTTTCCATTTCTTTCCTCTTAATTACATAATTACCAATTCACTATAAGAATTTAATTCATTTTTATTTGATCCTTTACAGGAATGACCTATTGCAAAATCATGATATTTTGTGGACCTTATCCATTTTTTTAAATTATTGAAAGTATTTTTTGCATTTTCATCTTTTGAAGGAGTATTGAAAATATATACTTTATAGCTATTATATCATAATTTGATAATATATACTTCACAGCTATAAAATCATAATATTTGGAATATTTCATCTTTTAATTTATTCTTAGTCATAATATTTTTATGTACTTTTATTTGATTAAGTGGAAGAATCTTGAAAATATCTCCCTCTAACATCATAATTTTGGAAGGTATTTCATTTTTTAACTTATCTTCATTATGATTTATTATTATAATAAAAAAATTTGTCCATATTAACATTTTAAGATTGGTGAGATTACTAATTATTATCACATTTTTATTTAAATTTTGAATTTTTTAGGCATGTAAAAGGATTGAAACTTTGAACTTTATATATATAATAATTTCAAGAAAGCACATAATGTTGTATAAGAAAATGTTAATTGATCTATAACCAAGTGTAAGTTAAATCATTCATTCTAGAATATATGAAGAATTTAACCAATTAATATTGTTATTATTTCAATATATTTAATATTCATTATATAATGTTTTAATCAAATATGTAACATGTGTGATTAAGAAACAAGGACCTTTAAATTATTTTACTAATCTCAATAGCAAATTACAAATCATAAAAAATGATTTTGGTTTAATAATATTTTAACCAATTTTAAATATCCAACCCTCAAATTGTAGCAAGTATATATATTTTATTTAATATATTATTTTAACCTTCTTAATTAAAGATAATTAAAAAATCAATACACCATAATATTATTTAGCAAAATTTATTTAACTTCTCAATAATAAAAGTACACTTAACCTAAGCAATAATAATTTTATAAAACATCTTTAATAAAACCTTTTTTTTGGACAAATAACACTTTATATAAGGCTCTTACATTTATATATAATTGTATTATATTATTTAACTTTAATATTTAAAACAATTTCTCATCACATATTTCATACAATTTAATATTTCCTTATTTGCATAATGAATAAGTATTCTTTTTATTCTTTTTCATCTTCTTTCTATTCTTAAATGATTTCCATTCTTAGATGATTATAACTTACCCTAATAAAATTAAATAAATATCTTTATATATATATGTTTTCACTTTAAATATGGACGCCTATTTTTTAGGGATGTACTTCCAACATAAGATGGACACCTTAAGGTACTTACAATGGCGTTAGATATCGCGGGTTTGCTTTACAATCACAACACAATGGAAGGTTTGCTTTACAATGACATCACGATGGGAGGTTTGCTGTAGCGTCCATGGATGCCCATGGTCACATGTATGTAGTCGATAAGATTTCAAGGTTGAGTTTGAATTCAAAGTCTTTGAGTGTGGTTAGGATGTTAACATTGATTTTAAGGAGCCATTAGTATTTTAAGTTAAATGGTTAGATCCCTTCGAGAGAACACTTTATATCTATGAGTGAATTATGTAAATCTAAGCAACCATTAGCATTTTAGGTTCTAGATATATCCCTAGGAGAGAACAGAACACGAGTGCATTATATAAATACTGAGAAATGAGAGAAATTACAAGTTATTCTTATGCTTCATCACTGTTTATCCTACTATGTAAACATCTAGAAAATTAAAATCATTTTGGATTTACTATATGGGTAAACATTTCATGCTTTATCAATGTTTATCCTACTGTGTAAACATCTCGAAAATTAAATCCATTTTTTATTTTTCTATGTTGGTAAACATTTCATACTTATTTTGGTGAGTAATTGGTCACCTTCAACATTCTAGCAATGAAAAACAATTCTTCTATTTCAAATCCTTCAATGATATTTATTCTTCTTCTTAGTATTTATATATTGGAGCAAGTTGAAGATGTGTGGTTGGGGGAGATCACAATGTTGGATATTGATCATCTACATTTAGTTTATTAACAATATATAGTTGTTTGGATACTAAATGGGTATTTGATTCGTATAATGAATCCACTTAAAGTAGGTAGAGAACTCTCTTCTAAACTTTTCTTATTGTTAAGTATTATTATCATATTGATTGTGAAAAATTGTTTAATGAAAATTTATGGTTTGAGTAAAGTTTATGATAGTTTATAACTAAGCGGTTAACAAAATTTAATCATGGTTTAGCCCCAATTACTTAAATAACAATTTAGTTTACCATCCAAAATTTGTCATTATATTTTCTGTATTTATTGATAAAGATTAAGAAAAGGAGATGAAGTAGAAAATGGTGGAAGACACAATGTACATATTGATTGCATTATCATTACTATGCATCAACATATATCGGATTACATAATAGAAAAACCACAAGCCAATACTATGGGATAGAAAATGCTATGGGTCACTAATAAAGATAAGCTAACCAAATCAACTACTCAACTAACTGACTAATTAATGATTCATTTGATCGCTGAGATTACATTCTTCAACAGACACCCTTAATCTCAAGTGGTAGAACAAGTTCAACACTGTCAATGCCTAAGTTCTTTCTCTAATATTCAAATGCAGTTGTTCCCAATGGTTTGGTGAACATATCATCCAACTACTCCTTAGAGACACAAAACTGTAAAGAAATTTCTCCATCATTGACTAACTTAGGAATGAAATGATAGCAAGTGCCAATGTATTTTCTTTTTCTATGAAATACATTATGTTTGGAAAATTGTATTGTAGAGCTATTATCACAAAAAATAGAATTTGGATCCTTTTCAGTGTGTCCCATATCCTTTGAAAGTTTCCTTAGACAAACTGCATGGAAAGCTGTTGTGGTGGATGCTACATATTCTTCTTCAGCATAAGACATGCTGACAATGGGTTGTTTCTAAAATTCCTAAGAGATTATATTTGTACCCAAATCTAAAGCATAACGAGATCTTATTTTGCTATCATCAATACTTCCTGCAAAATCATTGTCGGTGTACCCTGTGAGAGTAATGTCTCATGTATGAGTGTACTAGAGGCCATATCCAAGATTTCCTACAACATATCTCAGAATTATTTTTCCAACTTTCCAGTGAGAGTCTTTGGGAAACTCTATAAATATGGAAATAAGACTGAAATCATACATCAAATCAGGTCTAGTTACGTCAAATACATTAAAATTCCTACCAGTATTTTATATAGAGTAGCATTTAATGTTGTTCCATTATCATTTTTTGTTAACTTGGTGCCTAGAGAAATGAGGGTTTCTACTGGACATTTAACCATTATGAATCTTTGCAAAATATCAGTAGCATACTTATGCTGACAAATGAAAATACCCTGATCAGTTTGAGTAACTTGCAGACCAAGGAAGTACTTCATTAGTCTTAAATCAGTCATTTCAAATTCCTTTGTCATGACTATCCTAAATTCTTCAAGCATTAAACTACCAATATAAATCATGTCATCAATGTAAAGACATACCATCAACATTTTACCTTTCTCTATTTTGACATACAAAGTGGGCTCATTACTACTTCTGTTAAACACATTGTTGATGAGGTAGGAGTCAATCCTACCATACGAAGTTCATGGAGCTTGTTTTAGACCATACAAGGCATTTTTAAGCTTAAACACTTTGTCTTCATCACCTTTGATAGTATATATAGGTGGCTGGTCTACATAAACTTCTTCTTTAAGAATACCATTAAGAAAGGCATATTTCATGTCCATTTGATAAAGAGGCCACTGATTTTGTGCTACAATGGAAAATACAACTCTGATGGTATCCATCCTTTCGACAAGAGAAAAAATTTCATCATAATCTACACCATAATCCTATGCAGATCCTTTGGAAACCAACCTTGCCTTATGTTTTTGAAGTTCTCCTTTTTCATTTAGTTTGGTCTTATAGACCCATTTGATTCCAATACTACTTTTATTTTCAGTGATATCAACAAGATCCCAAGTATGGTTTTTCTCAATAACATCAATCTCTTCATTCATTGTTTGTACCCATTGTGCATCCTTTACTGCTTTGCACCTTCCGAGGATCAATGAGCTTCTTTTTGGTTTTACTTTGAAATAAACTTGTTCATCGATTTGGAAATATTTATCCTTTCTCTTCTTATCTGAATAACTCTTCTAGCAGTCTTGTGCTTCCTTTAGATTTAGTTGCACCTTGGTGACTAATTGTTCTAGGTATTTTAGTAAATATGGCCCTAACATAAGCCTACCCACCGGGATATCCCAAGTCACTGGTGTCCTACACTTTCAACCATAGAGTACCTTGAAGGGACTGATTTTGGTGGAGTTCTTGGACCCGTTGTTAAATGCAAAATCTGTGAGGTGCAGATAACCCTCCCACTTTGTGGTATTGTTCATTGTGTACATTCTAAGAATATCCTCCAAAATTTGGTTTACTTGTTCCATATATTCATTTGTTTGCGGGTGGTAGGCGGTACTGAAACTTAATTGTGTTTCTAAGCCGGAGAATAAATACCTCTAGATGTTACTAGTAAAATTTGCATCTCGATCCGAGATGATTACCTTGGGTATCCCATGCAATCAAAATATTTCTTCTAGGAAAATGTCAGCAATGTGAACTGCTTTGTAAGTTGACTTTACTGGAAAAAAGTGTGTCTCTTTGTACAACTTATTGACCACTAAAAAAATGGAATCATTATTCTTCTTTCTCTTTAGTAAGCCCATAATGAAATCCATACTAATAACCTCCCGTTTCCATTACAGGATGGGTAACAATTGTAGAAACCCTGAAGGGTGTTGGTGCTCTGCATTCACTAGTTGACACTCTTGGAATCTTGCGATGAATAGTGTTATGTAAAACTTTAAATTAGGCCAAAAAGCGTGTTTCTTTACTTCTGATATCATCTTTTGATATCTCAGGTGTTCTGAGTGGGTATTTCGATGAAACTCTATTAGAATGCTAGACTTGATGTATCCTCCATCCGGGACATACAGTCTCTCTCTGGACCACAATAGTTTTGTCTCGTCTACCTTATATTCTTTCTGTTTTTGGAATAACCTATCGTCCCAAATCTTCTTAAGGACCTCAACATAGAAATGTCAACTCTACTTGTCGTTATAATCCTATCGTGAAAGTACGAATCAGTTTGGCTCAAATTTACCTCATACGACATATGAGCTCATCGAATTAGACCATCAATGATTTTTTTTCCTTTCCCTTTATGTACTTTAATTCTAAGTGGTACTTGATAAGGAAGGCCACTAATTTGTCCTGCATGGAATTTAAGTCTAGATGGTCGAACAAATACTTTAGAATTATGTTGTTTGTCTTTAGGAGAAACTTCTTCCCCATGAGGTAGTGCCTCCACATATTCAAGGTGTGGATAATGGTCGCTAGCTCAACATCATGTGTGGGATAATTTTGTTTCTGGTCTTTTAATTTTCGTGATTTCTAACATATTGCGTAGTCATTTTGCATGACAACTCCACCAAGTCGTTCCTTAATCACATCTATGCAAACAACGAAATCCCCGTTGGGATCCACAATTCGTAGTATCGGTGCGGTAGTTAAGAGTTTTTTAACCTTTTTGAAGATTTCCTCTCACTTGGTCGTCCACAGGAATTTGTTTGGCTTCTTTTGTAAGGCAGTCATGGGACAAGCAATCCTTGAAAAGTTCTCAATGAACTTTCAATAGTAACCCTCTAGTCCCAAGAATGACCTAATGTGGGTGACATAAGTAGGGGTAGTCCATTATTCGATGGATTTAATATTTTCTGGGTTGACAGATATCCCTTCCTTGGAAATGATGTGACCTAGGTATTGTATATGTGGTTTGTAAAAACCGCATTTGCTAAAATTAGTGTAAAGTTATTGCTTCCATAACACTCGTAGTACTATTCAGAGATGTTCCTCATGTTCTTATTTACTCTTAGAGTAAATTAGTATATTGTCTATAAATACTAATACAAAATTATCCACATATTCACTAAAAATATTGTTTATCATTCACATAAATTGGTTGGTGCATTGGTTATCCTGAAAGGCATCACCATAAACTCATAATGGCCGTATCGGGTTCGAAAGGTGGTTTTGTGTATATATTCATCACATATCCCCACTTGATGGTATCCAAATCGTAAGTCAATATTTGAAAAGATCTTTTCTCCTATGACTTGATCGAACAAGTCGTTGATCCTAGGTAGTGGGTAACAGTTCTTGGTGGTCATCCTATTGAGTTGTCAGTAATTGATGCACATTCGCATTGTACTGTCCTTTTTCTTTATGAATAGTATAGGTTCTCCCCAAGGAGACACACTAGGTCAGATATAACCCCTCTCTATCAATTCCCGTAATGGTAACCTTAGCTCAACCAACTGTGGTGCGCTCATGCAGTATGGGGATTTTGAAGCCGGTACTAATCCTAGTGTTAATTATATGGAAAAATATAAGTCCCTCTTGGGTGGTAGTCCCGTTATTTCCTTGGGAAATTCATCTTTGAAGTATACAAGAACCATAAAGTCTTCAATTTGTTGTTCTCTATCAGCTTCGACATCTTGGATGTTAGCTACAAAATGTTTGTAGCCCTTCCTTATGCATTTCTTCGCTTTAAGGAGGATAGCTGTTTAACATAAACCTTCTTGGGTATGCCTTGAATATTTAATTGATTCCATTGGTTGTCTATGGATAAGATTGATTTGTTTAAATAGTCAATCATGACATGGTGTTTTTCAAACCAGTCCATGCCTATAAGTACATCGTACGATCCTAAGGAAAATATATTTAGGTCTACCTTAGTTGGAAAACTGTTCATGTCAATATCCCAGTCTTTTACGAGTTTTGAAACCTTTGCTTTTGTACCAGTGGCTAGTTGTAATAGATGCAGTTTCTCATGTTTCTCTTTGTTTAGTTTACACGTGTCAACAATCTTGGGGGAAACATAGCTTCGAGAAGCACTAGGATCAATTAAAATTGAAATAGAAGTGTTTGAAACCTTACCTTCTATTTCAAACATAGTGGCCTAATGGTATGCTTATCGTTCATTGAGTTCTTCATATATCCTAGGTGTACTAGTCATCTCTTCTACTGTTGGGTCTTCATGTAAGTTGTGTAGGAATCCATTAGTCTTGTTTGGACAATCTCTAGCATAATGGGTCCCTTGACATTTCTAGCAGCTAACCTACAGTGGGGCAGCCTTGGCTCCTCCATTTGTTGTTGTTATGTTGGAATTTGGTGTGGGAACATTTGGTTGTGCACCAATTTTGTTGAAATTTATGTTAGGTGAAAACCTATTGTTATGTTTTCTATATGGCGATCTCTTAAAACTGGGTCTTTGATTGTCCTAGAAGGTCCTAGATTTGTCTTGATTTCTGTTCATATTTCTTTGTCTTAGTTGTCCATGTTCATAAAAAAGTCTAGCCTTGTGCAAGGTGGTGTTTAGAGTTTTGGGCATGTCAAACTCAATTCTCTCTCGAAAATTTGGAGGAAGACACCCCAAAAATTGTTGTATATTGACCTTTTCATCCTTTATGTAAAGTACATAGTGTAACAAATCCAAAACTTCGTTGATAAAGGAATCCATGGTTAGGGAGCTCATCTTTAATTTGTGGAATTCTTTTATTTTTTTGTCAAAGAATCTTTCAAAGATGTACTTTTCTTGGAATATTCTGCTGAAAGTACTCCATATAATATCTTTTACTTCATCCCTCTTAGTATGTTTCAGGTCTCTCCACCATCTAGTTCCCTTTCCATTTAAGTTGTAAATTCCTAGCCCGGCTTTCATCTTGCTGGAGTAATTATTTACTCGAAATTATTTATTCATACCCTAGAGCCATTCTTCAACCTTCTCTCCGGAATTCATTTCCCCTTCATAAGTTGGGGCTTCGAGCATTCAAAATTCTCCATGTAGTCTATCATAATTTTGCTTCCTTTTCTTGCAAGGAGAGGGTGAGCCATCATTGGAAGAACTATGATATTCTTCTTCTATGAATTCAAGGGTGTGTTCTTCTCATCCCTCCTCCTTAAGACTACTGGTCCTTCTTTTACGATGTTGGATTTTTTTCTTGATTGGGTGTGTTGTTTATGGGGATTTACCCCTTGTCAAGTTATGAAGTAAATATTCATTTATTGCTTTCTTTTCTCATCTTTCATTCATGTTATCATCTTTAAAACTTTGAATATGTTCTTGTAGACTCTGTATAGTTTTCATTAAATCAGAATTCAGCTCCACCACAATATATTCTTCTCTGAGTGGGGAATTTAGGTTCCCTTGTCGACTGTTGTTCTCTTCTATGTCCATGATTTGGAAAGCTCTTTAAATATGCAATTTAAATAGTCACCAACAAATAATATTCTGTTAGTTTACAAAATCACAAATAATGTTTTGAAATATATATTTCTGAAGTGGATGCTTAGTAGCGATCCCAAAAGGTCCTTAAGTGTTCAAAACTGGGCTTTGATACCACTTGTAATGTCCCTAAAATCTGTAAATAAAAAAAATGTAAGTTAATTACCTCTACCAAAATCTAAGGGACATCTATACTTATGTTTAGCATTATAAAAACTTAATAGGAACAATACTTGTGTTCATGTTCTGGTTTTCTCTCGTAGGTTGATACATGGTATTCTAATTGTGATGATGTTTATTATCCTTGATTTGTATACTGATGTTCTTGTATATTTATATCTTTCATTTAGTTAATGATGTTTATAATACAACTTGTTTATAATGGATTCTTATTTCCCAACCTAGTATTATTTAATAAAATTCAGTGGCTAACTTAACTCTACTTCTAAAGGGGAGGAGTGGATGGATTTACCCAACTACTTGATTGGAAATGTATGAAAACTATAATGGCTTGGGATTACTTAGTTCTTATGAACTAATGGATGATGCATCCATAGTAGTTTTGTAGATGTAATACAACTGAGCAGATGTAGCATGTATGTATCAATGGAGAAACAAGACCTCAATCAAAGGTTCTAAACCCTAAACACTAAGAGTTTAAGTGTTTGGTGTAAAAGCTAAATAAAATATACAAGGCATAAGACTATAGGGAAGGGGTGAAAATAGAAGACTTAGTGGGAGGAAACTGTAACATTAAATGTGAGCCATGTGATGGCTACATGGCTCCCTCGATGTTGACACATTCCTAAAACCAAAGATAGGGTTTCAAAATCACTCTTTTGCATGGTGAAGTTGTTAAGGCGAGTGATCTCCCTAGTTGGGTATTTCGCTGCACAAAGGTAGAGCATGGACTAAAACTATAGGGTTGTTAAAAATATGCTAAGGTAATCTGTGTTCCTCCTGTAGTTTACATTATTTACATGTATATTATTTTTTTGAGACATACTCTAATGTTTGAATAGTTTTTGTGGCAAATTTAGTGGTGTAGTAGCTTGCGACTATGAGCATAGATAGATCATAAAGCCACCCTTTGGTAAGCTCATGTGCAAGGGCCCCTAGCCTCTGATTGGTCATTATGTTGTTTGAAAGGTTATGGGGGTTCTCTTTTTGTTATTTTTAATGGCTTTCCCATTCGAAAATGTTAGGTTTTGGTAATGAGGCAAAGCTCAGACTATTCATGGGGTTTAGGGTTTTTCTGTGATCATGGCCTCTTCATGCGTATGTAATGTGATAAGGACTGTGGGTGAAGTGCTACCTAAAATACATCACTAAATATGGAATTTCAATAGTTGTATTGTTGTTTTATGGATGGTTTGTACTCTGCATTGATTTAAGAAATGAAATATTGGTCTTGTTAATTCCTGAGCAATCTTTTGATGGTGGAATTGAATACTCTGTTAATTGGTTTTAAATGCTATTAGCTAGTAAGATAAGTTGTAAATTGTGGTTTTAGTATTTGTGTTTTGATTTTTTGGTCTCTGTAATTCTATACGATTTAATTTGTTGCTTTGTGTATTTAGGATAATGTCTAGCACAATGTAGTTTTTATTACTTAAATTTAATTTGGGCAAATGTTGTTAGGATCATTGTATTTATAAGGAGGGGTTTGGAATTTAACAGTACCATTTCCAGCAATGGGACTATGATAGTACTGTTTGAATTTATTATTTGGAGTGTGAAGTCAGAGGCAAAATTCACTTCACAATAAAATCCTAGGCAAATCCCTAACTCTATTATTTATTTAAATTCTTAATGTGACTTTATACAATTGTAATGCCAATGTAGGCAGCGAGCCCTTCCTTCTATAGGGTGGCTAGCAATACGACCCTATGTGTTTTGATGGTGGGTTTATTGATGTGGTAACCTAGCTTGCTTATTTGAAATAGTTTATGTAATTTATTTTAATTCCTTTAAAAACATATATAAGATTCCAGCCAATGCTTATGGGATATGATGGTTAGTTTTTTTATCATTTACTATTTATTTTGAAAGGCTTACTATTCTCCCATCCAATACTTATGGGAGTCGATAGTTGGTTTGTTTTCATTTATTATTTCTTTAAAATGGCTTATTATACTCCCAACAAATGCTTATGGGATTCAATGGTTTATTTGTTTATGGAGATACTTTGGTTCATTTATCTGGAGCGTTGTGTATATCTATTTAATTCCTTTCAATTTTTTAAACATGTTTGCAGCCAACGTTTGTGGGATTCGATCCCTGGTCCACGACTCAGTTTATGGTTGGACTATCAAATGTTATTTTAGTTGATAGTTTATTTAATTGGTTATATTGGAAATATTTGTGTTTCTTTAGATGTTAGTTAAACACTTGGTTGTAATTGAAATCCTTCATGGGTGTTCTGTAATGTTATGCTAAGTGTTTCATTTGTAAATCTAGGTTTAATCATGAGTGAATATTTGTTCCAGTGCATAGTTTAATAATCTAGTTTCAACCTCAGAGCTCCAGTGCTACCTTTGCTCGGATGGAGTGAATGCTTGCTTAAAAATTAACTCTATCATATCTTGGTTAAATAGTTATTTTATATTGTTTCTAGAATCTAGGATTCCTATGTGTGGATTTGATGTTGTTTACAAGGTATTGGGTAATGGATGATCATAATATTTACAAGGACTAAGAATTACAATCTAATCTAAACGCTAATACCTTTGAATAATATTTGGAACTAATTTATCACAACCCTTATAAGATGTTAAGTCTAAATTTCATCCTATACTATAAAACATTTAAAAACATATATTCATGTAGATGTAGGATGATTTACAGCATACAAATATTAATAGATCTAAGATCAGCCTGTGAACATAATTAAAAACAAAAATAAAATCTTGATTAGAGGAAATCTCTTACCTGTTGATTACGTAGCTTGAAATGGCTCTAACATCCTGTACACTTCAACACACAAAATTAATAAAACACACTCTCATTTTTGACCTAATGAATCATAACCGGATGACCTTAGAACTGCCATGTTCCTCCCAACCATGACCCGAAACCGTTCTTGTTTCTCAATTGGATCCCCCCAAGCTGGCTCCAACATGCAACAGAATCTAGATCTCCTAAGGATTAGGATGCTGGTAAATGGAAGTCAGGATTTGTATTCTTTAAGTGTTGTTATTGGATAAATGCTCTCTGATCCCCTAGAGGAATAATGATAAGATCCCTAATCCTTCTCTTGTATCTTCTCTTATAGATATTCTTTTGGAAAAAGGGTAGTTGCTTAACTTCACTTAAATCAAGATTTTACTATTTTCATGAAAATAATCTTTAGTTTGATTTTTATGTAATATATATTAATTTTGTTAACCATGAACTTTTACTAGTTCCTACTTGAGTTTTAGAATAGAATTTAAATATTTAGTTTATAATATAATATAATATATAGATAGACTTTCACTTATTACTTATGTTATCTTGATTTCTTTTCACACACACACACACATATTCATATACATATCATATAGAATTTACTTATTCAATTGAATCATTTATTATTAACCATGCATTAATAGAATAATTTATTTATACAATGCTTCCTTAGTTCATGTTAATTCTTTTAACAAGGCCTCATGTAGTGTTTGGTTGGTCAACTAGGATAGGTAGCTCTAGACTTATTTGCATGTTGGATTACCTCATATTCGTGGAAGTATCTTGCAGCCGTTGATGATAAATAGATTGGAATTTCATTTAATCAACTTAAATAAGTACGATGAAGATTGGTGCTATTCACAACCTTTCCAACTCAGCACCCTTTGATTACAATAACCCATAGTGTTATTTAGAGCTTATTCTCAACACTAACAAATGGGAGTTACACTAGTGCAATTCTAGAGCCTCACGCTCAGCACTAAATACTAGGATGCATTTGTACAATACACCTAGGGATAAAATGGCCAAAGATCCGATGCTCCAAATATTATGCTCAACAACATGTGGGAGTGCTCAACAGATTATTCTTAACACTTCCATTATTTACCTGTTTGGGTTTACCTATATGCTCCAGATCTTACACTCAGCACATAGTCTCATAACCAATGTGCTCCAGATATTACACTAACACATAACCTCATAACTCATGCGCTCCAGAGATTATTCTCAACACAAAATCTCATTACCCATGTGCTCCAGGGCTTATTCCCAACACATCATAGAAATCACATATGAAATCCATCTTCTACACAATACATCACATAAATGATCATCTCAATATATTAGGGCTTGTGCCTAATCACATAATAATAAATCAAGTACACTGGGGCCTATACCTAGTACAACAACAATAGTCCTTGTCCAATAGGGCCTTTGTTCAATGTATATAATGTAATATCCCGGTTTTGACACCATGGTATTAAAATTGTACATGATGTAATTTCTATTATTAAATCATGGCGAGGAGCTTAAGGCCAAGGCCCTGCCATTGATTTGGTGTTTTATGTATCGACGATCAAGGTTGATGCAGATGGTTCTCGTGTTGGTAAGGAATGATATATATTTTGAGATATCATGTAAATATGCAATTTAATAAAATAACACAACTAGCTATGCACTACAATGAAAGAGATGGGGGAATGATTTCACAAGGAATAGGGAGGGGAGTTAATCAAACCCCTGGGATATAAGGTGAGACCAGATGTCGATGAGAGAAACAATAAGCTCTCATCTACCCTTTTCATCCTATGTCCAAAATCATTCAATTCTTCTAGAAGAGTGATTGAGGCATTTCATGCCTTGGGCAGAGAAAGGCATGGTAGTCGGTTTCCAGACTAAGCCACCCTGCAATCTAGGGATTTTGTATTCTTTCTTCTAAAGCAATTAGTCACGCGAATGCATTCCCATTCCATCATTCCTGAGTCTCCCAGAATGTTTGTTTTTCATTATTCCATTCCACTCCATTCCATTATTCATTATTCGCTATCCTAAGTCATAGAACAAGTTGTTCAACAGTGTTACCCTCATCCACACAGAGTTCATCCTCCTTGCATAGTGAGACCTAGCAGATTATTCCTATGCATTTCTACAGTGTTTTTCTATGTTATAGAGTGGAGGCCTATGTTGTTGTGGGTCCTTGTGGTTTGTTGTTATGTGTTCCTTGGTTTGGGTCTGAACTATATGCAAGACTTAGCAGTGGAAGAGACCCTGAATTGGCTTGATAAACCTAGTGAAGAGCAAAATATCAAAAATATATAAGAGTTCCTGGTGAATCTTCTATGCACATGTTGAAGAGCACTAGAAGGGAAGGTATAGCTAGGGGGATTGTGTACCAAAGAAGGGGATACTTCCTTTTGTTGTGTGTGTAGGTATTATGTATGCCAAGATAGATAGATCTTGTGGAGGTGTCCCTAGCTCTGTGAATGAGCCACTAGCTTCTAGCCATTCTACCTTTCCTTCGCTTTAGAATCCTGATAAACCCAAACGTCGATTGGCTTGGTTAACAACCTGATAAACCCAATTGTATACTAGATTGGATGGGAAGCTTGATAAACCCAATCATATCTTGTCTTGGCTGAGCAACTTGATAAAACCAACCATAGGTTGGCTTCATTATGTCTCAATGTGCATTTGGCCATGTGTGATCCTTGGCTGGACAACCTGATAAACCCAACTGTTAGCTGTCTTGGAAGAGTAGCGTGATAAACCCAACTGTTAGCTATCTTGGAAGAGTAGCGTGATAAACCCAGTAGTGAGATGGCTTGGTTGAGAAGCCCGATAAACCCAACCATAGGTTGGATTGGACATGTATTGATGTGCATTTGGGCATGTGTGATCCTTGGATGGACATCCTGATAAACCCAACTGTTGGATGGATTGGCTAAGTAGCCTAATAAAACCAATAGTGAGATGGCATGGACAAGTACCCTGATAAACCCATCTGTTAGTTTGCTTGGCTGCTCCTCAATGTGAATGTTGGCTTGACTACTTGCAGTCTAATAAAACCAAAGGTTAGATGGCTTGGATGAGTAGCCTACTAAGCCTAGCAATGTATTGGCTTATTTTCTTATAGCCTGATTAACCCAATTGTGTATTGGCTTGGCTCAATAGTCTGATAAACCCAACTGTAGGTTGGATTGCCTATGTTTGATATGTTATGGGTATGTGTGAGCCTGATGTTCCCTAGTTCCTTGTGTAAATCATGCCCATCTTAGGGGTGGCAGTTGTGTTGAGAGATTGGTGAACACAATTGGCCTATGCTTAGGTGGAATGTTGCAGCAACATATCTAGTTACAGGACAGCTTCATCTTCAAGATAAGTATTCTCTAGTTATTGTTATTTCTACAATGTATTGGCTTACACATGTATTGAAAATTTTGAATGCTTATTATAGATTTAAGTAGAGTTTACTGTTGTTAAATGTCCCTGCATTTTGCATCTACATATGCCTTGTGTTTTTCCACTGTATTTTTCTTATGATCATGGAGGTTGGATACCTGGCCCAAGAGTCATAAATGTAGCTATATTAAGGAAAAAATGTTTTTTTCTGTCCTCCAAAATACTCCCACGGAAGGTAGATGCCAGAATTCGGAAGGAGGGAATGATGGGAAAAAGATAAGGCAAAAGTTGTATTTCTTCACCTCGAGCCCGCTGCGGAAGGCGGAAAGAGGAAAGAGGAAATGAGAAAAATAGAAAAAGGTTAAGGAAAAATGTTGGTTTTTTGCACCCTAGAATCCACCTGTGAAAGGCAGAATGCGGAAGCAGAAAAATTCCAAAAAATTCTAAGGAAAAATGTGTTTTTCGCATCCCGAAATCTGCTGTAGAAGGTGAAAGTGGGAATGCAGAATGTGGAAGCCGGAATGTGCTTAAATGATTTCATCATATTTTAAGTTTCTGATTCCTAAAGTCTGCAATAGAAGGAGGAATGCGGAAGGAGGGATGTGGTTAAATGAATCCATCGTATTTTAAGTTCTACTACCTGGAGCACGTAGCAGAAAGTGGAAAGTGGAAAGGGAGGAAATCACAATGGATTTTTGTATAGTTCCGTCTACTGCAAGATGCATTATGGAAGGCGAAAGGTGGAAGGTGGAAGGAGAAAAAGTCAGGTTTAGTGTGGATATGACTTTTTTGGTTACAGAATGGATTTGTGAGCTGTAGAATGATTGTTATAGTAGTTTTTAAGCCTAATAATGAATCTTAAAGGATGAACATGACCAATGACTGTGTGTTAAGAGAAATAAATAATAAATTTTAAATTATTACGCATATCAGTTAGGTGTATGGGAACGTGGGCACATGGACATCATGGTATCATAGCAATCAGTAAAGTCGCATTCCTTCCTTATATGCTAATGTAGAGGGTATAGGATGGTACAATGTGGTATCATAGCTATTGGTTTCAACATTGGGCCTAGATGGGACAAGTGAATAGTTCTCAAAGCTATTGGTTATAACATTGGGCCTAAACGGGCTAAGTCGGATATTTTTGCAGAGAGAAAACTATAGTGAACGGTTGATAAGTGGTTTTTAAATTCTGATATTTTCACGCGGCTAACAATGGTATTTATTAACACATTTTGCGAAGTCATAGTGTTGTTTGGAAACATTAGTTTTGGCTCGGCCATGAGAATCAACAAGATGAATGATGCACAAGATACCTATGAGCTCAAAGAAGATGCCATGGGGAAAAAAATTTGAGTTGAGAATGCTAAAACAAAATATAATGGGATAAGATATCAAGAGACTCCCCTAGATATTGCAGTCACCATGAGAATCCTAAGGGTGGTATTGCAAAGTTGCAGGGAAGACAATGAAAGAATGATTAACGCTCAAGAAGAGCAGAATCAGCTAAATGCAGCCATGCTGCAGAGTTTGACAAACATCCAAATCTATATGAACTATGGGCATTAGGCAGTAAATTTAGAAGGAAGTAGGAATAGTGCCAGAAGAAGAAAAAGGTATTCTAGTGGATCTTGTGACTCTTAAGGATTGACTGTGGGTTCAATCTCTTCATCTCGCAGGAATAAAAGAAGGAGGCATTACCGAGATAGTTCACATGATGAATTTAAGAAGGAAAGGCCTCCTACCATTAATGGATTGGTTAAATATGGTCGAGAAGCTCAAGCTTTGCTTCTTGGGATGAGAAAGTATTTCCAAGTTCAAGAATACTAAGGAAATATGAAGGAAAGGGTATCCATATTCAATTTGAATGGAAGAGAATCTATATGGTGGGAGCACCTCAGGAAACTGAAGAAGATTAATGACAAAAAGATCATGTGGAAGCAGTTCAAGAAGTATTTCAAGCAGTAGTACCTCTCTGATAGGTACTATGATGACAAGATTAAAGAGTTCCATGAGCTAAAATTGGGACAACTGACCATGGCATATTATGCAAACAAATTCTTGGAGCTATTGAGGTATGCCAGATACATTAGGGATGATAAAGTGAAAATTCAGTGTTTCCTAAGTGGACTACCTCATTCCTATAAAGACAGGATTGAGTTTTATGAACCTCGAACTCTAGAAGAGGCTATAAGGAAGGCTAAGTATTGCTATGATAAAAAAAGCAAACCTGATATCTATAAGGCATGGAAGGACAAGAAGAAAGAGAATTTTAGGCAAAGAAAGAAAAGTTTCAAACATTATCACTTATGAATTCAACAAAGGCAGCGATCACAATCTGTGACTAAGCCATCCAGATTGATGGAAAACAATCCAAGAGATCCAAAAGATATCAGAGAACCACTCCAATGTTGGGGATGTGGAGGAAACCATATGCATGGGAATTGTATGCATGAGAATGGGTATGTAAGGGAAGCTCACAACATCGAAGGAGCTGAAATGGTGGGTTAAGTAGCAAGGACCATCCCTAGAATTTACACAACCCTAGAGGACCATCAGGAAGATCACCAGTCAACTATGGTTGAAGTTGAAGGTAAGATTGCTAAGCAATCTTTTTCTGTTTTGATTAACCCTAGATCTACTCACAGTTATATCACTCTTAGAACTATTGAGATTTGTTCTTTTAAGAAGTTAAAGCATAGAAAATCATGGTTAACTCAACTAGCCATCAGAACCAAGAGAAAATTTAGTGAAGTGTTAGAAATATTTCCATTAGTCATGGATGGGTTAATCACTTATGCAAACTTGAATGTTCTGCCACTTGGTTCCTTTGATATTCTCATTGAAATGGATTTGGAAGCATGTAAGGTAAAACTTGACTTCTACAGAAAGGCATTTGAATGCATGGATAAAGAAGTAAACCCAAGGGTTGTAAGAGGCATTCCAAAGGTGATTTATGTTAGACATATTTCGATAGTGCAGTTGAAGAAGTTATGTAGGAATGTTTTATATTGTATGCATCCCATTTTTGGGAGGAAATGGAGAATGAAACTCCTATGTTGGAGGAATTTCATGTATTGCAAGAATTCAAGGATGATGTTTTTCCTTATGAAATTCTAGGGATTCCTCCAAAAAGAGACATTGATTTTACAATTGACCTTGTACCCGGAGTAGCATCAGTGTCCAAGGCACCCTACACGATGAGCACACCATAATTTCTAGAGCTGAAAATACAGTCGCAAGAGTTGTTGGAAAAGAATTATATCAGGCCGAGTGTGTCCCCTTGGGGAGAACCGGTTCTATTTGTGAAAAATAAATATGGGACACTCAGGTTATGTATTCATTACAGATAATTGAACAAGGTCACTATGAAGAATAAATACCCTTTACCTCGAATTGATGACCTCTTTGATCAAATGACATGAGCAAAGGTATTTTCTAAGATTGATTTGAGGTCTAGTTGCCATTAGGTAAGAATCAAAGAGGAATATATTCATAAAATAGCCTTTAGAACAAGGGATGGACACTATGAGTTTGTAGTGGTACCATTCGTTCTCGCAAATGCACCATCTACATTCATGTGTCTCATGAATAGTCTTTTTAGCAAGTATCTGGACAAGTTTGTTCGTGTATTCCTAGATGACATTTTTGTTTATTCCAAGAATGAAGAAGAGCATGAAGAACATTTGAGACTAATATTGCAATTGCTAAGGGAGCATAAGTTGTATGCAAAGTTGAGAAAATGTGAATTTTATAAAGATAAAATTCATTATTTGGGTCACATTATCTTAGGT
This sequence comes from Pseudotsuga menziesii, assembly GCA_001517045.1. Taxonomy (NCBI): domain Eukaryota; kingdom Viridiplantae; phylum Streptophyta; class Pinopsida; order Pinales; family Pinaceae; genus Pseudotsuga; species Pseudotsuga menziesii. The sequence continues at coordinate 142,576 of LPNX010232951.1, forward strand.
GAAGGAATATCTGTGGACCCTGAAAAGATTGAGGACATAATGAATTGGCCAACTCCAAGAAATATGACATATATGAGATCTTTTATGGGACTTGCAAGATAATATAGGAGGTTCGTTGAAGGGTTCTCCAAAGTTGCACATTCAGTCACTTCTTTAAAAAAGAAGGGGATAAAGTTTGAATGGACACCAAGATGTGAATAAAGATTCCAGCAGTTGAAGAATCTTCTTACGAGTGCACCAATTTTGAATATTGCAGACCCAGAAAAAGAATTTGTGGTGTGTACTGATGCATGCTATCAAAGAATTGGAGGAGTTCTTATACAAGACAACCACGTGGTATGCTATGAGTTCAAAAAGTTGAAGGAGCACGAGAAGAACTATTCTACTCATGATCTATAACTTGCAGCCATAGTACATGCTCTCAAGATGTTGAGACATTACTTAATGGGAAGAAACTTTGAGCTAAGGACATACCACTATGGTCTAAAATACTTGTTTGATCAACCAACTTTAAATGCTAGTAAAGCTAAATGGTTGGAGTTTTTGTGTGAGTTTTATTTTGAAATCAAACACATAAAAGGAAAAGAAAATAAGGTGGTTGATGCACTCAGCAGGAAGGTGCATGAAATGCATGTGGCATCTCTTAGTACTTTTCAATGAGATCTGAGCTAGCATATTATTAATCATATTGATTGGGATAAAATGCATGTGCAGATAAAGGACAAGTTGCAGCAACAAAGCCTTGAAAATAACTACATGGGACATAAATTGAAAGAAGATGAACTTATTACCTATAAGAACATAATTTATATTCCAAATGTAGTAGACTTGATGAGAATTTTTATGGATGAGATTCATCAAGCTCCATATTTTGGTCACCCAGGATATCAAAAGACAATTGCTACAACCAGAAAGCAATATTTTTGGCCAGGAATGAAAAAGGACATTGATGAATATATTTCTAACTGCATGAAATGTCAGTAGGTGAAGGTTGAGCATCAACACCTAGCAGGTTTATTGCATCCTTTTCCAATCCCATAACGGAAATGAGAATTTATTTCCATGAATGTTATTACAGGATTTTCAATGACTGTGAGACACCATGATTCCATCATGGTTATGGTGGACAAGTTGACAAAGGAAACACATTTTATACTAGTCAGGTACACGTATAAGGCTGATGCCATTGCAAAAATATTCATGAAGGATATTTTCAGATTGCATGGATTTCCTAAGGAAATAATTTCTTATAGAGATACCAAGTTCACTTCCAAATTTTGGAAGTGTTTGTTTGCATATTTGGGTACAAAGTTGAACTTCAACACCGCCTATCATCCTCATACTGATGGGAAAACAAAGAGAGTGAATGAGGTGCTAGAAGACATGCTTCACATGTATGTGATGGAAAAACCATCCAAGTGGGAGGATTATTTACACTTAGTATAGTTTTCCTATAATAATGGACATCAAGCATCATTGGGAAAGAGTTCATATGAAGCTCTGTATGTAAGAAGGTGTAGGACATCAGCAACTTGGGATAATCCAGTGAAAAGGATTGTGCCGGGTCCATAATTTCTCAAGGAAATGGAGCAAGAGGTTGCAATGATCAAGTAGAACATGAAAAAGATAGACAGAAAATCTATGTAGACAAGCATAGAGTGCATAGAGAGTTCAGTGTTGGGGATCATGTTTACCTCAGAGTGAGGCCAAGGAAGAGTTCCTTGAAGCTTGGAAGTTGTGCCAAGTTGTCACCGTGATATTGTGGGCCTTTTGAAGTGCTTGAAAGAATAGGGCCAGTTGCATATAGAATTGCATTGCCTGCTAGCACTAGATCTCATAATTTTTTTCATGTTTCTTTGCTTAATAAATATGTACATGACCCTAACCATGTGATAAATTGGGATGTGATTCAGGTGGAAGCCGAGGGAGAGTTCCAAATAGAGCCATTGCGCATCCTTGACAAGAAGGTCAGAATGCCCCAAAAATGATCCATTGGACAGGTAAAGGTGTAGTGGAATCACTACGGTCCTGATCAGGCTACGTGGGAGATGGATGATGCCATGAGATTTGATTGAATTTTTTTCAATTTTATAGAACACTGAGGACAATGCTAATGTAAGGGGGAGGGGAATGTAAAACCCTAGTTTTGACCCCATGGTATTAAAATTGTACATGATGTAATTAGCATTATTAAATCATGGCGAGGAGCTCAAGGAAAAGGACCTACCATTGGTTTGGTGTTTTATGTATCGATGATCAAGGTTGATTCCCATGGTTCTCATGCTCATCAAGAATGGTATATATTTTGAGATATCATGTAAATATTCAATTTAATAAAAAACCATAACTAGCTATGCACTGCAATCAAACAGATATGGGCATGATTTCACAAGGTATAGGAAGGAGTGTTATTCAAACCCCTGAGCCATAGGGTGAGACCAGATGTTGATGAGAGAAACCATAAGCTATCATATACCCTTTTTCATCCTCTCTACTTAATCATTAAATTATTCTAGAAGAGAGGTTGAGGTAGTTAATTCCTCGGGAAGAGCGAGGAATGGAAGTCAGTTTTGTGACTGCAGTCTATGGAAGCCACATTCTTGCATATGAAGCAAGTAATCATATGAATGCATTCCCATTCCATCGTTCATGAGTCACCCATAATGTTTTTGGTCACTCTTCCATTACACTACATTCCATTATTCATTATTCACTATCCTGAGTCATGGAACAAGTTGTTTAGTAGTGTTACCCTCATCCACGTAGATTTCTTCCTCTTCCTGCAACAAGAGCTAGTAGAGTATTGTTACGCGTTTATGTAGTGTTTTTCTGTGTTATAGCATGGAGCCTTGTGTGGATGTGTCTCCTTTTGTTTTGTTGTTATGTGTGCCCTGGTTTTGGTCTGAAATGTATGCAATACTTAGGTGTGGAAGAGATGTCGAATTGGCTTGACAAACCTAGAGAAGAGAGGAACCTCACAAAAAGATAAGAGTGGCTAGTGAATATTCTATGCACATCTTGAAGAGCACTGGAAGGGAAGGTATAGCCCAAGGGACTGTGAATGAGCCACTAGCTTATCCATTCTACCTTTCCACTACCTTATCAACATGATAAAACTGAATGTATATTGACTTGGATGAAAGCCTGATAAACCCAATGGTATATTGGATTGGTTGGGCATCCTGATAAACCCAATCGTATCGGGGATTTGATGAGAATATTGATAAACCCAAATGTAGGTTGGATTGGCTGTGTCTTGATGTGCATTTGGCCATGTGTGATCCTTGGATGGACATCCTGATAAACCCAACTGCTAGCTAGCTTGGCTGAGTAGCCTGATAAAGGCCGCAGTGAGATGGCTTGAACGAGTAGCCTAATAAACCCATCTATTAGTTGGTTTGGCTAGTCCTGAGTGTGAATGTTGGCTTGACTTCTTGTAGTCCAATAAACTCAACTATTAGCTGACTTGGCTAAGTATCCTGATAAACCCAACCATGTATTGGCTTGTTTCCCTACAGCATGATAAACCCAATTGTGTATTGGATTGGTTGGACACTCTGATAAATCCAATTGTAGGTTGGATTGACTGTGTTTGACATGTTCTAGTTATGTGTGATCCTGTTGTTCCCTAGTTCCTTGTGGAAATCATGCCTAGCTCGGGGGTGGTAGTTTTATTGAGAGATTGATGAACAAAACTAGCCTATGGTTGGGTGGAATGTTGTAGAGACATAGCTAGTTGTGGGACAACTTCATCTTCAAGATAAGTATTCTCTGGTTATTCTTATTTCTGCAATGTATTTTCTTATGAATGTACTGAATATGCTGAATTCTTATTAAATATTTAAGTAGAATTTACTGTAGTTAAATGTCCCTGTATTTTTCATTTGTATATGCCTTGCATATTTCCGTTGCATTTTGCTTATGATCATGGAGGTTGGATACTTGGCCCAAGAATTCGAAATGCGGCTATATTCAGGAAAAAATGTGTTTTTTCACCCTCTAGAATCCACCCGCGGAAGGCGAAAGTTGGGTCAGAAGGAGGGAAAGATGCGAAAAAGATAAGGAAAAATTTGGATTTTCACACCCCGATCCTACTACGGAAGGCAGAAGTTGGAAGGCAGAAATAAAAAAAAACAATAAAAGGTTAAGGAAAAATGTTGGTTTTCCATACCTTGGAATCTGCTTGCAAAAGGAGAAATGTGGAAGTGGCAAAAGGCCGAATCATTATAAGGAATAATGAGCTTTTCACATCTCATAATCTACTCTGGAAGGTGGAATGCAAAAGGAATAATGTGGTTAAATGATTTAGTCTTATTTTAAGTTTCTAATTCCTAAAGTCCACAAGGGAAGGCAGAAGGCAGAATGTGGAAGGTAGAATGTTGTTAAATGATTTTGTCGTATTTTAAGTTTCATTACCTGGAGCGCGCAACGAAAAGAGGAAAGAGAAAAGGCTTAAAATCACAATGGAATTTTACAGAGTTCAATCTGCCACAAGCTGCACTACGGAAGGTGGAAAAGTTAGGTTCAGTGTGGAAATGACTTTTTAGGTTACATAATGGATTTGTGAGATGTAGAACGACTGTGATAGTAGTTTTTAATCCTAATAACGAATGTTAAAGGATGGAGATGACCCGTGACTATGTTTTAATAGAAAGAAATAATAAATTTTAAATTATTATGCATATCAGTCAGGTGTATGGGCATGTGGGTACATAGACATTGTGGTATCAGAGTGACCCGTAAAGTCTTGTTTCTCCCTTATATGTTGATGTAGAGGGGAGGGGACACTACATATAATCATATAACAAGACATTAAAACATATTCATTAGGGCTCATGCTGAGTATATCTATCTAATCAACATAACTCATGTGCAGTGGGGCATATGCCCGATATATAGACATAAACATAACATCAAAGTAAATCATGTCCACTAGGGCTCATGCCCAATATAGTCAAGGTGAAAATTAGGGATATTACAGTTCAGTTTAAATCTAATTTAATTATTTTCATTCATATATGTGTATACTTTTCCTAGTAAACATTGTGACTAGTTATCTTATTTAGATCTATTATTATATGAATCTCTTTGATATAAGAATACTAAATAGAGACTTATAAGTGTACCTAGATCTATATTGTGGTTTTTCTTTGAATCACTCTACATCTTATTTGATTATATTAATTTAATTATTTGTTTAAACAGAGGTTTATTAACAGTATCTAGGCGTATACTTATTTATACATAAACTCAATTGCTAAGGAATCCTTTCGGCGCCTCTACTTAGCGTATCTATGATTTTTGCTTGAAGAATAAAAGGTTTTGATATATATATCGAAACATTCTACAGTAGATTGTATGGTTTACAGTTAATATTTCTAGAGTTATTAGTAGGTAAAATAATCTCAATTTCTCTATTTATATCCACAGTAATTGATTACTAACAACCTATAAACAAAGAATTTACAATAACAAGATAGAAAGGAATACTAATTGATACATTGTAAATTCTCAATATATAATACATTTGGAATTAAAATCTACTTTGAGACTATAAGCACTAATACTAAAGGGTCGATGCAAGATGATGAGGGACCTTTTAGGTGCAATCCTAGTTTTTTAAAACACGATCACGTTACATAAAAATATAACATGTTTCTACTATATAGAACTTGCTATGGTTAAATACGAGCTTGACATGTCATTAGACATGTAGGATAGGAGAACATAATGCGCATGCATTATATAACTACAAAACATGTACGTATTATGTAGTTATATAATCCGTACACATTTTGTAAAATGAAAATCAATTTAATTACACAGTCTCGAAACCCATAGTGCATTTTACCCATCAAGAACATGAATTTTATCTTGGATGAGTGTGTATTTGGTACCATAGAGTATTGGAGGAGCTCAATTTCACTGGAGAGAAGGAAAATTCACCGGCGAATTGTCTTCTAATCAGGTAATTCATTCACCCATGGAATTTTTTTGTCAATTTTAAACCTAAATTACGGTTTTTTAATAGTTTAAAACAACCAAATTTTGTAATATTTAGCAAATTGGAAATATCCCAATCTCTAATGAAATTCACATCTCCCTCAACCAAGATGAGTAAATAATTACAACGAATCCCTTTTCAAGAACTTAAAAATTCCTAATGAAACCAAAAATTGAAAAATATAGCACTCCTCCCTTTATATAATGCATCCATTCAAATGAAACCCAATTTTCCAACCCTCAAACTCCATTTCCCCATGATACTAATTGAATAGGTTTCCTTGGAAATGGCCATAACACGATGAAATGCATGCACACGCGTGAATAGAAAAAATGCATAAAAAGTTAGTAACTTTGTTTCTCAAAATTTCATCACAATCATTTGTCCATGAACATAATAAAAATTTCATCACAAGTGTATGTAGATATACATTGCTTCTTAGTTAAGAAAACTTAACTAAATGCCAAAACACATTAACAAAGTGCCTCTCGGGCCTGCCCCTTTAAACATAAAACAATATATTACATATAAATCAACAATATATATATAAAAACAGAGTAAAACTAGTAACTATGACAAGTTTTATTTCTTTCTCCAGTTTTACCAGCCACCACCATTTTTCCACTAAAATATTTGCACTTCTTGGTTATAGCACCCACCTCATTTGTGTTTTAACTATACCTTCCTCGACACTTTGCTCTTGTTATGTGCATATGACTTAGCCTATGTGCCCCTATCCTAATTGCAATGGAAAACAAAAGTTGAAATATACAAACCGTCTCACTCTGATATCGAATTTTTTAGAATAATCAACCCATAGTTACCTACATTTGACATTAATTAATCACTTTTGTCTTATTACCTAGATTCCTAGATTCCATTCTATGCTAGTTGCCTTCTACATGTCCTAGAAGTCAACACATGCTTAACGTCAGTCATGGAGCACTTGGGAAACATCCTAGAAACCAATTTTAGCAAGTCTTCTTTATTCCTTATTCCTTAAAGTGCATATCTCCTTTTTCTGAAAGTTCCATTGCTTTATAGCTTTTTTAAGGTAAAAGGAAAATCTAGTCTAGGTGTAACTACCTTGCTTTTTTCCCACATCAACCTCCCTCTTTTTCTCCAATTAAAAGCATGTATGAGTTGTATTTCCATCCAGATTTATCTTTCCCACTTGACTTAGCAAATTTGTGAGCATCTTCATAGATTTGGAAAATGCTTTATGCACCTATGGGGGATTTGACTATTTTTGGTAAGCCTTCTTTTTTACTATTTTAAATAGAATACTTATGAATTTTAACCTCTCATGTAATTATTTATTTGAGCAGCCTATTACTTCACAAGGTTGGATATTGTACACTTACACAATATAGATTAGTGTTATGCTCCAATTTCAGTCTCATTTGGTGTGAATTTTGCATGTTTGATTAGCAATTTTGTGAGTGTTATTGTTCTATCTCTTGGTTTCAATTTCCACATGGTATTAGAGTCTTTGTAGATCGATTTATCTCCTTCCAAATTGTTATTGTAGGTTTGAAATCATTGACTGGGAGTGCATTCTGCTAACTCGAGGGCACAACTACTAAGCTATGGACCAATCTTAGAAGATCATCTTGAATCCATCCAATTTGTTTGAGTGGAAATATAATATGGAGATATTTTTGAAATAAAAATGTCTCTATAGGGTGACCATGGCAACTGAGGTAGAGCCCAATCCAACTGCAGAGAAAATTAAATGGCACAACAGGAGGGATGAGGCCTATGGTCTTTTGTGTCTGAGCATTTCAAGAGACCTCCTCTTCCATATTGATGGATTGAAATCACCTAATGAAGTATGGGATAATATTGAAGAGTTTTTTGGAAAGATAGATGAGATGAGAGGACATCAAATCGAGAATGAGCTGATCTCCTTGAGTCCCAGTAGCTTCGAATCATTGCAACTCTACTTTTCCAAGTTTAAGGCCCTTGTTTTGCAGCTAAAATAGTGTGGGATTGAAAAGAAGGAAGATAAAATAGTCTTCGACATACTCTCTAATATTGGTATTGAATATTCAGTGTCTTTTTCAACCTTCCATGCCACCACATTGACAACACGAGCCTGGAAGATGCATAAGTTTGCAGAGTTCATGGAATCCCTCACACAGGAGCAAGATACATTGGTGATGATGGGCACCATCAAACCTTCCAAATACCAAGCTTTAGTTTCTGGAGATTCAAGGGTGGATTCAAAAAGCAACAAAAAAGATAAAAATCCATCTGAGCAAAAGAGAGACAAGTCAAAGTCTCAAGAGGAGCCCCAAGGTTCCAAGAATAACTCCTAGAAGAAGAAGAATAAAGGACAAATGAGCAAGTGCACATACTACAGTAAGGGATATCATCCTAAGAGGTCTTGTATGAAGAATAAAATTGAAATGTTGAACCAACTCTTGGATAATAATAACATCTCCCTTCCTGATTTCTTAAAGAAGAAGGAAGGGGGATCAAATTCAGAAGACATAAAGAGAGTACATGCCTTGGTTGCTGGCACATCAAGCTCACCTAGCCTCATCATATATTCTAGAGCTTCTAGACATATGGTTTCAATAAAGTATGCATTCTCCTCTCTTGACATGTCAAAAGGTCCACCAATAGTTTTGAGAAATGACTCTCTCACTGACACTTTAGGGAAGGGTAGGATTGATCTTGACCATGTTAATTTCAATAATGTGTTGTATGTTGCAGGTCTTGCTTCTAATATCTTGTCAGTGTATCAAATGACTCATACTGGGTCTCCAAAGAAGGTCATATTCTCCCATGACAATGTTGAAATAATTGAGATTTCGAACGATAAAGGCATATTAAAAGGTGTTGTTGATCACACTTCAAAGATATACAAGGTTTCCCATTTTCTACACTACTCAAACCCCTCTGCTCTTTTGATTCATATTAATGAAGAAAGCAAGATTTGGCATGAAATATTTTGCCATATTAACTACAAGTATCTTTCTAATTTGAGAAAAAAAGATATGGTCATAGGGTTACCAAAGATCAAGTTTTCTAAGGGAGTCTGTCAAGGTTGTATCCTAGGAAAACACCAAGAGCACAAGTATGAGAGATCTAGTCACGACAGAACCTCTACACCTATTGAGTTGATCCACAGTGACATTTCTGGTCCATTCCATCATATTTCCATGAGTCAAGACAAATATGCAATCACCTTCATAGTTGAGTTTTCCAGGTATTCTTGGGTTCACTTCCTAAAGCATAAGTCTGAACTTTTTGACCTCTTCAAAGTCTTTAGAGCCTTGGTTGAAAACCAGTCTAGGAGGAAACTCAAGATCCTTAGATATGAAAATGGTGGTGAGTATGTCAACTCTGAGTTCATCCAGTATTGAAAGGATGTAGGTATCCATATGAATCATTCTATCCCTTACACACCACAACAAAATGGTGTTGCTGAGAGGAAGAACAGATCACTCAAGGAGATGGAAACTTGTATGATGGAGGTTAAGAATTTTCCACCAAATTTTTGGGTCGAGGCTGTAAACTGTGCATCCTACATCCAGAATAGGGTTCCTCATAAGCAACTTGATGGTATTACTCCCTTCAAAGCTTGGAGTGGGCACAAGCCAAATGTGACCCATTTCAGGATTTTTGGCTCAAAGGCATGGGCTAGAATTCCAACTGAAAAGAGAAAGGATTTGCAACCCCAAAGCCAAGAGTGCCTATTTGTTGGGTATTCTAAAGAATCAAAAGGGTACAAGCTGATCAAATTGAGCACTAACAAATCTTTCATTGAAATAAGTGTTCAGTTCGAAGAAAAGCCTTTAGCAACAGTTGAAGTTGGAGAGTCCTATTCATCACCAAAACCATTGATTGTAAGTGAAGAGACTAATGAGTTTGATGATTCTGATATGTATTATAATGATGTTTTGATTCCAGATCCTAACTATCCTATAATACCAAAATGGGAAGCAAATACCATTCATGCAACTAGAGAACTAGCTGGAAATCCTAATGACACTAGGAGGACTAGATCTCAATTTGAGAGTGCCCTTTGTGTGAAAGATCCTCTATTTGCTTAAAAGTGCTATCTTATGGTTGAATCAGATCCATAGACATATGAATATGTGGCACATGATATAATATGGAAAATATCTATGAAAGAAGAATTCATCTCGTTCCAGAAGAACAACACTTGGGAACTGGTTGATCTTCCCCTAGGGAGGAAGCTAGTTCAATGTCAGTGGATCTTTAAGACTAAGTTTGCTGCTGATGGTTCACCTTTGAAATATAAGGCAATATTGGTAGCCAAGGGCTACTCACAAGTACATGGTATTGACTACAATGAAACCTTTGCACCAGTGGCGAATATGGACTCCATAAGGCTAGCTCTAGCCATTGCAGCTTCGAAGCAGTGAGAAGTACATCACATGGATGTGAAGTGTGATTTCATAAATGGAAATATAAATGATGAGATTTAAATGCATAAACCTGAATGGTTTGTTTCTAATCCATATTTAGTGTTCATGTTAAAGAAATCATTGTATGGGCTCAAGCAAGCCCCCGAGGCTTGGTATGCCAAGATTGATGGATTTGCTTGGTATGCCAAGATTGATGGATTTTTGTTGTCACTGAGTTTTGTTCGATCCAAGTCTGATCCTAATGCCTATTTGAAGCTGATTCATGGTTATTTCATGATTATTTTTTTGTATGTGGATGAAATACTCATTACAGGAAGTTCAAAGAAAGAGATTTTCTCCTTGAAGGATGCAATGAACCATGCATTTTCTATGACATATTTGGGATTGTTGAACCAATTATTGGGTCTTGAAATTGATCAATCCCAACATGGAATAAAAGTACATCAGTCTAGGTATGCTTCATATTTTCTCATCAAGTTCAACATGAAATATTGCAAGCCAAGGAAGACTCCATTCCTTTTAGGAGTTAAGCTTGAAGAAGCAAGTTCTTCTCCTATGGTAAATAATACACTATATAGGAAGTTGATTGGGTGTTTGATTTATCTTACACACACTCGACCTGATTTATATAATGAAGTTAGTGTGGCTTCAATATACATGGATCAGCCTCATGAGATCCACTAGAGAGCAGCCAAGAGGATCCTAAACTTTGTTCAAGGAATAAGAACTCATGGGATCTTTTACAAAGAAAAATATGATCTTGATTTGATTGGATTTACTGACACTGATTGGGCATGTGACAACACAGATCAAAATTCTACATCAGGATATGTGTTCATGCTTGCAGAAGGGCCAATCAGCTGGTCAAGTAAGAAGCATAGTGCCATAGCACTCTCATATATAGAAGCAGAGTATAGAGGAGATGCAAATGCAAAAACTTGATGTTTGTGGTTGCATGGGATAATTGGAGAATGTAGCTTCGAATAAAAGTTTTCAACTATTGCTACTATGATAATAAGAGTAGCATTCGAATTTGCAATGATCCAGTTCAGAGACAGTGAACCAAGCACATTGAGATCCATATGCACTACATCATACAACTTGTGCATGATAGTACAATTGTTCTACTCTTCTGTGCCTCTTCAGAACAAGAAACAGAAATCTTCACCAATTTTTTTTGTGAGAATACCTTCAGCAATCTCAAATCATTACCAGGGATTGTTGATCATGCTGTGAAGCATGATTGATGAGAATATTTCAAAAAATTTGTTTTCGTGTCCATGTTTAAGGGAGGATTTTTCCACTAGGTTTTTGCATCTTTCCTTGGTTATATGGACAAGTAGTATGTAAAGGGTGACTAAGCCTTGTTGCTAGGCCCTATATTTTTCTGATATTTACTCATAAATTCAAGATTAAGGGATGTGTTAGAATAATCAACCCATAGTTACCTACATTTTATATTAATTAATCATTTTTGTCTTATTACCTATATTCCTAGATTCCATTATGCTAGTTTGCTTCTACATGTCCTAGAAGTAAACACATGCTAAAAATAAGTCATGGAGCACTTGGGAAACATCCTGGAAACCAATGTTAGCAAGTATTCTTTATTCATGATTCCTTAAAGTGCATATCTGATTTTTCTGAAAGTTTCCTTGCTTTATAGCTGTTTTAAGGCAAAAGGAAAAGCTAGTCTAGGTGTAACTACCTTCTTTTCCCACATCATCCTGTAAGATTTTTAACATTAATCTAGCATTATATTAGGATCTTTAACTGAGAGAATAACAAGCACAACAATCAAACACAAGAGATAATGAACATAATGTTTTTCCTCGGGGAAAACATAAATGGAGAAAACCCCACAACTTCCTCAAAGATAAAATCAACACCAAATAGAAAATCCCAAAACAGTAAGATAATCTCTCGACAAAAATAACCTCTTTCCTCCTAGCCCGAATGTCTTATTCTTCCTCATCTATGCGCTACAATTGAGGGTGATTGAGTGTGTATCAAATAGAGAGGCTATCTCTCTATTTATACTAATTTGGGACTTGACTAAACCCAACTAGGGCCAACTTCACTAGATGAGTCTAATAACCCTAGTGCCCCGGAACTATGGGGAATTTAACCCTTGATCAATAGGAGGGTTACCCACAATGACTTGACATGACTTTTTTACATTGTAGATCCTCTCGATCAGAACATCAAGGCATGACATGACTCAATTAAATTACAGACACATCCCAGAATAAACATCGGGGTACAAGAGATAAGATACATAGGTGAATACATTCCAAAGTTACAAATACATCAACACTCCCTCTTAACTAGCAAGGTATTCTTTTGACACAATTTTTAGCACTGGTCTTTTTCTCTGTATCGACTAGATCATCTCTTCATCTTCATCTTCAAGTCTTCTTTGTCTTCTTCGTCTTCTTCATCTTCTTTGTCTTCAAGTCTTCTTCATCTTTGAGTCTTCAAGTCTTCAAGTCTTCTTCTTAGTCATCTTTGTCTCAGGATCTAGATCATCATGACTACTAGATCATTACTGCTGGATCATCATCACATCTAGATCATCACTTGATCTGGATCGTCATCAAGTCTAGATCATCATCACATATGGATCATCACTTGATCTGGATCATCATCACATGCTACCTGAGAATGGTGTTATCTCGATTCTTCTCATCACAGGAAGTTCTACAAAGCCATCCATTTTTCATGTTGGTTGTAGGCCTACCCTTCATGTAGGTCTTCAGCACTTATATCTGACCCTAAGTCAGAAAGGTCCACCCAGCTCTTACATCTGACCTCATCTTGTCAAAAAGGCATGCCCAACACTCACATCTAACCTCATCTTGTTAGAAAGGACCAACACTCACATCTGACCATGTGTAAACACATTGTGCCAGAATGGCTCAGCACTTACATTCAACCTCATCTTGTTGGAAAGGCTATACACTTACATCCGACCCCATCTTGTCAGAAAAGCACAACACTCACATCTGATCATGTGTAAACACATCACACCAAAATGGCTTAGCACTTATATCCAACCTCATCCTACAAAAAAGGCTCTACACTTACATTCAACCATGTGTAAACACATTGCATCGAAAAGGCTCTCAGTCCTAGACTGAGGATTCCTGGTAACTGACTAGGTGCCTCCATTCTCCTAGAGAATGGTATGAGCCCTTATATATGATAAAGTGGGATACATCCCTCAATTACATCAGAATGGCGATGCGCTCACATCTGATCATGTAAGACTACATCCTACAGTCATATCATAATGGCCTTTAGTCCTAGACTGAGTATTCCTGGTAACTAACTAGGTGCCTCCATTCTAAGAATGACATTCATCCCTTACATCTGATCATGTAGGAACCAATCCTACAGTCATATCAGAATGGCTCAGCACTCACATTTGACGTGGAAGGAACCTAAATCCTCTCATAATGACATAATGGCTTAGTCCTTACATCTGACCATAGAAGGAACTTACTCCTCTCCCATGTCCGAGAATGGCTCTAGGTCTCATCATTTTCCCTTGGGGGGAACCTTGATCTAGAGAACACCAAGCTTCTCCCTGAAGTACTCAAAATTCACTCTAGCCAATGGCTTTGTCAATACATTAGCGATCTATTCATCCGTTGCAACATATTGGAGCTTTACTGCTCCTCTATGCACCATATCCTTGATATAGTGATATTTGATCTCGATATGATTTGACTTGTCAGGGAACATTGGGTTCTTTGACAACTTTACACGACTCTGGTTGTCGCAATATATACAAGTAGCATCCATCTGGAGATCAAATAAATCAGACAGTAGCTTCTTCAACCATACTGCCTCACAACTAGCTGAACAAGCTGCAACATACTCTACTTCAGCTGTACTTAGTGCCACATAGGAATGCTTCCTACTAAACCAAGATATCACACCTGATCCCATACTAAAGCAACATCATGAAGTGCTCTTCCTATCGATGGCATTTCCTACCCAATATGAATCAAAATAACCCTCCAGGTTAATCTTATGATTCTCCTCATATTGAGGCCATAATCAACTGTACTCTTCAGGTACCTCAGGATATGCTTTGTAGTAATCAAGTGAACATGTCTCGGATCTGTCAAAAACTGGCTCAAGGTGTTCACAACAAAGAAAATATCTGGTCTCAACCACTTCATCTGCTTCTGATGAAGCATCAACCACTTCTGATGAAGCATCAATCAATAGCTTCAGGTTCAATGCCATAGGTGTGGTTATGGCCTTGCATTCCATCATCTTAAATTTCTTCAGAATCTCTACTACATACTTCCCTTGTCCAAGGAAGACTCCATCCGCATTATGCCACACCTCCATGCCTAAGAAATAGTGAATCATACCCAAGTCCTTCATTTCAAACTCAGTGGAAAGATTCCTCTTCGTATCAACAATCAACCCATCCATACCTGTTACAAACAGATCATCCACATACATCAGGAGTATCACTGGGTTGCCATCTTCAACGTTGTAATAAAGGTTGGAATCTGCTTTACTCTTGGTAAAGCCCAAACTATATAGGAAACCATCAATTCTACTGTACCATATCCTGGGTGCTTGTTTCAAACCATATAGGGATTTCTTCAATCTACATACATGAGACTCCCTGTCATGTGTCTCAAAACCGAATGGCTGTTCTACATACTCTTCCTCTTCTACTACACCATTCAAGAAAGCACTCTTTACATCGATTTGGTTTATTTTCCATTTCATCACTGCAGCTAGAGAAAGTACTGATCTAATGGAAGTGTATCTAGCTACAGGTGCAAAGGTTTCTTCATAATCTATTCCTTCTTTCTAAGAGAAACCATGAGCCACAAATCTTGCTTTATATTTCTCGATGCTACCATCTGCAGCATGCTTGATCTTGTAGATCCATTTGGAAGTAACAATCAACTTCCATTCTGGTCTAGGGACAACATACCAAACATCATTCTTCATGATCGATTTCTTCGATCATAGCATCCTTCCATTCTTTCCGTTCTGCCACTTCTTCATAGTGGAAGGTTCTTTATCAATAATGTCACACAGTAAGGCTACGTAACTAGAGCAAGATCTAGTTCTCTTTCTTCCTCTGGGTGTTTCTTCTGAAGCTCCATATCTTTCTGCACCTTGGATAATTTCACGTACCCAAGCAGGTTTCCTCTTATGAGGATTCTTCTCCAGAGGTGGATCTATATGTTCTTGAGGTTCTTCAAATTCTTGATCTTCTTCTTGAATTTCTTCATTCATGATTGTGTCATGAATTATGGGTTCTCTTGTTTCTTCAAGTTCTTCAGTCGGTTTCTTCCTGGATTTGATGTAGGCTGAATCTTTGTCAAATGTTACATCTCTGCTGATGTCAATCTTCTTGAACCCTGGGAAGTATATTCTGTAAGCCTTCGATCTTTCAGAGTATCCCACAAATATATCCTTCTTTTCTTGAAGGATCTAACTTCGTCCTATTTTCTTTCAGAATGTGTATGTACACAGGACAGCCGAATATTCTAAGATGGATGACTTATGGTTTCTTGCCGGAGAAGACTTCTTCAAGAGTCTTGTTCTTGAGTACTCTGTGTGGAGTACAGTTCTGTACATACACCACTGTTCTGGTAGCTTCTACCCAAATATGCATAGGAAGATCTTGATCATGAAGCATTACTCTTGCAGCTTCCATGATAGTCCTATTCTTCCTTTCTGCAATCCCATTCTGCTGTGGATTAGATGGAGTGGACAACTCCCTCTTAATCCCTACGTCTTTGCACAACTCTTTGAATTCATTTGATGTGAATTCTCCACCATTATTTGATCAAAAATTATTGATCTTCTTTTCAGTGTGGTTCTAGATCAAGGCTTTGAATTCCTTGAAATTGGTGAATACTTCATCTTTGTTCTTCATGAAGTAGATCAATGTCTGCCTAGAAAAATCATCAATAAAAGAAACATAGTATGCATACCCTCTTAGTGAAGGGATGACATTCGACTGCATACATCGAAGTGGATGAAGCTAGAATTTCCAGAGTCTAGCTTGTATGAGGATTCACCACTACCTTTTATTGGATACTGGTAGTCATCTCCAAGTTTCACCTTGTGAGGTGATTCATGTTTAGATAATTTCACAATGGATTCCTTGAATCCTGTCATGTGCTTGGAAGCACCACTGTCTATAAGCCAATCATTACTGCCATGTGTGATAGTTCCCGTGAGAGTAGAAATTAGAACATATTTTTCATCACTTGAAGAATCATCACTATTTGTTTGTTTCTCTTTGTGGAAGGTTCATCATCCTCTATAGCATGAGCATGATGTCTTCTCTTGTTTCCCTTCTTGTGAGAGCTACTTTTTTTCTTAGGACAATCTCTAGCAAAGTGTCCTCTTTCATCACATGTCTAGGAAATGAACTTAGATTTATCTCTAGGCTTTCTAAAGTTATTCCTTTGATTAGACTACTTACTTTTGTGATGACTAGATCTGGTTTTCTTGGATTGTACCATGAGAGATTGATCTTCACTTCCCATCTTTTCTTCTCGAGCTGCTATCTGAGCTTCTTCTTGAGAGAATTATTCCCATAGTCTGTTGAACTTGACTAACTTCTTTTAGGAACAGATCCCTTGAATGAAAGAGTCCCATGTCCTAGAGAGACCATTCAAGGTGGTCATTACAATATCTACATTCTCCACTTTTTCATATAATAGTTCCAATTTTTCCTTGATCTGAGAGACCCTTGTAAAGTAATACTGGATGGTTTCTACATTCTGGATATTCACATTCTTCAACTGCTTCCTCAAGGTCATCTTCCGATTTATGTTCTTTCCTTCAAACAATTTGGTTAGGGCATCAAACATAGCTTTAGGTGTCTTTAGGGAGGACACCTGTGGTATGAGGTGATCCTTGATTGAATCAACAATGATCCTCTTTTCCATACCAACTTCTTCTTATGTAAGGCCTTAGCCTCATCTCCCTCTGGAACTGGAATCTCCTCATTGATGTAGGAATCCAACTCATTCTCTTCCAGGACCAGAGAGATCCTATACTTCCAAGATTTGAAGTTATCATCTCCCTCAATCTTTTTATCAAGCTTGGTATGATAAGAAATCTAAATTGAGAACCTCAAATGGAAATACAAAAGATTTAGATCTTACCAGGTCAAGATGTTGGATCTGGATCTCGAGCTGAAATTTTGCAGTGATGGTTCATGAGTAGATTAGGGTTTTGATTTTTTGGAGTTTTGTCCAACCAAATGCTTTGATTTTGATCCCTAACTTTGATTTTTGGGAGGAGATCAATCCATGCCTGGGATCACTAAAACATTCCACTTCTGTGGAGAGCCCTACTTTCCAATAGTAGTGTCGGGTTCAAAACTGAAAAACCTTAGACTTGGATTCTTCTTTGACAAAAATATGAGCCCTAGGGAGGAGAGTTATTCCAACCTTATTTTTCTGAAAATATGTGGAGAGATATCCAAAAAGTAGGAAGCCCTAGTTCCCGCAGCTGCATAGTGTCTTCTTCTTAGGTTAGCTCTGATACCATGTTAGATTTTTAACATTAAGATAGCATTATATTAGGATTTTTAACTAAGAGAATAACAAGAACAACAATCAAACATAAGAGACAATGAACACAGTGTTCTTCCTCAGGGAAACCATAAATGGAGAAAACCCTGCAACTTCCTCAGAGATAGAATCGACACCAAATAGAAAAGCCCAAAACAATAAGATGATATTTCGACAGCAGTAACCTCTTTCTTCCTAGCCCCAATGTCTTCTTCTTCATCAGCTATGCACTACAACTGAGTGTGAGTGAGTGTGTATCAAATAGAGAGGCTAGATCTCTATTTATACTAATTCTCAACTTGACTAAACCCAACTAGGGCCGACTTGACTAGGTGAATCTAATAACCCTAGTGCCCCTGAACTCTGGGGACTTTAACCCTTGGTCAGTAGGAGGGTTACCCACAATGACTTGACATGCTTTTTTTACATTATAGATCCTCCCAATCAGAACATCGGGGCATGACATGACTCAATTACATTACAGACACATCCCAGAATAAACATCGGGGTACAAGACATAAGATACATAGGTTAATACATTCCGAAGTTACAAATACATCATCACATACTCCCTCTTTTTATCCAATTAAAAGCATGTATGAGTTGTCTATCCATCCCTCTTTAGCTTTCCCACTTGACTTAGCAAATTTGTGAGCATCTTTATAGATTTGGAAATTGCTTTATGCACCTATGGGGGATTTGACTAGTTTTGGTAAGCCTGCTTTTCGACTATTTCGAATAGCATCCTTATGCATTCGAACCTATAATGTAATTATTTATTTGAGAATCCTATTACTTCACAAGGTTGGATATTTTCCACTTACTCAATACAGATTAGTTTTATGCTCCAATTTCAATCTCCTTTGGTGTGAATTTTGCATGTTTGATTAGCAATTTTTTAAGTTTTATTGTTCTATCTCTTGGGTTCAATTTCCATAGAATTACAATTCAACACATCCTAAAACCACCATAAAACCCCAGTATTCATCACACCATAGAATATTTCATAATCATTATGCAGTTATGAACCTAGCTCTATTGAGCTACCAAAAATATAATTAATTAAAGGCCATCACCTAAACTAAATACAACTCGAATTCTGCTTCATTGATCCTATCACTAGTACATGTGGAAATTTTTCCCATAAAAAATCATTGCTATGGTAACACATGTGTGTTTCTATAGCCATGAAAATGACCCCTTCTTTTCGTGGGAAAACTTTCATGGATATAGCAACAGTTTTCAAACTTCATCTCTATTGTGATGAATGGCACGTGTCACTATTGTGATGAATGAATGGATTCTATTCTGATGAACTTGGATTTCTGCTATGACAAATATTTAGCAAAGAACCACTTTAGTTTGTGTCTATAGTGATGATAATACCAAAAAGTGCTGACGAAAATAACAAAACATTTGGGACACAAATCAGTCACTATAGTGACGCAAGTATACAATATTGCAAAAAAAATAAACAATTGTTGCGAGGAAACTTCATTGGTGTAGCGATGATGCATTCATTGCTAGAGGGACGGAGTTCAATATTTAAAAAAAATAAAAAAATGGTGTTGCGATGAACATTTTTTGGTGTGGCGAGGGAGAGCCGTCACTATAGCGACGAAACTGTCTTTTAAAAAAAATAAAATTCTCTTTGGCAAGTTAAACTAGAAATTACCATGGTAGTGAGGGAAGCTACCTTGGTTACATTCATTGATTTTTACTACATATTGTGGGAAGTTTCTATATATCTCAATTCCTTTGAGCTCAAATGGACAATGATTCTTCTTAGTTAGATTACACATGCTTCAATGCGATTGGATATCCAAAAGTAAAACAACTAAGAACCTTCAACGAATAATGATCACTTTATTTCAAAGTCACTATGGAGGCTCTTCATGATACTTCATTAGAAAATTCAAGGCCATTTAACCTCTTTGCAAGCAACAGTCACTTACTGTCAAAGCATTACCAGATCACTATTGTGGAGAGTTTACATTGTATATTAGGCTCTTTCCTTTGACAAGTGAATGATGGTTTTTGGAGATATCTTTACGTCACAAGTAGGTGTGTGGATTATTCTATGGACAGTTCATGTGGAAAATCATTGGATAGATCTATGATGTATGTAGTTATTCTCTCTAAATTTGTGTGTTCCCTACATATTGTAACTGTTGTTGTTGTAGAATTGTTTATGTTGGATTAAAAATCTCATGGGGGTGGATTTATCTCCTCTTCTGAGTGATGTCAAAAGAAATACCCTGAGATAGATAACCCTCATCCGTGATTATAGGTTATATTTTTCATGATTAAGAAGAAAATTGATTATTCTCTCACTTAGATAGTGTGGTTCTAGAGATTATGACCACTCTTCTAAGAAACAAAATACTCATACATTTCAACAGGTATATGTTTCACCGCTTGGTGAAAATATTTTGCAAGAGGGTTATGAAGGGAAAAAATTGGTATTTCTAACCTACTCAATGTGGCCTCTTAGAATTACCATACCTACGCAATAAGTAAACTCCAAAAAAAATAATGAGAGAATGCAAACCAACCACAATAACAATATCCTTGTCAGTCAAATCTTCGAGGATGAATTGGAAGCCTTTGCTGCATTATATTTATCTATTCCATGAATGGATGCAAAGGTGGTAACTCTTTGTTATAGACAGGTTTCTTTCTTGTCCATTAGAAGAGCCCACTTCTTGTTCCACAGTGAAATGATAATCCAAGGACATCTCCTGCATTCTTATCATCAAGCATTCATCAAAATTCATTATAGAAACAATCAACAAGTGTTTCAGAATCCCATCAAAAGAAAATAATTATAGTTCAAATCAAATAAAACATGAAAAGAGTTGTGGATGAGTTGAATAGGGATTCCATAGTGGTCTATACAAAATTCAACGCATCCAAAAAAAGTTAGGAGATAGAAGTGGTGATAGGGTGATGGTTAGAACTTAGAACCAACTATATTTAAAACCACATGTATTTCTTGTGACTTGCCTTAAAAATTTGACCAATCTGGCCTGCACCCTCATTGGGCCATAA
This sequence comes from Pseudotsuga menziesii, assembly GCA_001517045.1. Classification (NCBI taxonomy): domain Eukaryota; kingdom Viridiplantae; phylum Streptophyta; class Pinopsida; order Pinales; family Pinaceae; genus Pseudotsuga; species Pseudotsuga menziesii. Next base: position 163,611 of record LPNX010232951.1, read on the forward strand.
AATATAGCCAATATGGTCTATACCCTCTCTTTTCCTTGGCACATGTTGCGTCAAATGAACCATCCTTTGCAATGCAATCAATTCTTCTCCCAATTAATATTAAAATCCTAAAGGGAGGCTTTTCACCTGCACCAAGACTTCTTTTCTGTTCTAGAATTAATAGAAGAATATTATGTTGTTTATCCCTAAGCCATTCACCAATATTAAAATTGCTTCCCAAAACCTATTGATTAGCTGGGATAAAAGAGGCGAGTGCATCCCATAGACTGCACATGTCAGAACTAGAATTATGTGCATAAACTGAACAATGGCCAACTAGTTTGTCTCTCAGTAGTAGTGTTACCCGTACATAACTATTATTAAGGTCTAACCTATGATCCACTGCAAATATCTAAAGAGGTGAGAGATATCAATAACTACACCTCCTCCCCATTTCTCACGATCTGTAGCCCAAAATGAACCATTCTAGCAGTAATTCTTATGACATATTAAGTTTTATTTCGAAGCCGACAGACTTAACCTCTTGAAGGAACACCATATCCGGCTTGGATTAAAAACAACTCACAAGCTTCTTATGACTAGGGATTTTATTATTTCTTTTATATTGATGGTCTATACGTTTTGTTGTTATATTATTAATCCTTTTTTACCTTGAATTCTAGGAGTAACCATGGCTTTGTCTTTCGATTTTTAGGGTAATGTTGATAAGTCCCATAAATCTACTAATGAGTGCAAAGATATATATAAGGAAAGCTTCTTATATTCCTTCTTAAGACAAAAATATTATTATTTTCATTTGAGTCAGAGTCATTGAAACAATTCTTTTTTTTTAGATTAACATTTGGGATATTGACATATTTATCTTTTAGTAGATGCTTTCAGAAATATTTGAGTTGGAAAAAAATTGCTTGGAAATAAACTTACATTTAATTCAATGTTATATCCAAGTATCCAAGGATTTGTAATGTTGACAAGTTCCTACAAATGTTCATCAAATCATTTTTGTAATTGCTTTCCACCTGAGATTTTTTTTTCCTCTTCAGCTCTTGATTTCTGGGTTTAGATTCTCCCATTATCAGATCATAAGAGTTTGTGGCTAGACTTGGTATTTCTTAAATCACTCTTAGAAACTTAGGGAAACAATCTGGGGAGCAACTTGAGTTGCTTAGGGTGACAATATGGGAAGCAGTTTGAATTTATTAGGGCGGTGTATTTGACCATCTAGGGAAGTGGAAAGGAGAATCCTTTGACTACCCCAAACACAAACCTTTAGGAGCTATCCCTTGGTTGCCACATGGCCAACCCTTAGGGTATCCTTTAGGGGCTTCCTAGGGCAGCCACCTATGCTATTTAAACCAGTAAATGTACTAGTAAACCAATAAAAAAATAGTAAATATACTATTGTAGCGATCAAGACCATAATGGGGACAAGAGACAAGTCTCTAGCTCAGGCTTCCTGAAACATAGATATCAACGCAACTTAGCATGGTACAAGGATTGAATTAAAAAACCCTTTACCCATCCAATACATGGATCTCAATCTATCCCAACATATTATAAGGATTGAATTACCGTATGTGTGTTACAATGTAATATGTATTATGTGGATGTATACTGAAATATATTTGCGTTATTTGAATTTGAGAACATGTTAAGCATTAGTACAATCTCACACAAGCCAAGTCTTAACGCAATTAACCAAAATAGGATACATTCTAGCAGACAAGTGTCCAGATGTCCCAAATTGTAAATATTCAGCCACATAAAACTGACATTACTACTATAGTTTCATGCATATTTGAAATATGCCTCTATGTAAAGATCATGCACACTAAAAATCTTATGCTCTTCCAACAAATTTTTTTAGACACTCCTTGTGTAAATATCATGCATGGCTCCTTATTATGTAGGAGGAAAATAGATACAGAATATACTTTTCTCTTTCACAAATATGTAGGTAGTAAAAACTCTGTTTAGAATGAGTTTCAAAAAAAAAAAGTGCAGAGCCACCAAAGGCAAGAGATTAACAAAATAAAGATATCCCAAAAAAATGATATTACTATATATTCAACTATAAGTTATATTTGATATTTATATATGGAAAACACAGAAATTTGACAACTATCTGTGGTCAATTCACTGAAAATAACATCTTTTTACTTGAATTTATACCATGGAATTAACTTATATAAGATAAAGATGTAACAAGCATCTTCCTAAAAAAGGTTTGAGACAACCAAGCTGCTTGTTGAAAAAAGGTGCTTTCCAACTAAAATAATGATCCAGAGATTGTAGAATATCTCTTTCAAACTTGCCAGAGAACCTTTGTACCTGTAATGTGCCCAAAATTTGAATAAAAAAATAAAAAATTGTTAGGATAGTTAATTACTACTTGAACTGGACATTATCTTAGCTTGTGTGGAATGTGTTGTACGTTGTTCACTCAATTGAATTGTCATAAGTTGTTCTTACCTTCCTCTAGATGTTTTCCCTGATGTGGTTATTGATGTAATTATATGTTGTTGTTATGTTACTTGAATCTGTGTTAGATGGTTATATTGTTCGTTGATTGCTTCTTATCATGTATTTACATGTATGTGCATATGGTCATTTACTTACTTATTGTTCATAAAGTTTGGTTATTGTTTTATGGACAATCCTGACTTAACTTGTATTGTAAAGGGATGGAGTGGCGAGACTTGTATCCCTTGTAGAAACACTTGGAAAGGTAACTATTTTTACTTGTTGCTACAAGGTTTACTTAGTTCTTATCGAACTAATGCATCTCTTCATTGTGCAGGTGCACTAGGTGACGAAAAAGTCATGGTAATAGTTTAAAACAACGCCATACTACCTATGCTGAACTTCTTTATTGTTGTTGACGACTACAGGACCAAAGTCCTATCCTTAGCTTGACATTCATAGTTTTTTGTTTTGCTTATAAAGTGGAAATGTTTTGTTTACACTTCTTCTTATAATATTTTATTTTAAAGTGTTGGTTGTGTGTATTTATGTTATAGTCTTCTTCCCAGATATTAGTCTATTACTATAGACAATAATTGGATTTATTTGTAATTACTATAAGCTTGCTGGGAATATGAAATATTCTAGCAGAGATAATATATATACTTTGCTTTTTATTAGTTCTAGGTTTTGAACTGAAATTAAATTGCAAAAATGAAATAGAAAACAAAACCCTCCCGTAGATAGCACTAATGGTGTTTAACTCATCATGAATAAAATATATTTAAGATAACCTAGTTAAAAGAAAGAAAATATAATCTAACCTTTGTTAAAAAAAAATATCTGTAAATAAATAATGAGATTGGGAAACAAAAACCCTTTTATAGATAATCCTAACCTTTGGTAAAAGATTTACATTTGTTAGTACACAATGAGTCCAGCCTTTAAGTGTAAAAAGTAGCAATGTAGAAAATATAATCCTAGGTTATAGCAGACTATTACTAAATAATTATTTAGAATTCAATTGACTTTGGAAAGTAATACCAATACAATATGCAAGGGAAAAATTAAGAACCTTATACCTGCAAGATGAAGTTGTTTCAATGGCTAAAAACATCCACACTCAAATACCCATCACTAACAAATTCACAAGCAGATTTGACCTCTGTATAGATAACCAAATCAGTTGGGAACTGCCACGTTCCACCCAGCCATGACCTGGAACTGTTTCTGGTTTCAATACGGATCCCCCCGAGCTGGTTCCAACATGTAGGTATCTTAGAGCTCCTAAGGTAAGGCTTCCCTAAGTGGTATATCGGGTTTTGAATCAGTTCTCCTTTTTCCTCTCACGAAAAATGTTCTCCAAGAACTCTCTTGAGAATAATTAGGTAGAACAATGTAATAACCATAGATCCCCAAGCCTCTCTTTGGATTGGGTTTTTATAGGAAGACTTTTCAGTCAAAGGGGCAATTAAACAAGAATCCTTCCATTTCTTAATTTAACCATTTTTATTTAATTTAGGCACTTTTAATATTTAACTTAGGAACTTTTAACTAGTTCCTATTTGAATTTCTTATAGGTATTTTAGTATTTAATTATCATTATTAATAATAATAATATATGGTGCCTTAATTTATTTCTTATAGCTATTAGTATTATTACTATGTTTACTCTTTATGCATATCATGTATAAAATATATACTTATATATATGTCATTTGTTAAAATTTTGTCTTTAGGTATCATATAACATGGTCCCTAAACTTATGACACTTTATGTATTAATTCCTTCAGGTAGGGGTTACGTCTACCAGGTTAGGAAAATCTAAACCTCCTTGCATGTTGGATTCCCATGTATAACATGGTAGTTCTTCACTATTTGATGAGATACAAAAATTAGAAATTTCATTTAATCACTTAAAATAAGTCAGATGAGATCAATGTTTTATTCGAGTCGTTTTCACTCGACATATTAATTCTTTTTAGTAACTCCTAGTGCTTAACCAGAGCCCATACTTAATGCTAAAAACAAGAAGTTACAAACTTAGTGCAATTCTAGAGCTCCTCACTTAACACTAATGCTAGGATGTACTTGTAGGATACACCTACGAATACAATGGCCAAGGATTTGATGTTCTAGAGCTTAAGCTCAACATAAAATTGGAAGGCTCCAGGGCTTATGCCCAACACTTCCAATTTATCTTTTCATGTGCTCCAGAGATTCATGCTCAACACAAATGTATCAAAACTCCCATGCTTCAGAGATTCTTGCTCAACACAAATATAAATACTCATGTTCTCCAGAGCTTCTCGCTCAACACAAAACATCAGTCACCCATGTGCTCGAGAGCTCCTCATTCAACACAAAATATCTCATCAATTAGGTGCTTCAGGGTCCATGCCCAACACATGAAATCATATATATAAACATGCAATTGGCCTATGCCCAATATATTGAACAAATCATCATGTTCATATGCAGTGGGGCCTTAGACCCAATATATCAAATAAAACATCAAAGTAACATCATAATCAATGGGGCTTATTCCCATCGATGTTAGGTCAAAATTCGGGATATTACACCCCTCCTAGCTTAGAAAAACACCGCCCTTAGTGTTCTAGGGACTTGGAATGAAATTATGAAAGAAGGTGGGGTAATACTTTCTCATGGTAGCTTCATTCTTCCAAGTAGCCTCATCAGCCTCAAAGTGCTTCCATTGCACTTTCAACTGGACTATGGTGCACTTCCTATGCTGCACCTTTCTCTTGTCCAGTATATGAAGGGGTTCAAGGGAAAAATCCCCTTTAGGTTCCACCTGTAATAAGGACCAATCAATCACATGTTTAGTATCATAAACATATTTCTTTAATAAAGATGCATGGAAAACATTATGGACTCTTATGTGAGCAGGTAACACTAGTTCATATGCCACTGGCCCTATCTTGGCCAGTATCTTAAAGGGTCTACATAATCTAGGTTCTAACTTATAACACCTTCCCAAGATTCAATGAGATTCGTTTTGGTTTTACTTTCAAGTAAACATGGTCACCTATTTTATATTATTTATCTTTTCTTTTCTTATCTGCGTAGCTTTTCTGGTGCTCTTGTGCTTCTTTAAGGTTCACCTGGACCTTGGTAACCAATTGTTCCAAATCCTTTAATAATTCATGCCCTAACATGAGCTGATCCATCGGGATATCCCAAGTAACCGGTGTTCTACACTTCCGTCCATAGAGTACCTCAAAGGGACTCATCTTGGCGGAAGTATGGTATTCATTGTTAGATGCAAACTCTATAAGATGTAGGTAATATTCCCACTTGGTGGAGTTTTTCATGACATATATTCTAAGCATGTACTCTACAATCTGGTTTACCCATTCGGTCTTCCCGTCTTTCTACGGGTGAGAAGCAGTACTAAAGTTCAACTGCATCTCTAATCTAGAGAATAAGGATCTCAAAAAGTTTCCAATAAAATTAGTATCTCAATCTGAGATGATTTACTTGGGTATCCCATGCAATCTAAATATATCCTTCAAGAATATATCGGCAATGTGTATTCCCTTGTATGTCGACTTCATTGGAATGAAGTGTGCTACTTTTGACAATTTGTAAACTACTATAAATATAGAATAATTTTGCTTATTACCCTTGGGTAGATCGATGATAAAATACATACTAATGACCTCCCACTTCCATTCCAAAATGGGTAATGGCTGCAACAACTCTGAAGGATGTTGGTGCTTAGCTTTGACAAGCTAAAATTATTGACATTTTGTGATAAACAACGCTATGTCGGCCTTTAACTTAGGCCAGAAAAAATGTTTCTTAACGGTGGATATCATCTTTTGATATCCCAGATTCCCTGAGTACGGTGTTTGATGAAATTTTGTGAGGATGTGGACTGAAATTCAACTCCTTCTGGAACATACAATCTCTCCTTGGGATGAAGCAGTCTCATTTTGTCTACCTTGTACTATTTTTGTTGCTGAAATAGCCTGTTCTCTTGGACCTTCTTGAGGATTTCAACATAAAAAGGGTCAAATCTGTTGGCCATTCTAATTATCTCATGTAAATACAAATCGGTTTGAAGTAAAGTAACCTCATATATCATATAAGTTCATCGACTCAAAGCATCATCAATTTTGTTCTCTTTTCCATTTATTTGCTTTAGCTCCAAATGGCACTTGCTGAGGAAATCCAACCATCTGGATTTTTTGGAATTCATATCCAGTTGCTCAAATAAATACTTAAGACTCATATTGTCTTCCTTCAGAAGGAATTTCCTTCCCATGAGGTAGTGCCTCCACATCTTCAAGGCATGGATGATGACCGCTAACTCAAGATCATGGGTGGGGTAGTTCTACTCGTGTTCTTTTAACTTTCATGATTCATAACATATTGCATAATCATTCTGCAAGAGGTCTCCTCTAAGCCCTTAATTTCTTTCATCTGTGAAAACAACAAAATTCCCATTGGGATCCGCAATTCATAGTATGGATGCGGTCGAGAAAAGATGTTTAAGCTTTTGAAAAATTTCCTCTCACGTGGTCATACATAAGAACTTATTTTCCTTCTTTTGCAGAGCGATCATGGGACAAGCTATCCTCAAGAAGTTCTCAATGACCTTTCAGTAATAACCAGCTAATCCCAAAAGAGATCTAATGTCAGTGACATTAGTAGGGGTAGGCCAGTCTTCTAAGGCTTTAATATTTTCTAGGTCCATAGTATCCCCGTCTCAGAGATGATGTGATCCAATTACTGTATTTGTGGTTTGTAAAAATCACATTTAATAAAATTTGCATAGAGTTGTTGTTCCTGTAACACCTGTAGCACTATGCAGAGGTGTTCCTCGTGTTCCTATTTACTCTTAGAGTAAACCAGGATGTCATCTATAAAGACCAATTTTTTTTTATCCAGCTATTTACTGAATATACTGTTCACCATACACATAAAGTTTGCGGGTGCAGTGGTCAAATTGAATGACATCACCACAAACTCATAGTGGTCATACCTAGTACAAAAGGAGGTTTTGTGAATATCCTTGTTGTGAATCTATACCTGATGGTACCCAGACCATAGGTCGATCTTTGAAAATATATTGGCTCCTCCTACTTTATCAAACAAGTCATTGATCCTAGGAAGCGGGTATCGATTCTTGATAGTCATATTGTCAAGATGATGGTAAATGATGGACATCCACATCCTACCACCCTTATTCTTTACGGAAAGTATTGGTGCTCCCCAAGGGAACACACTTGGTTGGATATATCCTTTCTCAATCAGCTCCTGCAACTGTAGTTTGAGTTCCACCAACTCTGGTGTACTCATGAGGTAAGAGGATTTTGAAGCCGAAATTGATCCTAGTGTCAATTATATGGAAACATCTAAGTCTCATTTTGATGGTAATCCTGGGATTTCCTCAGAAAATATGTCTTTGAAGTCTACAAGAATTGGAAATTCCTCCATGTGGTGTTCTCTTTCAGCTTCTATTTCATAGATTTTCACTGCAAACAGTTTGTAGCCTTTCCTAATGCACTTATTTACTTGTAAAGTGGATATCTTCTTTACAGATACTTTCTTATGTATTCCTTGAATCTTCACTTAAATCCTTTGGCTATATGTACACAAGTTTGGCTTGTGTAAGCAATTGAGCATGACATGGTGTTGTTCTAACCAGTCCATTCTAATAAGTATATCATACGATCCTAAGGGTAGGATGTTTAGGTTTAATTTAGTAGGAAAACCATTCAGGTTTACCTCAGAGTCTTTAACTATTTCAGAAACTTTCCATTTTGTACCTGTGGCTATTGTACCAACCATGTTTTATCATGTTTAACTTTGCCTAGCTTACATACATTGACAATTTTAGGTGATACATAGCTCCAGAAAGTACCGAGTTCAATCAGTATTGAAATAGAAGTGTTTAAGATATTACCTTCTATCTCAACCATGGTATCCTGATGGTTTGCATGTCGGCCATCCAAGGCTGCATAAATTCGCAGTGTTCCAGCTATGCCCTCAACTGCTTGGACTTCTTGTAAGTTGTACAAGACTCCATTGTTCGTGTTCTTACAGTCTTGGGAATAATGAGGCCCTTCGCATTTCCAACATTTTCTTTGCAGTGGGGAAACATTGGCTCCCTATTTGTTGCTGGCTTGTTAGCATTTGGAGCTGGTACATATGGCTTTGTACCTATTTTTCTAAAGTTCTTGTTGGATGGAAAATTGTTGTTCTATTTTTTGTAAGGTGGAGGGTTAAAACCTATTTTGCAGTTGTCAGAGAAGTTTTTAGACTTGTCTCTGCTTCGGTTGATGTTCTCTTTACTCAGTTGTCAATGCTCATAGAAAATCATATCTTTGTGTAAGGCGGTGTCAAATGTTTTAGGAATGTCAAATTCAATCCTTTCCCAGAAGTTGCGAGGAATACATCCTAAAAACTGTTGTAGTTTTTCTCTCTCGTCCTTGATGTATGTCACATAATGTAACAGATCCAAAAATTTGTTAATAAAATAATCTATAGTCATGGAACCCATACGTAACTTGTGAAAATATTTCACCTTTCTATTGAAGAACCTTTCCAACATGTATTTCTCCTGAAAAATCTTGTGGAAATTACTCCATCATATTTCTCTTAACTCATCTTTCTTGGTATGCATCAAGTCTCTCCACCATCTAGTTGCTTTTCCATTTAAATTATAGATGGCTAAAGAGGCTTTCATTTCTATTGAGTAGTTATGAACTTGAAAATATTTTATCATAACTAGAAGCCATTTTTCAACTTTCTCCCCTATGTTCATTTCTCCTTCATAGGTTGGGGATTTTATTTTTTTGATCTTCCCCTGGAGATTTTCACCATTTCTTAGTTTCTTTCTGCATGGAGAAAGAGAATCATCACTATAAGGATTGTGATAATATCCTCCTGGAGGTTCAGGGGTATGTTCTTCTTTTCCTCCTTCTCTCAGGATACTGTCCCTTTTATGGTAAAATAAATTCTTGAACTTGTTTATGGAATGAGTGGGGTTTCCTTGCAGGATTCCTCCCATCATGTTCTGTAGAAATGCTTCATTAATTTCTTGTTGTTCATTTCTTTCCTTCAGATTATCATCTTTGAATCTCTATAAGTCTGCTTGGAGACTTTAGATGCTTTTCAATATATCCGAATTTAGTTCCACCACCATTTATTCTTCCTGGGTGGGAGTATTAAACTTTCCTTGCTAGTTGTTGTCCTCTTCAGTGTTCATGTTCTGAACGGTTCATTTAAAATCCTGCAATTACAATTTTTTTAATAACAAGAATTTTTTTGTTAGTCAACAAAATTTAACAACATACTTTATTTTCTTGTAATGAATGTCTGGTACACCCATTTAGTCTCTTAGTGTTGAAACTGGGATCTGATACCACTTGCAATGTCCCCAAAATTTGAAAATGATTTTTTTTAATAGGCTAGTTAATTACTACCTAAACTGGACATTATCTTAGGTTTTGCAGAATGTGTCATACTTTGTTCACTGAACTGAATTGTCGTAAACTATTCTTACCTTCCTCTAGATGTTTTCCCCAACGTGGTTATAATCTAATTCTATGTTGTTTTTATGTTACTTGAATCTGTGTTAGATGGTTATATTGTTCGTTGATTGCTTCTTATCATGTATTTACGTGTATGTGTGTATGGTCATTTTCTTAATTATTGTTTATAAATTTTGGTTACTGTATTTTGGACAATCCTAACTTAACTTGTATCATCAAGAGGTGGAGTGGTAGGACTTGTATCCCTTGTAGAAACACCTGGAGAGGTAATTGGTTTTACTTGTTGCTACAGTGTTTACTTAGTTATTATCGAACTAATGCATCTCCTCTTTGTGCAGGTGAACTTGGTGACGGAATACTTGTGCTAACAGTTTAAAATAATGTCATACTACCTATGCTGAACTTCTTTATTGCTGTTGAAGACTACATGACCAAAGTCCCATCCTAGCATCTCTTATACGGTGATAAGAGTTTAACATTTAATCAAGGCTGGTTTATTTCTACCTATGTCTATATTGAATACCATTATTACTTATGGTCTTAAGACCTTGATTTAGTTTAAGCCTATACTTAACATTTATATGGTTTATTTTGTATTGCATAAGGATTATGATATTAAATTTGGACCTGTTGAGGCCTGGAAATTCGCAGGCGGCAACAGTAAGGGATTCTCCCCAATCAACGTTCCCAACTAGCTCGTTGATTGTTTGGTATAGGGAATCCATCCGGTTTGCGGTCCGGCTACCGTAGGCCAAGTAACAAAACAAAGGCTTTACCGGTTGCGGCCCAGTCCACCGAGTTTTTGTGTTTTGACTTAAGATATGAAATGCAAGTGCCCAGCTAAATGCAGGGTGATAAAGATGTAGGGAGCGGTCACAATGTGATGCGCAGGTTCTTACCTCTCGTCTTATGCTCACAAGCAACCAAATCAGATACAATAAGAAATAAACTAACTATCTAATCTATCCCTAGGGAGCAAGGTTATCATCTTGGGTGAGCAATACATTTTGCACATGCATTATGAAGAATCACAGATAGCTGGTATTTATTTCACGACACATGAACACTTACAGATATTTAAATAATCAGACAGCCGATCATTTTATAACAATATTTATTACTCAAAGTGAAAAATATCCCATAAACTACTGAAGAACATTTAACAAGAACATAAGTTCAGAACATTAAATACTCTTACAGTAAATGAAACACAGCTGAAAACAAAATATTTCCTCTTCAACATTATTCATTGAGTTGCATTGATACATTCCACTTTTCACTCTCTCCAACAGGCAAAATTGCGGTTTACTTTGCAAAACGAAGTAGTTCCTCTTACAAGCAAACATTTACAAAATTTTATAGGGGAAAAAGCCCTTTCTTAGTCGTACTTTCAAGTATTTAAACTACAACTACAGCCCCTTGGACTACCTCCCTTGTCCCCCTTTCAGCTTCCCCAACTCTTCAAATTCCTCTACCTAGTAAGTAACTGACAGATCTTTCCGTTCCATCTCTTCGTTGCCACGCATGTTGTCCTTTCTTTCGCTTGTCCCCATGGCCTTGGTTCGATCCACGCCGAAACGCTCAGCCATACCTTCATGCCATCGTAGTCCCACCAATCCCTGGGGTCCCCCTGTGCAAAACAGAAAAGCATCATTTATGTATTTATGTTACAAAGCAAAATAGCAAGATCTACTCATGAAACCACCATCCCGCAAGGAAATTACTAGGCGCCGACACCACTATCTCAACCATGGCGGGAAACTTACTAGTGGTTCAACAAGACTCACATCGGAAGGGTGGATCACTCCGCAGGTGGGAAACACCATTAATCGGATGCCGGACGGGTAGGACATCGGAGGTTAAACGGATCTCCCCAGCCGCAACGGCAGACGAGACCAGGATTGAAGACATAAGCTAACCGCGGGTGGGAAAGGACCAAATCGGACGTCGATAGATACTCATATCAGAAGCTCACTAGCTCTCCCTAGCCGCAATGGCGGGAGGGTATAAGCTACGGTCCAACGATTTAAGAGCAAAACGAATCGGACGGTTTTGAGCTTCGGGGGCCGGAAGACTCTCAAAGCCGCAACAGCGGGAAAGAGAGCTCGGAGATATGCGAAGCGGGCGGGAGAAGTAATCCGACGTCGGGAGACTTTAACATCGGAGGTTAAAAGAATCTCCCAGCCACAACATCGGATGAGTCAGGGCTACGGGTAAGTGGTTTAAGGTTTAACACGAATCGGACATCGGGCAACTCTAACATTGGATGCTAAAAAAGATCTGAGAGCTGCAATGGCCGCGGAAAAGAAACTCACAGCTTCCGATCTGAAAATAAAAAGAGGCCTGATCACAAGAAAAACAAGTACTCAAACAGCTTTAAGGATCAGGCACAGCTAGGTTCATTATTTCTTTGAAAGGAAACTCTGAAGAACAATGATCCCCCCCCCCCCCCCCCCCTTCTTTTATCGACTAGTAAACTGGACATCCACGACTCAAACCAAAACTGACCAAGGCATACATAAATTGGCTAACATCCATCTTCAAAGTGAAATGAAAATAGGATACGCCCAAGAGGCTCAAGAATTTAACAATCAAACCAAGCAAAATGAGGAGGAGGGGCCTGGAATTTAAATAACAATAAATTTGGGGAGAAACAGTTGCGGCAGCAACATCTGGCGATTTCCTGGTGAACCTAGATCTCTGGGTAACTTTTCCTTGAGTGGCAGACTGTTTCACAACAAAAATGCATCAAATGAATTCTTCCAGCTATCTAGATGGATTTCTCAACCGACAGAAGTGTGTAACTTAATCATTGATGATGGTCGATTGGGAGAAATGGAAAACTGAGACCTTCAAGTCCAGATAACTATGCTGAGGCTAGAGTATGAGTTTCGATATTACCTCTATTTTCAGGTAGCTAACAGTGTGGACACCATAGGATTGCAGCCGATAGTAAACAACAGTATTTGTTTGTTCCTCGTTCCCATGCCATTTTAACACTTTTGTGCTTTTGGAATTTTGTCCCTTGCATCTGAGTCCTTCCGTACTCCTTTCTTACTGAATTTTAATTCAGGATCCTCTATCCCATAGTGTCCTTTTGTGTGAGTGGTGTGCTTCAAGTTTCAGCTCACGGACGGAGAGGATCTTTCGGCAATTTAGTACTTATTATTCAGCACCTGCTTTGATTTATGATGCTTTTATAGAAGTTTTGACTCTTTATTTGCCTTTTGGAATCCGTTTCTTGGCATGGGATCATTTATATTTAATACGTTGTTCACCTTGCTTCTTCCCATGGGTCTTTTATTGTCGCTCCTTAGAACATTTTAAATGTGATGTGGATGGAGCCCCGACATAGTACTCTAGACTCCTCGAATCCGGTTTAATTCATAGGGGTTAAGCAGGAATTCAATGCACACAACATTTTATTTGAGAAAACTGTTAGGATGGAAGAAATCTTTTAGCAACCCACAGGCTGATACTCAATGTGTTTGCTATTCCCGAAAGACCTTAATATCCTCCAGACAACCGCAAGTTCGTTCCCTTTATTGAAAATCAACAACTCAAATTTAAACCAAAAGAAAACATGACTCGAAAGCAAACAAACAGCTTATTTATATACAAGACAGAAAACTCAAAAACAACTTCAAGAAAAATAAGGCTTGAGAACCAAACCATTAACTGCCAGGTTCTCCTCCCATCCCTGTAAATCTTGCAGCTTGTAAGTAGCTGGGCCAAGTTTTGCTTTGATCTGAAATGGGCCTACCCACAATTGTTGGAACTTAGTATGTTTCCCCTTCTCGTCATGGGGATGATCCCATTTAAGAACAAGGTCTCTCACTTCCAAGTCTCTTTTCCCAGCTTTATGTTTGTCAAACCATCTTTTTACTACATCCTGCTATTGCTTAAAATGTTCTTTGGCCTTGGATCTGGCCTCCTCTGCCTTTAGGAGATTATATATTCTCATTTGTAAGACTTCACTCTCCGACCCACTAGACTCTTGAGCCAAAATGGAAGACGGTAGCATGATATTAGGAGGCAGGATGGCTTCCTTACCGTACACAAGGGTATAGGGTGATATTCCTATTGCAGACTTGGGGGTGACTCTGTCAGCCCACAGGGCATTGGGTAAAGCTGAGTGCCAACTTCTCTGGTTTTCAATGATAGTCTTTTTCAGAATTCTGATAAGGTTTTTATTAGAGGATTTAGCCAGGCCATTCCCTTGCGGATAGTAGTTAGCGGAATAATGTAATTTTATCCCTTTAGCATGAGAAAATGCAGTTAATTTAATTGATGAAAATTATTTAGCATTATCAAAAACTAATGAAATTGGAACTCCAAACCTGGTCATGATATGATCTTGTAGGAAGTTGATGACTTCATCTTTGTTTATCTTGCGTAGTGGGATAGCTTTGACCCAACGGGTGAAATAATTAGTAGCAGTAAGAATGTACTTGTGCAGCAGGGAAGAATTCAGTTTTATCTCTCCAATAATGTCCAGCTCCCATTGCTCAAATGGTTCCATGATCATCACAGGCTTTAAGAGTGCTGCTGCTTTAGGATGTCTCCCACCACACCTTTGACAAATATCACATGTCCTGACATGTGCATGTGCATCTTTAAAGAGTGTCGGCCAATAGTACCCATCTCTAAGGATTTTGTGGGCTGTAGTGTCCCCTGAATAATTTCCCCCAGCCGGACCATCATGTAATTCAGACATTACTTTCTCAGCATCCTCTTTCTCCAAGCATCTCAGGAGGACTCCATTGTAGTTCTTTCTGAATAATACGCCTTCTATGATTTGGTAGGAAGCTGATTTCAAATGCAGAGCTCTCCTTTATTTTGAACTCCAATGTTCTGGAAACAGCCCTGACTGCAAGTAATGCACAAGGTCTCTATACCAGGACTCAGGAGCTATGAACAAAGGACATACATCCATTACATGCAATTCGGCTTTATCTTCCCATGCTTGTTCTTCGTTGTTTCTACTTCCAGTCATCAATTTGCATAATCCTTGACCTTTCACTATAGACACTACTACATTTCGATGCAAAATGCGTCAGTTACTTCCGACGGCGCGTGGATTTTATCTTTTCAACCTACCAAAAATCACAAAGTTCAATTTTTTTTAAAAATTATGGTCATAAGCGTCACTTAAGCGACGGCTAGGCTCATAAGCGTCGCTTAAGCGACGGCTAGCCTAGCAAGCGTCGCTTAAGCGACGGCGCATGATCAATTGCAAGTGCTAGTTGGTCC
>LPNX010232973.1:0-10038 GCA_001517045.1 Pseudotsuga menziesii
GCTACAGATGATCCACGTCAATATCCATTCTGGATTGCAAAAGCTATGAAGGTCAATAAAGAAAATGAAGAAGTAGTATCAGTAGAAGTACATTGGTATGCAAGAGATACACACCCATTTGATGGTGTGTACAAGGTAGAGATGGTGGTTGAGAAAAAGGTTTGCAGAAAGAGAAATAGAAAGGGTCAAAAAATAAATCGCCGCCGCATTGACATCTTGAAATTAGAGGAAGTTGATATACTTGTTTATGATTTCAAGTTGACAAAGAAAGACACTCTCCGCTCCAAGACTATAGAGATTATCAAGAGGTTGCTGCCACAGCCAGAAGTTGCAAGATGGGAGTCTATTAAACCAAGCCGTAGATCCCGAAGGAATATGACATCTGAAATGATGGGCATAGATGTAGACTCAGATGGTGCGCCCATTGATAATAGAGAAGAGTATGGGTCATCTACATCTTCATCAAGTCCTTCATCTGCCGAAAATGTAGATTCTGATGGGGTGTCAGAATCCATGGATGAATTTGAAGAAGCAGTGTAGATGCTTTTTATTAGTATGATTTTTTTAATTGAAACTCTATAGGAGTTTTTGATGATGGGGTGTCATAATCCATGGATGAATTTGAAGAGGCAGTTAGATGCTTTTTACTAGTATGATTTTTGTAATTGAAACTCTAGAGGAGTTTTTGAATATTTATATGAACCATTTGTTCTTGTATGGTCTAATATATTATCTCATTATGGATCACATCATAATTTCTTTGTTTCTATATGGTTATAATGGTGAAATTATTAGAGAAATTTGTTTTTCTTTAATATGCAATTTTCCAGAAAGTTGTAATTTATCTCTTCAGAATTTTTCTTTTTTTCCAATTTAAGGTTGATTTTAAAGTTTTGTTAAACAACAATATGGGATGTTTAGTCCATGGCTCTATTTTTTACCGTAAAAAAGAAAATGTGTATACTGGTATCAACACTTTTCTATTTGGGGGGTGTTTTTGGTGTTTTTTTTGCAAAAATCATCGTTTTTATGGGTAGAGTTCTCGTTCATAGTATATAGTTCTCGTTTCATGGTATAAGTGGTTCACATTGTACACAACAATTTATCCTGGGAAAACCCTAAAGGGAAAAACCCTACAAAACTTCCTCAATATAGATTACCAGTATGCAATGACCAAAGAACAAGGTCTCATAGACAAAGAGGCCAAATCCCAAGCATAAGATCCAAAACAACAAAGACACTAGTGCTTCTCCTTCTCTATCCCTCCTTCTTTCTCTCTCTTGCGCAACACAAGTGTGTTTGAGTGTGTACAAATGAGGGAGGGCGCCTCCCTATTTATACTGATCTTCCCAACTGACATTTTCCCTAACTGGGCCGACCCGTCTAACTAACAGGTCTGAACTACCTAGAAAATCCCACAATAATAATTATATTATTCTATTCAAGGTGCTATTAACCCGACTTACAATGGAGGGTTTACCTCATGACTTTTACATGACCTTTTACATCAATGACATATCTTAGAAAAGGAATGATAATAATGTGAAGTACAAGTAGAATATTATTTGAAGCTACATTATTTCAACAATTAGATAGTTAGGGAGTGGGTTGGAGATGCCTTGAGAATGATAAAGAAGTTAATACCTTCCTAAGAAAGGAAAGGAAATAGATAAAAGAACTTCCCATGAGTAGAGGAAAATGTTCAAGATAAGTCTTGAATCATGAAGGAAAGGAAGAGGAAAGAAGAAATGGGCATGAAACCATACATGAGGGAGACGGTTGGCTAAGGATAAGAGTTGGCAAAGGAGGACAAGTGATAGGGAGAGAAATGATCGATGGGGGGCTTACATTAACATTTTTTCTAGTGACAAAGGGAATCAATAGTGAGGGTAATACATGAGGAATCAAGAAAAATCCTTCTTCATTTTATAAAGGTGATACTCCTCTTTATTAAATAATGATTTTCTTCCTGAGAACTATTGAATAGGGTAGGGTGGGAAAAACTTGATATGCAATGAAACTCCCATATGATTCTTTTAAATTTCAAGGAAATACATAGGTTCTCGAGACAACTATATATTCTTTTAAACATGAGGTTGATTGAGAAGAGACCAAAAATTTGGTCATTGGTAAAATGTAAAGAAAAATTGAACAAGATTTTAAGTAAACATATTAGTTACAACATAAGAGTTTTTTTCTTTCCATACAATGTAAGTAATTGGAAATAACCACGAGTTTGCATGAAAGAAAGTAAATATACAATATAATAGTGGCCTTTTAGAGAACTTTGAGACACTACTGCATTATTAATCAAATGAGTTTGGAAAGAGAACCATTAAAACAAAAGGAGACTTGGATAGTTCAATATGGAGCTTAAACAAATATTAATTTCCCAATATGCATCATCGAAGACTATGTGGAAATATATGGTTTAAAGGCCTCAACATAATTCATATAAAATTGATACTTAAATTAAAATTAAAATAATTTTATTTGAAGAGTAGGGATATGGATCAAGTAATATCCTATATTTTCAACCCTTATTATTGTAATAGATTATAATTGATATAAGCATGTGTATGTACTAGTTCAGGGAAAGAAGCTCAAGGGCAAGGCCTTCCCAGTGATAAGCGTTTTGATTTTTAATTAGAACCATGCACAATTAAAGCATGGTGATGTCATGTGTTTGATGATTACAAATGATGAATTAATAAAATAACCTAGGGTTTGAGTGTGCAAGACAACTTCCAAGAGGGGCGACGATATCCACTAGAAGGGGGAGGGCTAGTAAATCCTTGAGAACCCAATAATAAAATAACCTAGGGTTTCAGTGTGCAAGACAACTGCCAAGAGGGGCGACGATATCCACTAGAAGGGGGAGGGCTAGTAAATCCTTGAGAACCCAATAGATGATGACTAGGGGTCATCATGGAACCTTTGAGTACTGAAGGGAAAACATGTTGTTAGTGTTCGCTTATTTGCCTTAAGCCAATAGATGCTAGTATGAATTTACTATTGGTCTTTTAAACATTGCGAGACGACACATCATTGGTATGAGAAGGTGAATGGTTCTTGTTCGCATATAAGCTTAAATAAACTATTATTATTATTAAAGTTTTTATTATAAAACCTGTGGAGAAAAGGTCATTTACTATTCACTCATGGTCTAAAGGAAGATTAAATAAGTGTTATTATTGTGACTGTTGGCGTATTTAAGGAGTACATGCGTACCTTGTTGTTGGTAAAAAGTGAATCATGACGAACTTACACATTGTTATTTATGTTATTAATGTTATTAATAACATTAGAAAATTATTATTGATTAATAATAATATCATTACTTAATAATTATCAATTGATTAAAATAAATGATTGCTAATTATTGAATTCCTAGTGTTTTGCTAAGACTCTAATGAAAGCTAATTTCCATTCCTAAGAGTGGTTTAATTTTTCTAAAATAACCATTATATATATATATATATATATTTTTTTTTTTTTCCCCAAGGAAAAAAATCACTTTATTCTGATTGAATAAATATGAGCTGCCCTCTAGGAGCATAGATTACAAAACATCGAGATCGTTGAAAATTTTCTTTCATTGTGGGATTTTCCGAACATACAAATGTTCATACAATCCTCCTTGCTGCTATGTTTTGTGTCCAAAGTTTCATTACAGACATACATATTGATTTACAATTTGGTTGTTGACGATTTCCTTCACCTCCATTATACCTGGAGGGAGAGCAAGGGGCATTGTAGAGAGCTTGTCATCTTCATAATTTAGCTCTCTATAAATACGTTTGAAGGATATTGACTCAAAATATTCCATCTTCTCTCTGAGTGTTTTCAACAAATATTGGAGATGTGGAGTGTTGATCTGAATTTTTTCGTTTGCCTAATCTATGGTCATTTTGAGTCCTCGAATAACTGTATTTTCTATACCTGTTTTTCCAAAGCTAACATGAGAACTAACCAGAGTGCTACTAGTTCAACTTTTTTATTCGTGACTTGTCCTAGCGCAGAGGTGATCTAAATTTTTGTAGTTTCATTGAGGTATAATATTCCTCCTGCACCCCCAAGCAATGGTTCTTGACTGGCTCCATCAAAGTAACCCAAAGGGTTGGCTTTGTCTATTTCTGGCGCTATAAGCACTCTTTTTGGTTTGGATTTGGGGTCTGTTTGATGTTTCAATAACTTATGCATGAGCACATTCACGGTTATTTCTATTGGGGTCCAAATTTTTTTGAAAACTGCTCTGTTTATTGTTTCCCAAATGGTAAAAACCAAGTGAGTAGGGATAGCTTCATGGGTACGTACCCTATGATTGCTCTACCAATTCTTAAATCTGTGCTCAAGCGAGGAGTCCTCATTTGAATTTGAAGAAGGATCCAGTTTGCTGCTGATTTGTTTCCAAATTGTGCCTTCATAGGTGCAAGAAAAAAAGAGATGAGAGTTCGTTTCACCTTCAGCTCTGCAGAGTAAGCATATTCCAGGCCCATTGAAACCTCGTTTTAGTAGAGCTTCCCATGTCAACAATTTATTGCTCAATGCCAACCAAAGAGTTAAAATTGTTTTAAGAGGTCCTGGAATTTTCTAGATTTTATTCCACCACCACTGCTCTGCTACTTCCTATTCTAACTGTAACACTGCTTCATATCCCATTTTTCTGAGTATTTTCCATCCTCTCCGTTCTAGGTCCATATTAGTTTATCTTGTTCTTCACTCAAATGTATAAAACACGGCCCAATATTGTTTATGTAACAACTCCATTCCGCGTCTTCAGATCCGAAAAATCCAAGTTCTTGTGAAGTTTTCCATACAAAGCCTTTGTGTGTCTGCGTGAGCTGAGAACGTGCATCGTCCAGAGTGCTAATCCCTTTGTCCAAGAGTTGTGATATAAGCTGTTATGATAATTTGTAGCTTTCTCCCGATCCTGCCCACGGATCCTGTCCTATTTTTATGTTCCTCCCGTTACCAATTTTCCATGCTACCCAATTCCCAACTAATGGAAAAGCTATAACGAAGGCCTTCCATCCTATTGACCCATCCTTGTGCGTTTTTTCAGGCTGCCTAAACCATTCCTCTATGGAGGCACGTGGACAATATTTTATTCTCATAGTTCTTCCCCACAGTGGTTCCATATTCTCCACCATTCTCCATAAAGATTTTGTTGTAACGCTTTGAAAAACAATTCAGGGTTCTTGATTCCCCAACCTCCTTTGGATTTAGGGAGAACTATAGTGGTCCATTTTACTAATGGTATTCCTCTTGTTTTCTTGCTAGCTGTCCACATAAAGGAAAGGCATTTTTTTTTGGTTAGGATCCCTTTTGGGATGTATGCAATTGAATCCCAATAGACTGGTATACTTTGTAGAACCGATTTGAGTAAGAACAATTGCCCTCCCCTAGACAAGAAATGTTTTTCCCACATGGAGATTCTATTGTTAATCTTTTTGTAAAGCCATAACTAGTCTTGGAATGAATAAGCATATGGTTTTAATTGAAAGCCAAGATATTTGAACCATTCTGAAATAGGGGCTATGGGGACTGGGATTAAATATTTTGCTTGGTTTAGAATGTCTTCATGCACGTTGTTGTGTGCCAGTCTTGATTTTTCCAAGTTGATCACCATCCCTGTGGCCTTTTGATAAGTATCTAGTATTTTTACCAGGTTTTGGATTTTACCAAAGGAACCTTCTCCAAACATTAACACGTTGTCTACAAACAACACATGAGTCAATCCAATGGTGTTGGATATCCTTACCCCCTTAAGGAGCCTTACCTCCCTTGCTTTTTGAATGATGAGACTAAGAGCTTCTACTACTAAAAGGAAAAGGAAGGGAGAAAGGGGGCATCCCTGACTCAGACCCCTGGTTGGACGAAAGAAATTGGAGGAGCTCCATTTATGAGGACTACGAAAGAAGTTGATTGTATACAACCCATAATCTATTCCACCATCTCCATTGGCATTCCTATCTGTATTAAGAGGAGGTGTATGAATGTACATATTACTTTGTCGTAAGCTTTTGATAGGTCAATTTAAGGGCAAATGCCTACTTCTTTTCTTTTTTGATAGAGTGTAATGCCTCTTGTGCCAAAGAAACGACATCATGAATCTGTCTATTAAACAAAAACCCAAAATTTTCCTCCATAATAAAATCACTTAAGATTGGCTTAAGCCTCTGAGAAATGGTTTTGGCTATGATTTTGTAGATGATATTGCATTAGGAGATAGGTCTAAAATCCTTGAAAGTTTCTCCTCTCTGTTTTTTCCGTATTAGAGTGATGAATGTGGAATTCACTGCCCCTAAAAATTTCCCAGTCCTCTGGGATTCTCTAAACACCTTTAAAATGTCGCTCTTTAGCATATCATAAAAACCTAAAAAGAAGTCCAAGGTAAACCCATATGGAACTAGGCTTTACCTTTCTAAAAGGAGTGTATAATCTTATTGAGCTCTTCTTATTTCACTTCTTCTAATAGATCTTTCTTCATTTCTTCTATGATCAAGCGAGGAAACATGTTAAGAACCTCTAAAATTTTGGTAATTGGGAAGCCTGGTGGGGTTGTAAATATTTCATGAAAATGATTGACTGCTGCTTTGGCTTTGTCTTGAGAAATTTTGAGTAGTTCCTCCTTTCGCGCCATTGATTTCCAAAATAGTGCTTATGCTTTTCCTATGTGACGCATATCGATGATTTTTTTTTGTATTCTTATCCCATGCTTCTAACCAGAGAGCCCTGCTTTTAAGTCGCCAGTATTTCTCTTCTTGTGCTAAGCGTATACTGTGTTTTTCTTCTTCATTCTTTAAGAGTTGCAGTTTTGCGTTAGAGAAAGTTCTAGATGTATTGGAGTTGTAGAGTTCTTGAATCCTTTTCTCTATTTCTTTCAGCTCCTTCTGCTCAAGGTATTTGTCTTTCTTCCCCCATTCTTTTGATATTTTCTTGATAGTGGCTAGGTTTTCCATCATTTGATGCATGAAGGATTATGAGGAATGGTTCCCTATAGGCTTCCATTTATCCTGGACCATAGCACGATATTCCTCATCTTCTAGCCAGACTGGGTCAAATTTGAATGACGAGGGAGGTTTGTACTTAGGAATTGCGAGAGATAACGAATGGGTCGATGGTCCGACAATCCACCTATTTCCATTGTGTTTTTTAGCACCAAATGAACTTGAAAAAATATTTCAGATACTAAGAGTGTGTCTAATATCTTAGAGATTGCTCGATCCCCTCTATTTTTTTTCTAGGTGGGTTCCAGTCTGATAGGCTGGAGATGTATAAGTTTCTTCTGTTCAAATAAAGAGCTGAAAAAGTGGCCTAGTGCATTCAAGTGTGCATTTCTTCCCCAGATTTCTCCTACAGAAAGAGTTAAGTTCAAGTCTCATGCTAGGATTAGGTTGGAATGATCCTAATCCTGGTTTTTGGGTCTTCTAGTTCAGTTCCAGGAGCATCCCTATACTCCGTCTTTGAATGATGAATAATGTCTGGAATCCAATCTATAAGTAGGCCTCTTGAGTGTCCATTCACGCTAATTGCTTCCATCTGCCAAACTTTTAAAAAACCACTCAGTGCTTCCTTGGCTTTATCGCCTTCTATCATTATCTCTTGGAGTGCTAATTTTTTTGGCTTTCTTAGGGTTATTAACCTCCAGAGGGCTGTTAATTTGAAGGCCCCTCCTATACCCCTTACATTGTAGGAAAGGATGAGCATTAGGGACCCTTGTTGGGGGCCTTTTGCACTCTCAGAGCCCTATCGATATTTAATTGCTTGCCTTCTTTAATTTCTTTGGCCACTTGTATCTGTGCCTTATTTAAAAAAGATTTATGTCAAGCTGTAAGTTTTTGTGTATGATTTTGAGCTAAACCACCCGTTGAGACTATAGTCTCCTCTTTTTTTGTCCTGGACCTCAACTCATAAACCTTGTGCCCTTCAGATTTTGACTGTTCCGTTTTAACGGGTTCCCTCATAGATTCCATTTTTTCCTTTGTTGAGATGTCAACCTCATCCCTAGAACGTTCTATCACATCTACGGTTCTAACGGTATATGTCAAGGAAATAACATAAAAAGGATTTTTGGGAATGTTGTTACCTTCGTTCATCGTAGAGTCACTAGGTCTAACCATATTGTCGTTCTTTTGCTTTATGTCCAAGGTTTGCTGAGATTCATCCTTCTCTTCTACGACTATTTTGAGCTTTTGATCTGTCACCTTTTCCTTTTCTCCACCATACGTGTTCTTGTTGGTTGGTTTTTCGAACGCGTCCTTTGAGGGTGCGAGCTTCTCACCGTATGTTTTTTCGTCCCAAATTTTCTTGTATGCAAGCTTCATCTGTTTGCCTTCCTTCATAGCGCAATATTTTTGCAGGTGCCCCACTTGTCTATAGTTAAAACATCTGAATGACAATTTCCAATAGTCGAGTTGTTGAGACCAGATGCTGCCATGCATTAGAATTACGATTTCTTCGAAAATATAGTCTCTCATGTCCAATTTGACCAGCATCCTCGCGCATATTCTATCTATCTTGTTAGCCCACCTTCTTCCAGCTTTATGAACTTGCCAATTTTGTTTCCAATTGCCTCTAAGATATGTTGTTTCCAAAATACCACAGGCAGACCATGCAATATCACCCAAATTCGCTGTAGATTATGCGGTTCCCTTCTAGCGTTGAAGTTTACATGCCATTTCTTTAAGATCAATCCTGAGACCCCAATTCCAGCTCTGTCTTAGCAACAGAGTGCTCTCATCCTCCTTCACTAGTTTGATTAAGAACCATCCTCTAGGTAATATATGGAACTTTGGTGTGTATCCTAGCACTGGGTTCCAGTTCTTATCCATCCACGTCGTTAATGTTTCTTTACTCGTCACCTTCCCACAGAACCTCCCCACTAGTGCATAACTGAAGTAAGATGGGATGTCTGAGAGCTATATGTCTGTGAACACAACCAATTCTGGGTACCCTCTTTTGGGTTTCATCCCTCTCGATTTATTCTTTCGAGGCTCTTGGTTTTCTGTGGTGGATGTACCATCATTACCTGTGACAGAGTTATTACCAGTGCGCGTGCATGATTGCACTCCTTCGGGCCGCAAGCCTGTCGTCGTTCCCTTGCTTAGGGTGACGTCATTTCCTTCCCTGCGAAAATCCAAAAATCTTATGTTGTGCTGAAGATTGACCCTTGTACTGGCTCGTCCTCATAATTGACCATGTCATCATACATTGAGATGGTTGTGTGAAGACTGATGGTCCTGGCTTCTACCGGAAAAAAAAAAAAAACATTAAAAAATTAACCTTCGCCAAAACTAAAAAAACTCCACATCTTCGCTCCTTTCGTAGACCGCAGAGCTACCATGAACATTATATATATATATATATATCCCTGATAGGGGATAATATAGTTTTCGGAAAGGCCCTATTAATGTGGGTCTATATCCTACCTATAGGCTATACATATTTTTTTCTCTATAGTATGAGTTAGGGCAAAAAATTGTATTTATAAAATGCAACAATGGAAAATAGGTATGTAATTTTGTTATTGGCTTGCAGAACATTGACGTCATCCTCATTTTTTATTGCCCAGGAGGGGGCGACGGGCCCATAGGTATTTGTCTTATTAATGGTCACAATGTTTTATTTCTTGGAGGCCATCCAAGCAATGTTGTCCACATGTGGATAAAGACAGTGGCAGAAGGTTTTTGGCATCAATGTAGGCGTGTGCAGTGTGCAGGTCCTGGCGATCCTCACAGAGTTGTGCCGAGGTGAATGCTAGTTTCGTAGTGGAGTGGAATCCTTGTAGTGGAAAGCAAGCGCAGGTGACAAAGGTCGAGGTGCGACAACTTTGTCAAGCTTCAAAAGTAATATTTGTGAGTGAGCCGATTTTGTTGGAGATTGAGGCGCATGTAAAGATCTGCGATTAGTGTCTTTAATACTTTCCAACTTCAATATATTTATAATTTTTTAATTAATCAATTTTAAAACTTTAATGTCTAAATTGTACTCGTCTGTTGTATTATGTTTCAGTGGATTCCATTATATATATAT
>LPNX010232973.1:11135-41937 GCA_001517045.1 Pseudotsuga menziesii
AGATGTATATATGGTTACATATTTCCAAATAGAAACAAGGCACATAATTATCCTTTACTTTTATATGTCTAACTCAACAATTATCATTGACTCAATTCTTTGAAATTCTATTGGTTATTGAATTTTCAACCCAACAAGCACATTTTTTCTTATAAGGCCCATTTTAGCCCCTAATTTGCTTTAACAAGACTTTGTCCTCCTTTAGCTGGAACAAAAAGATCCATAACTGTAAGACTCTATAACTTGACCATTACTGAATAAACATTAGGAAAATAGAGGAGCCTTATTCTATGAAACAACATGGTGATTTTTCTGGGACTTTTGTTACAATGAAACCTCCATTAACACTCAAGAATGGAGCTCTACAAAGAGCTACATCATCCATAAGGATTTGCATTGAGCCACCTTGGATAGGGTTCCACATTGAACCATCTTGAGCAACACTCTACAATAATCCACCCTAACAAATGATCCACACCAATGGATGAATAATGACCTTTAGAATTTCTCAATATATTAGCCTTAGCAATAAGAATATCGCTTCACATAATGAGTGTGGTATAATAACAAAACCCACCTACCAAGGCAATTGTTTATATTAAGTTACAAGAGGCCACATAAAATGCCCCACTAAAGAAACCCAATAGGTCTAATGATTGCACATTACATGTACATAATTCCAGTCTAAGCGTTCTATGAATTTGCTCTTTTTTTACTATTCAAAATAACAGGAAATCAATTTATTGCTAGAATCCATCAATAACTATTTTGAATTAATTAAATTGCAATATCAATAATTAACATTGAAAAATTAGGTTTCAAAAGGGGTATTTAAAGGTGATGGATCCATTTCTACATTAAAAACAACAAATTCAACCATCCAAAGTTGCAATTTCAGCAAATATTTCACAGTTGGACTTCGGTGATGGAAAATTGGAAAAGGTCAAAATTCTAGATTGCTTACTCTTCTTCCATGTACATATGATCCATGAACTCTAGTTTTAAATGCTACAACTATGATTATAATGACATAAGCACATCATGTCCTCATTTTCTATTGCAGATGAGCATGTGGTGCAACGACAAAGCTAGAGGACATCTCCCCTACCCGCTCAGGTTCAAATCTCATTGAGGCTTATTATGATGATAAATTGAGGGAGTCATTAAGTCCATCTAGGAACACATGTGAGGTACACATAAGGGGTATACTGTGAGACTCAAGCTTAACTTGGATAATGTACCAATGTGGTTGACCAAACATAACCTTGTCAAACCTTTTGAGCCCGAGGTGTTAGATCAACTAGTTGTTACCAATGGTGTTGGCCATTTGGCTAGCTTTGTATTGACATGTGCCTAGTTCAAATATTCCTAGTTGAAGTACACTAGTCTAGGACAATAGGTTTACAAGGGATTTCATTCATGAATGTGGGGAAGCATCCCATGGGTTTCCTCGCAAGGTTTTGCTTGGAAAAAATGACATAAGTACATTGATAAATGTGACCGTTGCATAAACAAATGATCCATTACGTGATTCAAATAAATCAAATGATGCTTAATGACATGTACATAAATTTCCTATATAATGGTCACTTTAAATGATGCCTTTGTCATCATAATGACATTATATACTTCAATAAATATAATCATTGGACAACATTACAACCTATTCTAACATTCCCCCTTAATACTAACCAAGGGAATGATTACACATTAAAATATATATATTGTAATAAGTTACAAAGATATGAATACATTAAGGACAAACTACAAAGAGGAGGATGAACAATGCCATGATGTAGTGAAGGTCGGTCTTCATTTGTCAAGTATGGGCCATTAAAATATTGGGTGGGGTCATGAAAAACAAAGCAGAAGATCTTATGTGTGATGCACTCGTGAAAGAGGTAGGTTTATTCTAGATTTATGAGAATGTACATGAGTTCAATCACCATTCACAACTAGAAGGAAGTAGGAACATGGAATGTTTCATTATGGCCTATTTTCTTCCTTAAGTTTTGATTTTGATACAATATGGTGAAGATGTTTTTGAAGGGAAGAAATATAGGGGTAGGCTTTTTAAATATTTTCTACATACATTAAAAAGCTTTCCTAGGGCATTTACTTTCCCAAAGTTATGGTTTTTCCTCTTCTAAATAGGTTTCAAATGTAGTGGGTATTAAAATCATTGACATGAGAGTAAACAATAACCAATTCTTCTTGAAGCCAGACGGATCACTATAAGTATTAGAACTAGGTTCAATATGTACCTTTAGGCCATCTGATATTGTTTTCCCGATGGGGTCTTTTGCTTGTTTTTATTGCTCTTTCCAAACAACTAATTTTGTAGCATTTATTGGTACTTGGATGTCCCAGTTTGGAAAACTACCACAAACCTTTTCCCCATAGCACATTAACTCCAACTCAACTTATTGACAAGTTCAAAATTTGTATGAGAAAACCTCAAAATTGATCATCGACAAAAGTATTTACCAAATCTTATGGCACCAACATAACTTATGTGAAAATACAGTTAAAAGAATACATCATCTCAAACTTGCATCCAATGACAAGTTATAGTCCTTCAAAGTTTACTTCAAAAAACAGAAATTCCCAAAAAACAAAATTTTAAAAATATAAATTTCACACGGATGGAAATTGCCAAAAACAAAATTTCTAGAAATAGTACAATACTCCAGACTAAAACTTGAATGATAAAACCACTAAATGTGATTTTGCATGCATATATTATGCACAAGGATAGGTAACGTTAGACCTACTCCCAATGGTTAAAGCGATTGCACTAATGAAAATTATGCAAAAACAATAGCCATAAAAAAAGATAGTCGAACAGACATTGTGTGACAAAACTATAGCCCTCCAACGTTTACTACCCAAAATAAAACTTCCCAAAAACATATATTTATGAAAATAGTTTTTTTCAAAAATACAAATTTCCAAAAATAGTATGAAACTTTGGATTGAAATTGGAAGAATAAAACAATTGAATCTAGACAAACACAAAGCAATGAAACCAGTTATTTTTGCATAGAATCTAGTGGGGAGATGTTTATGTAATACCATCTCCCTATGAATATATGTTCATTCACTTAACATTAAGGGAGTGTGAGAATATGATGTAATGTTGTGTTGTAGCCACATTTATTGATGTAAACAAGTGCTATGTAGTAGCTAGTCCCCGCCGCTTAGTTTAGGGACAGATAAATTGCATTTCAAGAAAATGAAAACAATGTAATTTAGATGGCCTAATTATATAGTCCATAGTATTCAATTACATTTCAATAAATAATGGCATTGCATTTCCAAATATTAAACACAATGTAATGCATAGATTATTAAAATAATGTATTAATTTAGGAATTTTCAAATTGCATTTCACTAATAATTAAGAACATTGTAAAAAGTCATAAATATGGTATTCCAATTTTAATTAGGGTTGAATTTGCAGAAACCAATAACATAATTAATTAACAAATTTTTAAATTGATAAGATAAAATAATGGAAAATGTACTTTCATAAATAACCAAAAGACCTATAATTGAAGTCCTATAATCTCAGATCTCCATTATAAATAGAATATTTTAGAAACTTTGTTATAGGAACTATCTTGTAAAGATACTATTTTGGGCAATTTGTTTGATGAATTAAATGAAACAAACATACTTTTCCATTCCGTGTTTTCAACTAACATTTTACAAACATTATTTTTCTTTTTGTAAAGGAGCATACCAATTAGAAAATGTATCTTTTGAAGACTATAACAATGATGATTGCTACTGCCCAATATCAAAGTTGCCCATTGGAAAGTTATGTCATCTATATCATTAGATACTAGTTAGGTACCTTGTCTTGTTAATGTGATTTACTTAGTTAAATACCACTTACCAATATTTGCAAAAAAACAATTATGAATTTAATACTCCTAAACCTATGGGATTTTTTTGGAAATGCTTTATTTACCTTCATTTAGTGTTTTAGCCTTTAAAAGATACACATCATAATCTGGACTTTGATGGATGCATATTCAATTTGCAAAAACCTCTATGATTTCCGGGTGTGTACTCATCAAGTCCCATAATGATGTGCAAAGTTGATCATAATTACTTGAATGTAAGTAGATTATTTTGGTTATAATAATATAATGTTATAAAAAGTTGACCATAATTACTTGAATGTATGCAGATTATTTTGTTTTGGTTATAATAAAATAATGTTATTAAAAATTTTAATTATTTGGATAATTGAATAAAGTAACAAAACATGTAATGATATGCAAAGTTATCATAATCACTTGAATGTATACCTATTATTTAGTTATAATAATATAGTGTAATAAAAAAGAATTTGATAATTTAAATTATTAAATTAAAAAAATAACACATTATTGTAATGTACAGTATATTTTATATTAACTTTTAATAAACACCCAACTATGGGCAATATACTAAGTTAAATAAAATTGAAATAAATATATTGTAATGTCTATTTCATTGTTAAATTAAATTAATACGCTTATTTATCCTGCTTTGCTTGCTTGCTGGCTGGGTGAGGGATAATAACAATGAATCATATTAGCTCAAATATTCAAATATATCCTTCCGAAATTTAAGAGCATTGATGTTATCATGATTATTTTCCATTTACGGCCAAATTCAAACTTCACGTGATTGATTAATGACGATTAGCCATAAAGGTGATGGAAATATTTGTTCAGATCTATAAAATATTGTTTATATATTTATTTCCAATGGAAATAACATATGAATTTATAACATAATCATGAGAAGGGATTTGTATTAAGTGACCTTTAATGGTGTAATGATATTACACTGTTCGGTTGATGGTGTTTTTCGAGGAAAACATCGATGTGGGCACAGTGATGTGGATTTTTCCATTGAATCACAATTAAGGTATGCACGAAAAATCCAACACATGATTGCGCACAAGACACTGGGGTTTTGTATTCGACAAATAATCTCAACGTTGTAATGATTACAAAATAAGAGTTGAACGAATCATATGAGAGATAATTATAAATTGCATTATATTATAAAAATATAAGTTTGTGTATAATGTTTACTTTAGCAAACCTCGATAAATTTTTGGTCAAAGGTATGGTTAATGAAAGGTCAATGATTTATCAATTACATTATAACCTGCCTACGGCAGGGATAATAATATCATTTTGGTAGTAGTTGTATAATTTAAACTCATTATTTGGAACACATTTATAGACATTTAATAGGACATCATTAAACTTATTAGGGTCTCGTGGTTGAGCATTTATATGTCTAGAGGCCACATTTAATGATGTACTTAATATCATTATGATGGCACTGGCAACATTTTTGTGGGACAGTTATGTACATGTAATGGGGCATCATTATAGTTATTACGGGTCATTTAGTAGAACATTTATGTGTATCATTGTTATGTAATATAGATGGTTAAGTGTCTTGGTAGGTGAATTTTTGTATTGCCCCCAAGTCATTAAGTGAAGTGGTCTTCTCATTGTTGAGGCATATACATTGAGTGAGTATTTTAAGGTGATTATTCATCCATTGATGTGAATCGTCCAAAGTGGTTCAATGTATAGGGGATTGTAGAGCATTGTGAATTGTGAACATTTGTAAAGAACCACAACTAAGGGATATGAGGCTTCATTGTAACACAATTTGGTAATTATAAAGTGATTGGTAATCATGGATGTTCTACACATTCTAGGGGGTTTACCACCATAGATATTTTGGTTTGCTTTATTTTAACGATGCATGCTCATAGAAAATTAAGCAATTATTGATCAACGCTTGTGACCATATCTGTGCTTCTCTTTAGTAACAGACTTGTATCTTGTTTGCATGCATGCAAATCATTAAACTACTCATGTTTTGCTCATATAATTATTCCTCAGTTTTTATGGTACATTCATGTTTGATATTATCCATATAAAGTGAAAATCTCCATTATGCAGTTCATTTGCCTCCTTTAAGTACTTTAGAAGATCCACTTGAAAACAAACCTATATATTGAGAGCAAGATTTAAAGAAAGATAAAGCTTATACTGAATAGTTTTCAATAGAAGCAAACAAGCCTGGTGGCATAGACAGGTCAAGAACTCAAACAAATCTAGGAAACAAAGAAATACATTTTTCAAATTATTATGCAGAGTTTCTTTACAAATCCATCAACAACAATTATATTCCTTTAGTTACATAGAAAGTCTTACACTAAAAAGGAAACATACATCCTAGATTAAGGGCAAATACATTACATTTTGTTGCAGTGTTATCAAACTCAGCCAAGTCAAGTCTCGTTGGTTTTGAACCCAAACAAGTGAAAGCCAATGGTTCACTTGGTCAAAGGTTGAGTTTGTGACTAACTTGCTCTAGCCTAGTGGAGTTAACCTCTGATTTTACCAAGTCAAACCAAACCTAGTAACCTGACCTAGTGAGACCAAACCCGATCACTTGACCAAGACAGACCAAAACTGATCACTCCACCAAGACAGACAAACTTGACTCGGTTGATTACTTAGTTGAGCCAAATCATGTTGATTCAGATACCACCCCCACAAGGCTAGTCAACCAACCAAAGAAAAACAGAGATTCCCAATCCTTCTTTCTTCATTCACTCTTCATTGTAATAGTTTGAAGCATTAGGAATTTTCCATCGTCATTGCTTGGAAAATAATTTTTTGAACTTATTTGACATTGAGTTAGCCTGATTGAAAAGATTCGAAATATATTTGTTCTCCAACTATTTCAGAGTTCATTAGATTATAGTTTGATTATTTTGGACTGTGAAGGTCATTTATTCGTTTCAAAACTTATATACAACATTTACCTCGATGCAATTTTGCCTATATATGCCCATAAAAGCAATGCCTTCTGGTTTACCTTCTGATAGCTTTACCTTGTGGTTTTTACATTTCAAATGTGTGACTGACATGCTAAGAAATAGCCAGATGAAGTCAGGTGCAGCAAAAACGAGAGAATCTTTCAAACACAATTTGGCGCCAGTGATCACTTAAGTCTTTCCAGACCATATTTTTGTTCGAGTTGCAATGAACATTGGTGAACATGGTAGGGAGAGAACCATCACAATGAACACATATATTATCTCCAGAATCAGTTACGTTATATTTAGAGAGAATCAACCTATTGAATAGTACTCAAGATTTACTGGAACTGAAGATCATCAGAATTCAAAGTTAACACGTACTTATTACTGGCAAGAGAACCATGTTCACTGCTAAAAGATCATCAGAATTCAAAGTTAACATATACTTGTTACTGGCAAAAGAACCATGCTCATTGCTAAAAAGTACTAGTTATTAACAAACCATGCCTAGCTACACTATCCAATGGCAAAATGTAATTTCATCAACCAACATGAGCTGCTAAGCTGGCATAATTCTGGGAGTTGAACAACCCAAGGAAGTGAAGAAACGTGCTGATCAGACAAAACTGGATCTGATTCTAGAGTTGCTCAGCTCCTACTTTTCATCTTCTTTATTTTCAGCTCCTA
The DNA here is from genome assembly GCA_001517045.1 of Pseudotsuga menziesii. Taxonomy (NCBI): domain Eukaryota; kingdom Viridiplantae; phylum Streptophyta; class Pinopsida; order Pinales; family Pinaceae; genus Pseudotsuga; species Pseudotsuga menziesii. The sequence goes on from LPNX010232973.1 coordinate 18,679, forward strand.
CTTTCAGTGGGGATCTGGCTTCTGCTCCTACAGTTATGGAGGTTTCTTTAGACACTTGACCTGCAATCATTGCTATCCAAACCATATTTCTCCTTAAATTCTTCCCACCAAATTCTCAATACTCTGTAGCAGAAGAGAGCAAAGGGAGCCATAAGACTGCAACAGTTCTTTTCTCAGCCAAGATCTTGTCATTTTTCTGGGCAGGCATCAATGGAAAAATGGAGAAACCACCTCTTATGGATTCTCACTCTAACTGAGCCCCTTGATGACAATTTTGAATTTCAAATTATACATTATATCTTCTCATATCTTTGTGTCTGTATTACATGCTGTATTATTAAAAATTACACATTAAAATATATAGCAATTTTCAAAATACTTTGACCAATATTTACTTCGATTCTGATAATTTTGTGTCTTATTGAAGTTACACTAATGTGCCTCATGAAGCCAGAAAGCCACATTTCATCAAACTAAAAGAAACAATACAAGCATGATAAGATTCTAGGGCTGATCCATTCCAACTTCCATATAGTTGCTTATGTAGAAGGTGCACAGATAAAAGGATTGAAACAGAATAGAAATACCAAAAAGCGTCTGCCTTATTTACATCTGATTCAACAACAAGGGTACTCATGACAACAAATGTCTACCCCCATTATAAAATTTTGGGACATGACAACCTATTTGTCAAGGTATCTAAATCTTTAAGCATAAAGATCAGACAGTTATAATGATAATAGGCTGTCTTGTATGGGTAGATTTAATTTACATGCCGTGTAAACAAGGATGAAACTCCTGAATATTTTGTCTGCATGATTGTTGCAGACACTGTTAGAAACATTTGAACAACCACCCACATGAAGGTATTCACATTTTTAAGCATAATGATTGGGGTTTAAGGATAGTACCATTCTACAGGTGCTTTCTTCGAGAGTAAGAAATGATAATGTTAACTTATATTCAGCTTCAGTGAAGAGGTCTTCAAAACATTCATCAAAATTGAGAGCTGGATAATAAATTCAAGGTAGAATTTGAATGCAGGTAAGCAGCGATTCCTAAATGTACAGGTAATTTGCTGCAAAATAATACTACCCACCTTCACAAGGAGCAGCATTCAACTTTTCCTTTCAATAGTTTGTCCCACATGCAGAGCATTTGTCTGGGTGACTGATAATGTGCAGTGTAGTAATCATCAGTGCATCCATATTGGCAGAATTTCCAATTATGAGAGTATTGAACACGTGAAGAAGCATTGAATTGTTCAACCCACATCCCCATGCTAACATCTTCCATCTTGAAAAGCTGGACCAAGCATCTAAGATGGGTCAGATATGAGACAAGTGAAAACTGACCAAAATAAACAGAGTTAAAATTAGAATACATTCATAATGCTTGCAGGAACGAGCCGTAAGATACAATACCCTCAAACTGTGATTAGCATGTTGAGATACAACAAAATTCGCTATGTCATTTGAAATGATATATCCTGGTCCATTTGCATAAGTAGGGTACTCTTCTTCTGGCCATTCCTGAACCTCAAAAAAACAATCTATGTTAGATTCAATAAGCACAATGTCAAATGTAAAAGAGGACAGAGTATACCTCAGTATCCTAATTCAGTAAGAGGAACTGATTAGGTAAACAAGCAAAACCTTAATCAGGAACAACACATAACCCTGTTCTGTAGCACTCTAGGAGTGGAAAACTCAATAGTCACTTGATAAGAACATAAAACACTTCCAACAGTCTTAGACTTAACCTCATATGTTACAGCCCATTTGCCGACACGGAGAGGCCTGTGGAAAAGATTAAGGTTACCCATATACAAGCCATGTAAATGGGGAGTTCTTTTGATTTCCTTCAATACAGTATCCACTCTCACAAAGGTATCATCATCACACTTCATAATGTATTTTGCAGAAATATTCTGGACCTGCACAGAGTTTCAAATACAAATCAACATATAAAGCAGAACCTATGTAACCTATAGGAAATGAATGCAAAACTAAGAAAAAGAATCTTCTAGACAATCAATGACGTGGCCCAAGTATAATCCACAATTATCCAAGATCTGGGAAAACAACACGGACTGTTATTCTCTTTTAGTTGAATGTAGTCAAGACAACAACTAGATATGGAGCTTTTATTTCAAACAACATGCCTCTTAAATATGAAGACAGAATGTCAATTGGGTCTAGCCTGAGTGGTTGTGGGATGGATGGAGTGTTATCCTATCCACCCAAGTTCTATTCCTGTAACTGAGGCTGTAAGTGACATGTTGAACTCACAATGAGCATATTGTTGTAACGGCTTTGAACCCTGTTGTGGACCTGACCTTGTGCCCTGAAAAATCTAGGGTTTACCTGGGCACCATCCTCAGAATGAGGGGAAGTACCCAGGAGTTTTACCAGGATATGTTACCTGGAATGGATTAAAAAATTGAAAAAAAAATTATATATATATATATATATATATANTGAAGACAGAATAGTAGAAAATCTTGAAAACGGATGGAGATATATTGCAAATTTTCCAGGTTGAAGACGACCAGTGCAACCAAACAACCAACTTTTGCACTTTGCTACCAAATCTGAGAATACCCTATAAAAGGTTACTATATACTTACCCCATATTCACAAATTGCAACAGTCTTCAACACTACAAGTTCGTAACGGTCCATAAACGGAACAATAATAATATCTCCATAAAAATCTGCTTCGTTCTTCAGCTGCACATTGACCTCCTTCCTTGCATTCTACACAGTGCCCAGAATATTCAATAAGGTTGTTATTGATCTCAATATGCTTCATACAATTTCATAAATATAAAATATCAAAAAAAAATTACATAACGCCCATTACAGCTGAAGTACATAAATATTTCCGTCGTGGCTTTATTCTAAGACAGTCTTACTTCTGCCCAAGTTCAAGGAACAGTAGGCATTTTCTTAAGAGAAGTAATGAATAATAACATACGGAAACAATCCTTAAAATAGAAAAGATGGGCAATGTACACTGATTAACATAATTCAGGTGAAGGATGCCAAAGGGAATATTTGTATTCATTATGAACCCAGCACAGAGTGGAGAAGTACTCAATCACTTTTGGCAATTCTCGAATGGAACTTTAAGAAAGACTACTCCATTCAATGTACATCGGGCAATGGTCTAGTGGTAAGATGGAGTGCTTTCCATGATGATGAATCAGGTTCGAAACCAGGCAGGCATGCTCCCCATCATAAGATGGTTGATGGAATCTTTCCAAAGACCGAGGTCATGGTAATGTAATAAACACTAGTTTCATGCCAATGTAGAGGTGTTGTTAATGGTGGGCCTCACGCTAATGCAGCCTTAACAGAAAAAGAAAAGTACAAGTCCTTGGCAACTTTGACAAAATAGATACCCCTCAATGGTGGGTTCATAGCCAAAGGTCACCATGTGGTAAAGCTGATATCATAAGGAGGTTTGTACCCTCTCCAGTCAAAAAGGGTTTCACCAATCCCAAAAAAATGATTCCACTTGATACCCCATCATAATAGGGTTGACCTAGTCTTTTTGTGGTGTGAAATCATGTTAATGTGATAAACATTCATTTCATGCTAATGCAGAAGTGTTGTTAATGTTGATCACCATGCTAATGCAGTCTTTGCAAATGAGGATGAGTGCAAGTCGTGGGTGATTGGACAGAGTAGATGACCCTTAATTGTGGCTTCATACCCAAATGTTGCCGTGTTGTGAAGCTGATATTACAAGGAGTTTTGTAACCACCAGTGAAAAGAGGTTTACCAACCAAACAAAGAGAATGGCTCCACTCAATACCACGCTCATGTACATGTAAAATTTTTAGCATATGAATATCCCTTGTTTTCTATTCAAGGGTCAGAAAATATAAAAGCCATAAATGACAAAAGTAAAAAACAACACTACCAGCCTTTCATGGCAAATATCAAAGATGAGACAGTAACTACTTTAGTACCTAAAAATTTAGCAATGTGGTCACCCCACTTTAACTGAATGGAATGGATTTAAGGACTGTCTCTTAAACTCATTTCTTGGCTAACAAGCTACTAATGTAATGTTCTACAGTGAAATCCATCAAAATCACCCAGGAATTGCATTGTCATTAAATGTTAGTCACTTAGCAGCTAAGTGCCCAACTCTATGTCCATAGTGGTATGACCATGGGCAATCTTTGAAGATAGGTTTGTGCAATTCCAAGGTCCTCATGATGGTGCTAATGCAGGGAAACACCCTAGACTTGAAGGTCTCCTAACCATGCCTAGATAACAAAAAGCTTCCACAGTGATCTCCCTGTGGGATGCATTTAAGCTTTGGCACAACAGCAGCTACAATATAATCGGCAATGTAAAGAAACTCGCATACTGATACAAGTAAAACACAAGAAAAGCAAGCAGTCACAGCAATGTAAAGATACTCACATACAAGTAAAACACGAAAAGATGCAAGCACGAGAAGAGAATTGCCAGATATATGCACATTTGTACACCATTGTATTAGGTATAATATTTGTAGAACTACAAAATTGGCAGTGTCATCTTTGACAAAGTCTCCTAGGGTTTTAAAATACTAAAATACATATTTGACCAAGTCAGTGATTATCTTTGACGAAGTTACCCATGGAATATTTACAATGATGCAATTGAAGTACAGAAACAATAAAATACAAATACGATACATAGCCAACTAAGTCCACTAGGAATTTAGGGACTAAGCCTCATAAGTACTTTCCTGCTGAGAGGAAATTGTCCTCTATTTCTGCAGATGGTACATGCTTTCCTGCAAGAGGATCTAGGTGATAGTTGGATTGGTCCATCGAGATATTAAAGAGAATGTCTCCTGAAATGTGAGTTTGTGCAACCATTGCTGTATGGCTGTAGTAATTGGGAGAAGAAATGTCCTCCCTGCTGAAGAACTAAGCTAACCATGCACTGTTGAGGCATACATGCAAAAGTGATGACCTCCATATCCTTGGTGTGAGATGAACCATGAACAGGAGGGGAATAAGAAGGATGTAATACCATTTGCTTTGTAGCTGAAGTGACTGCAGCATCTGTTGAAGTAGAATGACTACTGAGTTGCTGATGCAGTGCTTGGAGGGGCACCTCCCTGCTGAAGGGTGAAATCTGTGGAGGAGGTTGTTGCAGGTTGGGAGGAGGCTAGGAGCGACCACCAGAGAAGAACAAAGAGTTCCCATATTGTGGACAGTGACTTGCTTTGTCGCTCAAAGAGTACAGACTTGAGGGGAGGAAGAAGTGATCTGATATCCCTTACCATCCTTGTGAAGACTGTAGGTGTTGAAGCATCTATCATATTATGGCCTTCTGTTAAACTCATAGGGCTTACCAGTTACCACAGTGATCTAGGGCTTTCAAATTAGGGCTAAACAATGCATTCAAAATCTCTACTGATAACCACACATGAATATCTTTTACAGTATGCAGCAGAATATAAAACTGAGAAATAAATCACATCACATCACAATCTTGACACTATTATTTTGGGTATGGAAACTGTTACCCCCTTTCTTGACAGGGGTGTCCACAAATTTTCAAAGGTTGGAAACTCTCTTATGCACATCAGCAGGGCCATTTCACATATTGAATGTTGCAAACCAGAGCATCATCTTGCAGCGAGTACTGTGCCTGTTTTCATTGACAAACGAAGCATAATGGCAGCATCATTTTCAAGAGCAACCTTATCAAGACTTTTATGAGCTGAATCCACTGATAAAAATCAGCTTACCAAGTGCAAGTTGGTAAATATCTCTCATCTTTGTGACATACAGAAATAATTAAACAAACCAGCAAGTGGGAGACATGCCTACGAGATGAGGCTGACTGGGATCAGTCTATGGGCCAGCAGTTTTTCCAGATAAAACAAGTGACTTTGACAGTCTTGCAGCACCTTGTGCAGAAATAGGAGGACTCATCCATTGCTTTAGGTTGGGTGATTTTACAGGGAAAGATAAGTTTGTTGGCGATGAAGTTAGCTACGGGAGTGTTGTTGTTTCGTGAGATTCAGGGTTGGAAAGAGTTCTAGAGCACCTGGGCATCCTTGTTCAAACATAAGTGGTCCATACTCAACACATTCTTATGAAAGCATGAGGATGAACATCTAATTAAAAGGGCATTAAAAGATGATCCTTGGAGCAGAGAGTATGCAGATACAATCATCTTTTTCCTTTCGGCATTGTTTCTGTCATCTAAATGTTTTCTTGTGGCGGCATCTACTTCTAAAAATGACCACCGATCCTGTGGCACTCATCATCAGCGCTCTTTCGCAGCAGAAGCCAAAATCAGATGAAAACCTGCCAAATCGTGGAGATCAACGAAGAGTGGGTAACTAGCATCCGGCGGTTGACTGGTGTATCTCTAGCAAAGAACGAATTTCACAAGGAATTAGGCAGCCGAGTTGATGATATACTGCTTCCGCCCGTCTCTTACTATGCCTTTGTTTCTTCTGCAGTCTACTCGTCGTTTTCTTTTTTTTTGGAGTTGGACCCACAGTGTTAGCTGGAGGGAATCGCCATATTAACGGAACCCCCATTCACGAATCACCACTTGCAGATGCCAATGCTTGGCTTTCAGCAAAGCACGTGACTGGCAGACCACTCGCAGAGAGAGAATCCTTTGTGGATTTGATCACGGTTTTCTCGCTAGCAGACGGTGGACGTTCAGGTTATGTGCCAACTGGCAGAGGTTCGGAATTGGTTGGCGGATGAAATTTCACGCTGACTGTGTTAGGTAGCTGCTCGGTGGTGATTCCGTGGATAACATGAAGTTTTTTCTGGAACCCGTGATCTCCTTTGACAGCCACTCGGATAATTTGCAGATAACGTGGTCACGTTTTATTTTGCAACCGAATACACCACAAAATCGTGGAGTGCAGTTTACAGGGAAGTTGATGTTGCAGCTCGGGGGCATCTGGTTGCTTGGAGTCTTGGAATCAACTTCAAGATTTCGTGAGTCTTTGGCAGCTAATTCAGGTGTTGGTGGTGTCAAGTTTGTTGCCACGTTGAATTGTGAAGCGATTGGTTGAGCTACCGAAGGATCCACGTGACAGATGGTTGATCGTGTGCTTTCATTGGCGTCCAGAGCAGAAATTCGACTTTTTGGGCAAATTGTATTACAAACCACCCCGTGGATCGCAAATTTGGCAGCATATGGTTACGTTGGCATGGAGCGTTTAGTTAAAGTGGGTTTAGTCTTTAGATAAGGTGATAGCTACACTTTAGATGAAGTAGAAGTTAACTTTAGTTACTTTAGAGCTCGTTGTTGTTTTAGAATTTGATTGAGGCGAAATTGGATTTAGGATCCTATCTTTTCTCTTTATTTTATTATTTTATTTTAATAATTTTTTAAAAAAAGAGAGCCTTTTTTGGCCTTTAAAGAGCATGGTTCTTTCATTGTAAAATGATGGAAAAACTGAGAGGATTTTTCCCGAGGGATTAATAGAAAATTATTGTTTTGGGTTTAAGAAGATCTAGTAGTTGGCTCTAAAAATTACTGCGTTTAGGTCCTTCACTCCATCCATGATAATCAACCTGGCTCTAGAATCAATCTTCTTCCAAGCTATCACATCTACCGGATCTGTGGGTGCAATTTTTGTGGAGTCAATGTGCTCCTCTGCATCACTGACGTCCAAGATCCTTGTGATCCTTTTTTTTTTCATGTAGGAAAGTTTTGTGACCCCTGGAGTCTATCCTCAACTCTCAACTACAGGGCCATAGTGAAGTGTTACCTGTCAAACCCTAGATCTGGAAGTCTAGGTTTGTGTCTTCCTATAGATCTGCCCCTGATCTATCACTATTGTTGCAAATCTCTCAGCGTTATCTCACTAGAGCTCTAATACCGTGTAAAGTTTCCTTTAATATTCAAACTAGGGCTAAATAGTGCATTCAAAATCTCTACTGATAACCACACATGAATATCTTTTACAGGATGCAGCAAAATATAAAACTAAGAAATAAATCACAACATTAGATCACAATATTGACACTATTATTTTGGGTATGGAAACCCCCAAAAGAACCCAAGATGGGAAAACCAGTGCAGCAGTCAGATATAAATTTTATTATAAGAAAATATGGAACGTGTACAATCACTGCAAATTCACCCAAACCTGGCGAATGCAGTTACACGGCAGAATCATAGGGCAAAGCCCCCAACTAAACCTCAACACCCTCCTGCAAGAGTGTACGGCCCAGCGGCACGACCTCACATGTGTAGATCCATATGGTCGTACGGCTATACAAGTGCTATATAGAATCCGTACGGTCTGTAGGACGGTTGTACGAAATCCGTACGGTATTGTACGGCCTCCCTCTGCAACTCCTGCCCGTTGACCTGTGCGAGCTTTGTCCAGCCAGTCAACTCGGTGATCCTGCTGCTTGTTCCTCTATCTTCCCAGCTAAATCCTTTGTCAAACTTTCTCTCCCTATTTGTATCCTATCTCTGTCGGAATACAAGTGTGTGTGTGTCCTCTCAACCGATTGACCTTTCTTTTATAACTTTAGTTAAAGCAAAAACCCTAATTTCACTTTCACTTAAAGTCAATAAAGAATTAGATCACTTTAATTATTTTCCAAAGTAAACTTAGGAAAAATAATTAAATACAATTGGTTTCATGTTTTAGAGTCTTCTGCATGCAAGGACACTTGCATGCAGGAAGACCCTCCTTGTTGCTATTAATCTAACACTGGAACATGGTGAACATATCCTGCAACATTTTGGCCTAAAACTCATGTTGTTGTCGTCGACATTGAAGCACAAGTTGTTAATTTTGTTGTCATTATTAGACAGCAAGGGTCTCTGTCAAGCATTATCTCTATGGTTGATGCTCCTACATCTCATTTGTTAGGAGTGGAGCAAGGAGACCTGGGAGTTGTCAGAATCCCTAGAAACATTACAAGGAGCCATGGCATAGCACCGAGTGACACTTTATGTAGAATTAAAACCAGAAAACTATAAACCGTAAATAACAGACACGATGTGGGCCCTGCAATGAAGAACATCACAAGTGCAAACTCAAAACGCAAGTTTTTGGCAATAACACACACATGTGATCAATGACCTAGTTAGTCATTCTATAAACTCAAATGATCATGAATTGAAATCACAATTGTGTAGGAATTGCAAAGATTTTGCAAAAAAAATGTGGAAATTCGATAAATTAAGAGGGTTGTTCAAGCAATAATGGTTCACCTATGTGTCGATGGCCTAAAAAACAAGAACTTGATGATGTCAATGTGCTTGCAAATTGCTCAAACCACTTGGGAGTTAGGGTGCTCAAAGAATATTTCAAGCAAGAAAACGAATTCCAAAGAGGCCAGAATGGTTACTAATTCAAATGATCATGGTCACAACAATGTAAAGATAATTAAATACAAGTAAAACACAAGGAGGCCAAGTATGCAAGCCTAACAAGAGAATTATCAAAACTATACACCTATGCACTCTATATTGTATTATGTATTTATAGATTTGCAAAATTGATGGACATTGATCATCTTTAACCAAGTCTCCTAAGGTTACAATAATAAAAATACATATTTAGGTGAGTGATCATCTTTGACAAGAAACCCATAAAATATTTACAATGATGTAGGTGAACTACAATACATAAAGTACAAAAGGAATAAAATTCAAATACAATACATAGTCGACTAAGTCCATTAGCAACTTTAGAACAAAATCTCATCAAGCTACTCTACACATGGTCAAAAGCAACATGATCAAAAAGTTAGTGTTGTACTCATTGTATTTGACATGGTGCATTATGATTGTAGAAAATGACACTAAAATTGGTCCAAATATTGCAAAATAATTTATACCAAAGTTTAATTTATGGAATTGTTCAACGAGGAAAACTTATGTTTCACTTTTTGCGATAATTCAAATATTAAACAAGAATTAATGTGTAGTAGATAAGAATGGAGGCAACAAGGCAGCAGACAAACAGAAACCCTTCCAACAACATTTACATTGTTGTGGCGTGCCTTATGTAGGAAAGAACAGAGACAACAAAGCATTTAACAAATACAAACAAAACACTTCAAACTCCTACTCTCTCGAGCTATTCATTGTAAAGGATTCCTCTTCTCCTTTGAAGTCAACTATTATTGTACGAGATACACTAAAAGCAACCTAGAGGCTAGTGACTTTGTTACCAATATATCTTTGCACTTAAGATAGAAAATCCAAAAGCGATGCAAGACAATGTGCAACTCAAGAAGGGAGTCAATGTCACCACACTACCCTCTTCTCACTTTAGACTAGCTCTTCTCTAGTACAATGGAGGTGTTCCTAAGATAGGATTGCTAAAGCTAGGCAATGGAAGCTTAAGGTGAAGTAGAGACTTTATCTAGCAAAACATAGTTGTTATAGTATAAGAAATATAAAGGTGATAAAAGGACCGACACCATTACCTATCAAGATTAGGCAAATGGAGTCATTAAGAGAGACAATAGTGCTAAAAATGAGTGAGAGGAGATAGTGAGAAGTGTTGCTTGTTGCCGCCTAATACACACTTTAACATGGAGAAGTCTCCAACCCACTAGGTGTGTCCTTGGGGGCAAGATATGAGTCAAGGACCCACTGTCACCTTGATTCCCAACTCCTCCATTTAGGCTCAACTCCTAAAGGATCCAAGGGGGGTGGACCCTGCTTACTAAGTTTTAAAGATTTTGTTTAGGTAGCTTAGGAGTTAAATTTTAATTAAATTTGTGTAAGGGGTCAAATGACAAGCAATCATGCAGTATGCAACAAAAAATTTAATGGCAGTCAATCCTCACTGAAAATTAACCGAATAAAGTTAAATGAATGAAACAACAATTTACTAACTAGACCAGCGCCTTATCTATTGGGCTTCAAAGTTACAAAAGGAAATGCTTGCTTAATGAAAACAAATTATACAAGATATATAAAAGAACTGAGATGAATTATTTCCAAACCTAAAACATTCAAGATCTTGTTGTTGGATAAAAATAAATGAAATAGCTTGCTTGTAAAATAAAGTTTGTCTTGAAATGAATTGAACTTGAAACTTAAAACAAAATGCTTGGAAGTGAATGCAAATACTTGTCTGTTTTTGCAATAGTCCTGTAAGTTTTAATAAATTTTAGGTATCACTTTAGCTTAGGGAATTAGAAAGTGTGAAAGGTGCAATGCAAATTTGATTGTCCTAAACTATGGTGACTACCTCTAACCCCTTATTCTTTGATTGAGAGAAATTGTTGGGTGCTCAACAAGAGAACAAAAAGGTTCCCTTCTAGCTCCACAAATTAGCTCCAAAGATTGTTGGCCGCTCAACACGAGGACACAAAGTGCCACGGGCTCCCTTTAGCCTCTACTCCTCTAGCTCCACAGATCAATCCTTATTTTCTCAACCTCACAATAAGTAGTTGAGTGCCTAATTAAACTAGACAACTTAATATTTTTCCCTTTCTTGTCACCCAAGATCGGACGAACCGGAAAGGGGAGTGAATACAGGGAAAAGGTGGGGCAAGGTTGATTTACTTAAAAGATAATAGAACTTGTATTAATCAAGAATCTAACCAACACGATTTTGCAGGAGGGTAGAGTCACTTAACATGCAAGGTGTGGGCAACAAATTCATAAAAGGAAGGAAATCAATTGTGAACTAGCCACACAATCCCCTTCTGAAAGGAAGAGGTGGGGCAAAAAACAAATAAAACCAAATGTTGAAATAAGTAAAATAAATCCTAGTCTCTCTTTACTTGCAATGCAAGGGTGGGCAAAGCCCAACTACCTTTGCATGCAATGGATGGCTGAAAATTTTTAAAAAAATGCAATTTAACTTGAAATAAAAATGAAAAGCTAGGCCCAAGAGGCTCTCTTGGCCTATTACAATTTTAGAGATTGAAATAGAGTTGAGAAAGGAAGAAGGGAGGTTTTTGGCCCCTTTAGGCAAGAGGCTTTAAAGTGGTTCCTTTTTGGAACTCTTGGCACCTTGTCCTAACCAAATTTTGGTAGAACTTCCCCTTGTATTGTTGAAAACCTGCACAAAACAACAAACAAATATCCTAGAAATATGCTGGAAATTAGTTTTGGAAACACTTCAAACATGTACATGTAAACATCAGCAAGTTGTGAATAAAAATCATCAACAAAGAAATAGTGTTGAAAATCACTGTTTAGAGAGCCGTAAAGCTCAAATCTGCAACAACAAAAAAACAATTAGTACAATAAAAGATGGAGCTAGGTTCTTCTTTGTTGTTACGAAACTGGGGTATCTCGCCCGGGAATCTCACTCTTCAATCCTTGGTAACCTGCGACAAAATCTAGCTTCACAATGCAAAAGCGGTGAGAGATCTAAGCAAAGAAGTGAGAAATCACTAATTCAAACTAGAAATCATGAACTTCTCACATGCTAAGTAGACAACTCACATAACATGTAATACTAATAACAATATCACAATATTATTCTCAAGCAAAATGCACGTAAAAACTAAAATGTACAAAGATACCTCATACAAGAGCCAAGAACATCAATCTCCTCCAAAGATTTCTTCTCATTAATAAAAATAACAGTGGCTCACTTCTCTTGGAGCAAAATGAGAACAAGAGAGCATAAGAGAATGAAAGAATGAGAGAGAATCTAGAAGTAACCCAAAATGAGGGGGGGAGGCTTCTTTTTAAAGGAAAAGAGGAAGGAGAAAGCCCCCTCTCCAAGTGACACTTTTCTTTCATGTATATGACCAAGTAGGGTGCCCCCATGAGAGAGAAAAACCCCAAGGTAGAAGAGAAAACGAGGAAAAACCTCATTTCGCTCCCCCATCGGCCCACATATAAGCTGAAGAGAGAGAGGCGCCCTCCTTGGGATGGTGGGACCCCCCCTTGTAGCCCCCTCACTCTTGCCCTCACACCCTCCTTAAAGAAGTGTACCCCCTTGAGAGAGAAAACGCCCCCTCGAGAGAAAAAAGGGGAAAAGGAGGGTGTTAGGGGCCCATTTTGGCTTGCCTTGGTCCCACTAGGGTCCAAACATAAATACTTTCCCTCAAATGCTTTAATTTTGACATAGGGAAAAATCTAGTATTTCTGTTTAATTTAATTTTTCTGCTAAAAAATTACTAACTTAGGAAAAATTGACCAAAGCCCTATCAAAACTCAAGGACTTGACTCAAAACTTGGTCCAAGAGTGTAGGGGGTCTCATGCCATTTATTTTTAGTACCCATACCCCTATACAACATCACTAAGGACCACCTATCCATCTTTATATTACAATATTTAAAAAAAGATCAGGCTGAGGGGCATTTTTTTTAATTAAAAACTATTAAAAAACAGAAGTAAAACTTAATGAAATTCCCCAAGATTCCGAATAATGTTTAGCATGATAATATACAACACTCCTAGACCTTAATCACCCCATGGGCTCGACCATTAGAATTCCATTCACCACTTTGGAGAAATTTTGAGTGAAAAAACTCAAGTAATTAAAATCGTTGAAAAGTAAATTTAATTACCCAAAGAAAAAAACACTCAATAAAAGGACTTCCCTAATGATAAGTTCCTATGTAACTAAGTTTTTACAAAAAATTGACCATCATGCTAACATATCCTTACAAAATCCCCCACAAGGGTGCGGAAATTTCATGGAGAAAAAGAAAAGGGGAAAAATTGCCTTGCTGAGCCTTTTGGAGCCTGAATAAATTTGCAAGGTGCACTTTGTTGCTCACCTAGTTGGCTAGGTGGACAACACTGTTACAACATGCAACATTTCACATGTGAATGATAAATGACATCGCTAGAAACAAAATATATGTGGGTCCTTTTGGGAGTACACCACTTATGCACCTGCTAGGAAACAAGGTGTCATCTTATTCCAAGTTAAGATACATCATGAAAACCTTTAGTTGAAACAATAGGACACAATGATTCACTTTAGAAATAAGAACAGTAAGAAATATCGATTGATTACATGGTTAAATCCTCCTTCCTTAACAACTAGGCAACCTATTTAAGGTCCTTATTGGCAGCATAATTTTTATGTAGTTTCGAGCAACAATACATTCATCAATAGGTAGAGACATGAAGCCACACTTATATTGAAACCCTTAACATTCTGTTAACATTCACAAGATATTCAATAAAGCTCAAGAGAGGAGCTCTCCCACAAATCAACCATGACAAATGAAGGAGAGAGCTAGTCTTTTATAGACTTGTAGCTCAATCTCCTTTACAATCAAATATAATTTTTACTCCTAGATTTACTATTTCTCCAAGGAAAATGATAGAATATTACATGTTTAACCTCCTCAATGAACTCCGTAATAAAAGTAGCAACGAATTGATGAGATCTACTTTCGTCTCCTAGAAGAAACAATAAAATAATCATCCTTATCTCCAAGGAAAACAATATAATAGAGTTCTCATGTAACCAACTCCATGAGAAAATTCAACAATAAATAAATAATGGAGTTAATAAGTAAGAACCTCCAAAAATAGAACTAGAAGGTAGGGCACCTCCTTCAAATGATGGGTTGACCATGCAACAACCTCCAAAAAATGATAAACAATTCTTCACATGTGCCCCCTTCAAGAAGTGTCCCTTCCCACATGTAGACAAGGCTCTAAAGTGGGACAAATTAGGGCTTGAGCAAGGAAAAACCCATCCAATGATAAAATAGATTCATCTAAGGTGGATGTCCTTCGTAAATATGCAACATATATCCTTCTGGATGTATGTGTGGCTCCAACAAACCCCATGAAGCAAGGGCACTCCATAACTAACTCCATAGCACGGTTTCCCACATGTGAACAAGGAATAAGCACTCAAAAATCTTTGAATAACCTTTGATGCATGTGCATGAATAACAACATTGACCAAGCAAAATGATATAATAGGTCTTCAGAAGGTGATGCGCCCTTGAAGAATGTGCTATGCTAACCAACAAGGAGTGCACCCTAGATAAGTGTGCCAAAGTTGTTACACTCCTCGTCAAGAAATCATATAATACTCCTACATATGCCATGTCATCATAACCAATCCAACAAATCTATGAATAGAGGGGATAGCCGCTTCAAACAAGTAATTAGCATGCGATCATGTCTCGATATATGCACCATCAAGAGGAAAAGAAAGGAGTGCTCATTGAGGGAAGGTAGTCAGCATCAATAATAAACACATGCCAAGAATCTCCATCCAATCTAAAGAATCCATGTAATAGAGCTCCAAGAACAGGTCAACAACATGACAACTAGCCTTTGGGAGGGCTAGATCCATCCAGGAAGCATGCACATGAGGAGCACCCTCTAGAAACCACATAAATGACACTAGGATGTCATATTAGTGCAGAATAAGTCCATGTATGCCAGGGCATTCCACAATTTAAATCAACATCCATCTCCATTTGTAACCCCTTGTAGTACTACATCATCATAAAACAAGGCCCAAGTTGTACACTCTCTTGAGATGAAGTGTAAATGTGCCAAATATGTCATTACGGTCGCATCTGAACACACTGGTTGTCAGAACTGCACTGCTCACGAATGGCATTGTATGATGATATCACTCCAAAAGAACTACATAATAACTTCTAAAATTTTAGCAAAAATGCTTCATCTCCGCAGTCTACTTATCTAACCACTCCACTTTGTCAATTGTGTCCATACTAGATGTTACGCTGCACCTGTACCCAACGCACCTTCAGATGTGCCCTAAGTAGAGAGAAGCCATTTTTTTCGACCAGGAGGGGTGTTATTGAACAATGGTGGTCATGGTTGGGCCCTTTGGTCCTTCCTTTAGGAGTACTACGGCTTAATAGCACCGTTGACTACCCTTTGTTGGGGTCTTTAACCCTGGGGTTGGTGTCCGAGGCTCCTAGGAGTTGATCACTGGGTCACATGGCACCATACCTTGTTTGCTTGCTATGATGGCCTTTACTTCAACTATGAGACGTTTGGATCCCTTCACAGCCACTTTGGACACCCTCCTAGCCCTTCTGCACACTGGCACTTATTAAATTGAGCACATAGATCTGTGGACAAACACACAACTCACAGGATAGATCACACAATTTACTCAGTTATTGAAGAATGAAACAGTGCAAAAATGGCTTGCAGCTGTGAATGCTTTTCAAATAATCAAAGAGTAATTAGATAATAATTACAATGAAGTACAATGGCTTTAATAGCCACAAGCAATTTGAATCCACATGAGGAAATTCGAATTGATTAGACTCTACTTGACTTGTAGGTAACTAAGACCTTGTCTAAATCACTATCGGAGGACTCAATAGTTAACTGACCCTGTCTAAACCATAACCGGAGTTCATCGGAGTTCTAAAACACAACTCAAGTGTTACATTCAGTGTTGACTAAGGCTAACTGACTGTGGTAGGTGAGAAATGTGCCCCTCCTGAGTGCAGTCAAGTAAACCTAGCGCTAACTGAATGTAGAGGACTAGAACTGAATGTAACTAACTCCTAACTTAGCTTGACTAGTCATCAACTCAACTGAACTGACCTTGGTTGGTTTCAGCACTCCCAGTGGCTCCTAAATTGTAGGGATTGGTCTAGGAGGCTCCTAAACTGATGCAATTAAGTGCAATCAGTGGCAGTAAGCCTCAATTAGTGTTCCCCACACTTTAGTAACTGAAACATGTGCCCCAATTAGGCCAAGTGGACTCAATGGTGCTAATGACTAAAAATAGACTGGATGGACTCCCGATTTAGAGATATGACCAAATTGGACAAGGGAGGATTAATAATCCTAACAGCGCCTTCTCTCCCTGGTCTTATTTCCTCAGAGGAAGCTATCCTCCACGCAAGTCCTTCTTGCTACTTTGAGGAGGGTGTTGAGGGATTTTACAGCATTCTTGGGGTTAGATGGGGTATAACGCCCTCCCTCCAACTCACTCCAGCATTTCGTTCGGAGTGATTCACTAATTTTAGCAGTTTTTGGCACCTAGGGGAAAAATACCCCAGGTAGCCTACATTAGGCCATTTTTTATTATTATTTTGTTTTAATTTTAAGTTGACATTTTATAATTTCAAATTGACATTTTAAAGGCATGTCGGCCTCGATATTTTTGTAAAAAGTGAGTGTGAGATCATATAAATAGATCTCCTCACTTCATTTTAACATAAGACTCGTGGAATAAAAAATACTATGCATTTGTTCTACCCTACTCGGGCTCTTTGAAGTGAGGCGCCTCCTCTTGAGGAAGATCTTTTTCTGGGTTTGATGACGAGTTCTTGAAGTATCTTGGTATTGGCTCTTTCTCTAAAGGTGATGCTATGATTTGTTGGTAAAACACGTGCACAAGGAGGTATCCATGCTTTTTCTTGATGTCTCTTTGTTATTGATTGATGAATGATTATGCTGATGGATTGAATGGTAGCCATTAGGGTTGTATTTGTCTTGGCAAACTCTTTGTCACTCCTTAGTCACCTTAGAGTAGAAGCACGTCCTTTTCTGGGAGTTCTTCTAGGGTTGAACCTTTGAACTTTAGGGTTAGTCTTAAACCTAGGTCAACCTTCTCTAGAGGCTATGTCACAGGGTTTGCTGAATTTCAGCCTTCAAGTTCGAAATTCGGCGAATTTCAAATTATTTTTGGAATTCGATTTAATTATGCGAATTTCTTTCCCTAACATACTCTCGCTGTCGTTACCCACTTGCCGCTGTTGTCTACCTGCGTTCTTTGTTCATTTGGATGTCGGCTCATTCCACCGCTCGTGGCCCCTACCCATATTCCACCGCCCACGTTCTCTATGCATTCGGCTTCCCACATTTGTTGCTCATCCCGCTGCCCGCAGTCACACTCGACAATTGGACGAGTTCGGACTCCACACTACACTTGCATAGGCCCGTCGTTTAGGTTATGAGCTGGTGAAATTGAATGGACACCGCGTAGGTCTAAACTCCTAGAGCTTCGTATTTCAACTGTTTGATTATCAACTCTCACACGATATTTTACTTTGGAAAATATATGGATACATGACAGGTCCCAAGTAAAAGGAAGGTTAACTTTATTTTATTTAATGTGTATATATTAAATATATGCATTATATATTAATTTTTTTTGTTATATATTAATTATAAGCACAATGATGTTATAAAGTATTTTAAATAGGATAAAAATATATATTTGTTAGGTCAATATATCAAAAAATAGTTATATTTTTAAAATGAATATAGATGAATTTAAAGGCGAACCTCATTTTGAACCTTATAAAAAAATTCGAATTCGAACCGAACTTCAACCTTGTCGAACTCGAACCCGAACCCGAACCATGTGACATAGTCTAGAGGTAGGTTAAATACTCCTAGACGCCCTAGTTTAGGTTAGGGTTTTGCTAGGGTTAGTTCTACATTAGTTTTAAGTTTGCATTTTGCATCTAAAAAAGCCTTAAAATTTATAAATTTCATAAAAATCAAATTTTTGGCCAATTTAGGGCCTCCCAAAATTGTTGGCTCCTAAAGAACCAAGCCCTCCCTAAAAACTCGGCCCTAAAACTTCGGGATCTGTGATTTTTGGACCCTAAAATCTCGGGCCTCAAATTTCTGCTGCACCTCTCCTCTCCTTCCTAGCTACCCCTTTCACTACCCACCTTTAGGGATGCCCTTACAGTGG
Source organism: Pseudotsuga menziesii (assembly GCA_001517045.1). Lineage (NCBI taxonomy): Eukaryota > Viridiplantae > Streptophyta > Pinopsida > Pinales > Pinaceae > Pseudotsuga > Pseudotsuga menziesii. The sequence goes on from LPNX010232973.1 coordinate 37,297, forward strand.
CAGCCCTTGTGCACAAGGGAACAACAATAGTTAATGGGGTTAGTATATGCTGATATAAACTGCTAGTTTGGACAACAACTGGAAGTGTAATGTTTTGCATCTTTCACCTTCACACACACACAATCTGCAACTAAACATGAACAGAAATTTATACTGCTGGTGAACATACATGAAACTTTTAGATATTGTTGGCTAGTATATGATGTTGTTACAAATACAAAGTTGGATTTGATGAATGTTGAATACTGTTGTCATAACTGATACATCTATCTATACTGGTGCTATTCTACCTCATATCTTATTTTAATGTTTAGTCATGTATAATGTTGCTTACACATAGCCATAATGGATGCCTATAACAATGACAACTGATATGTTCTCCGTACTGTTGTACATGTGTGCTTTGGATTATTTGGTGGTGATGAATCATTTGCACTTTTTCATACTTACATATAAATCTTGTAGTTTGCACATTGGAATCAACTGGAACTATTATTGGATTACTCTTGGATGAATGTACTCACACTATCTTTATCATTTTCTTCACTCCATTAGGCACTGTTCACTAACTTCACTCATTTGCAAGATATATTTGTGTCTAAGTGTCTTTTGCAGAGTTATCACTAGGGCTCTCCCCTAGGAGGTTTTGACTTCCGAAGGAGTTAGGAGAAGTGACTAAGGTGACAATGGTCACTTTCTCCACATATGCTTGTCGGTGGCTTGGGCTGCCATTTCATCTGGTAACACCAGGAGAAATCTAAGAAATATTAAGTTGAGGCAATAAGTTGTTTGGGGTGGATCAGAGGGCCTGCATGACCCATGAATATATCCCTTGTTATGCAAATCTAAATTCATTCACAAAGAAATATATTAAATGCCATGGAAAGGCCACCTTTACAATACAGATTCAGAGTTGTTCAATCCAACCTCCCAAGTTACTCTTCATGAGTAGGAATAATGGCATCCTGATGAGATGACAAATCACAGCAACTGAAGACCTGCTAAAACTGGAGGGGCCCTATTTATTTGACAAATCATCAAATAATTATGATTGTGCTGGGTATGGTCCCTTGAAAGCTATTACGGTGAATAGTATTGGGCACAATAATGTCATACTTTCTTTAGTATGTCATACAGTTGTACTCTATCAGCCTCTCAAGTTAGCAACTTGGCAACAAAATTGACATGGAACAAAATAATCTTGCATGTTAAACCTCTGGTTAATTGTATAATTCAGGTTTGAGTGTCTTCTCCATTCCTAACTCCTAACCCCATCAGCAAAATGAAGATAAAAACATCAACTTCGAACAATGAAGTCTGGATGAAAACTTGCATGACCAGCAACTTACAACTGTAAATCATTAGTCCTAAAAGTTCTTGACTTTGTCCAATTGTATTTCAATACAAGACAGGACACTTTCTTCATCACCATTTCCAATAACTTATTTCTAGAAAGGTTACTTCAAATTCTTACATTAGGCTTTCTTAAAATACAGTTGTTAAAATCTTGATGAGAAGTTCAATGTAAAGAATCTCTATGGTTTTTAAAGGCAGTTTAAATGACATCAAATACTACAGTATCTTTGCTAAGAAATAATGTGAATCTCTACCGAGGTTTGTTTCAGTTCAGTGGAAATCAAATTACTGTGAGCTCAACCAGCTCAGTTAAACTGGTGGAAGCTAGAGATGTACCTTCTTGCTCTCTCTTTAAGTATCACCTCTACATGACTTATCTAGCTTGTGCATACAGGAGGCTCCCCTCAAACAAGATTGACCAAAGTCAAAACGGGCTTTCGCTTGTTTCAATATATCATTTGAATATTTGGATCCGTGATACTGCATTGCCACACTTATCTAATAAAGATGCCATTTACGATTTGGTGATTGTATTTGCTTTGAGATATATCAGAGCATGTTCCTACATTTATGGCACAAGAAGCTTGTTAGGCGTCATTGAAAACTTTTAGCTTAAAGAGATATCACTTGAGTTGATCGTGTCAACTACCAATAAAAGGACAAAGTTTACTGATGGGCAATCTAGATATGAATAGGAACCCATCAAAAAGATAAGTTCACACCATTAGAATCTCTTGACTTGTTACTCAATGGAATACCTCTTCCACAATGGAAAAGTTGTAAAATTGTTACTTTTAATTTTGTAAATATTATGACTGGTAGAGTAGATACATTAGATGGCTTTCGGCTTTATTTGATGTAATTACTTGTTTTACACTTGGCATTTTGGTTTGACTATATGGTGTGGGTTGTAGATGTACAGGTTGTGGTCAGCCTCACTCCGCTAAAATCCCAACTCTCGTAGATAGTTGTCTATCCTCGAGTACCATCCTCGAGGAGCCTACTGAAGCCCATAAAGAGCTCGATGCAATCTGCATACATGTGTCTCCCTGTCCTCCACATCAAAACCCTCTGGCTACTCAATATATACCTCCTCCTTTATCACTCCGTTGAGGAAGGCAATCTTGACGTCCATCTGATGGACTCGCCAACCCATCTCTGTTGCTAAAGAGATAATGGTGCGAATGGAAGAATACCTTGCAACAAGGGCGAAGGTCTCCTCATAGTTAATGCCCTCCTTCTGTGAAAACCCCTTTGCTACGAAGCGTGCCTTATACTTTTCCACACTTCCGTCTGCTGCATGCTTCACCTTGTAGATCCACCTGGATCCTACCACCTTCTTACCTTTAGGTCTCGGCACAACCTCCCATACCTGGTTCTTCATGATTGAGTCATACTCCTCAACCATGGCCTCCAGCCACACATCATGTTGTGCAGCCTCCTCAAAACTGGAAGGTTCAGAGTCAATCAGCTCTGTCATCAGTGCCATATAACTAAGTCTCTCTGGTGGTACACTCTGTCTAAAAGATCTTTGTGGAAGATCAACCTGCCTGGATTCCTGAATTGTGGACTTGAACCACTTAGGTTGTGGCCTAGTGTCTGCCTGTTGCGGCTGCTGGATGTCTGTCGCCTGCTACAACTCATCCTCCCCATCAAAATTAGAAGATCATGTCCTCCTGACTCCCTTTGACTACCAGAGCTTGTGCCTTGTGTCTGTACCTGTACATCTGGCTCCTCCACCTTGATCCATGTATCCTATGTTGGTTGTTGCTCTGCTGGTGAGTCCATAGATCTTCGCAAGGCCCTGTCCTCATTGAACTAGACATCCCTGCTCACAATGATCCTCTTGGGAGCAGGAATGTAAACTTTGTATGCCTTCGAAGTCTCGCTATACCCAACAAGTAACCCCTTCTCTCCAGAAGGGTCCAGCTTCTTCCTATTGTCAGCATGAACATGACAATAGCAGACACTGCCAAATATGTGAATATGACTCACATTTGGCCTAGTGCCTGTGAAGACCTCCTCTGGTGTCTTCCTCCCCAAAGTTGTGTGGGGACACCTGTTCTGAATGTACACTGTTGTCCTGTATGCCTCGGCCCAAAGGAATAGTGATAATCCCTGATCAAATAGTATGGCCTTGGCTGCTCCTACCATGGTCCTGTTCTTCCGCTCTACAACTCCATTCTGTTGTGGGGTATGGGGCACTGTGTGCTCCTTCTTGATCCCCTCTAGCGAACAATACTTCATTAACTCATTGTAGGTGTACTCACCCATGTTGTCTGTCTTCAACGCCCGAATCTTCTTTCCTGTTTGGTTCTCCACGAGAGTCTTGAACTCTCAGAACCTCTCATAGACCTCTGACTTGGCCTTCAGAAAATAGATCCAGGTTTTCCAGGAATAGTCATTAATGAAGGTTACGCAATAACTGTAACCACTGAAAGAATGGACACTCATAGGTCCGAATAGATCTGAATGCACTAAGTCCAAGGGCTCCTTAGACTTGTGCTCACTCTGTGGGAAAGGCTTCCTGATGTTCTTCCCCAAAGCACACTCTTGCAGTGGTTATGCTTCTCCTCCTGTACCTGAGGAACTCCAATGAGAGACCGTCTCAAGTGCCTCAGTGCTCCATGGTGTAAGTGTGTCGTCTTCCTATGCCACAACTCACCCTGACTGTTGTTGTTGCTGCTGACTAGAGCCTTTGCAAGCTCAAAGTGTAGTCTGTACACTTTCCCGCTCCTCCTGCCAATCACCCAATCCAAGCTCCTATCTGACCCCTTGGGCCTGATATATACTCTATGATCACAGAACTTCACCTGATATTCCTTGTCCTCTAGAATGGTGACCGATATAATGTTCTTGGTCAATCCTGGAACATATAACACGTCAGCAAAACTGAGGGGTTTGGCAGACTCCCTCTCAAATGAAACAGTGCCAACTCCCTGCGCCTGATACCGCGCATCATCACCCAGCTCAACGTGGATCCCTGTTCCCCCCTCTTGCAAGTCTCTGAAGATTCTCTTGTCCTGTAATGTGACTAGATGCTCCACTGTCAATGTACCATATACTGCTCCCTATGGTGCTTGCCGTGCAAGCTATCAAGCAAAACTCCTCATTGAAGTTCCTGCTGAACTCATCCACCTCTGCAAATCTAGCCATCTGAGTGTTACTCTTCTTCTTCCTATCTAGGCACTGGGAGGCAAAGTGTCCCTGCTTGTGGCAGATAAAACACTTGACTTTTGACACGTCAAGGTTCTTCTTACCATCCTTCTTCCTCTTTGCCTTACC
>LPNX010232973.1:42281-72975 GCA_001517045.1 Pseudotsuga menziesii
TGAGATAAGGCACCACTCCTTCTCCTTTGCCCATCTTGGTGTTGCGCATCCTATCTTACAGCACCATCTTCTGGTTTCCGTTCTTGCTTTGGTACAAACTCTCCAAATCCGAAAAAAACCCCGGAAAAACCCAAGATGAGAAAACCGGTGTAGCAATCAGATATAGATTTTATTATGAGAAAATATGGAACTTTTACAACACTGCAAATTCACCCAAACCTGGCGAATGTAGTTACATGGCAGAATCACTAGGCAAAGCCCCCAGCTAAACCTCAGCACCCTCTTGCAAGAGTGTACGGCCCAGTTGTACGACCTCACACATGCGGATCTGTACGGTGGCTATACGGAACCCGTACGGTATTGTACAGTCTCCCTCTGCAACTCCTGCTTGTCAACTTGGTGATCCTGCTGCTCGTTCCTCTGTCTTCCCAACTAAATCCTTTGTTAGACTTTCTCTCCCTGTCTGTATCCTGTCTCTGTCGAAATACAAGTGTGTGTGTGTCCTCTCAACCAATTGACCTTTCTTCTATAACTTTAGGTGAATCGAAAACCCAAATTTCACTTTCACTTAAAGTCAATAAACAAATAGATCACTTTAATTATTTTCCAAAGTAAACTTAGGAAAAATAATTAAATACAACTAGTTTCCTGTTTTAGAGTCTTCTACATGCAAGGACACTTGCATGCAGGAAGACCTTCTTTGTTGCTGCTAATCTAACACATTTGCCAGAAAGGTGAGGGACTATATGGTCCTTCACTCCATCCATGATAATCAACATGGCTCTGGAATCAATCTTTTTCCAAGCTATCAGATATGTCGGATCTATGGGTGCAACTTGGGTGGAGGCAATGTGCTCCTCTGCATCACTGACGTCCAGGATCCTTGTGATCCTTTCTTTCCATGTAGGAAAGTTGCGTGCCCCCTGGAGTCTATCCTCAACTCTCAACTGCACGACCATAGTGAAGTGTTACCTATCAAACCCTAGATCTGGAAGTCTAGGTTTGTGTCTTCCTATAGATCTGCCTCCGATCTATCACTTATGCTGCAAATCTCTCAGCTTTAGCTCACCAAAGCTCTGATACCATGTAAATTTTCCTTTAATATTCAACTAGGGCTAAGCAGTGCATTAAAAATCTCTACTGATAACCATACATGAATATCTTTTACAGTGTGCAGCGAAATATAAAACTGAGAAATAAATCACATCACATCACAATATTGACACTATTATTTTGGGTATGGAAACCCCCAGAAAAAACCAAGATGGGAAAACCAATGCAGCAGTCAGATATAGATTTTATTATGAGAAAATATGGAACTTTTACAACACTGCAAATTCACCCAAACCTAGCGAATGTAGTTACACGGCAGAATCACTAGGCAAAGCCCCCAGCTAAACCTTAGCACCCTCTTGCAAGAGTGTACGGCCCAGTTGTATGACCTCACACGTGAGGATCTGTACGACGGTTGTACGGAATCCGTACGGTATTGTACGGTCTCCCTCTGCAACTCTTGCTTGTCAACTCGGTGATTCTGTTGCTCGTTCCTCTATCTTCCCAGCTAAATCCTTTGTCAAACTTTCTCTCCCTGTCTGTATCTTGTCTCTGTCGGAATACAAGTGTGTGTGTGTCCTCTCAACCAATTGACCTTTCTTCTATAACTTTAGGTAAAGCGAAAACCCGAATTTCACTTTCACTTAAAGTCAATAAATAAATAGATCACTTTAATTATTTTCCAAAGTAAACTTAGGAATAATTATTAAATACAACTACTTTCATGTTTTAGAGTCTTCTGCATGCAAGGACACTTGCATGCAGGAAGACCTTCTTTGTTGCTGCTAATCTAACACATTTGCCATAAGGCCTCTAGCAGCCTTTTGATGGCCCACCTTGGGCATAATTATCATAACTGGTGGTTTTGCCTAGAATTGACTAAAATACAATCAGGCCTTCCAACCATTTTGGACCGGTTTGGGTACAAACCAATCCAAGTAATTGGTTCAGTCCTGAAGCTGCCAGTTCTGTATGGCCCTAACCTGCGTGAAAAGAAAGAGAATAAACACACCCAACAAAAAAGAAAAACACATCTAGACCCTTAATAACCCTGGACACAAACTTATTTAAGGATGTCCCCACCTCTTTTTGCCTCACACTTTTCTCATTGTGCATTTGTGAGCAAATGAAGAAACTGGAGTTGTAGCCAAAAGACCTAATTTAGAGCGAATTTGGGGCTGAATTGGGACTAATTTCAGTGGGGATTTGATCCACATCAGTAGCCCACCAATTCACTACAAATTTGGGGGACATTTGACAATGGATACTTGTGTCCATTCAAAAGTATGTAGGCGTATTTTTGAACTTATCTGTTGATTTTTGTTTTAAAATAAGCATAGGTATTTTATTTGTATAGAATTTTTTTAACTTTTGGCTGTTTAAGACTCTCATAGATCCAAAAAGGGAGAGCCACCCTGCATGGATCCTTTGCATGATTTCCGAGGGGATGTTAATATGCAATTATTGTTGGAAGGAAACCAAAGAGGGTTATGCATAGGGTAAAATGCCACTTCACAAACATTCAGGGGCAAGATACACCCTGCCTAAAAGTATTGAATGGTTCAAAAGCTCAAATTCAAGCAGTGCTACACTATGCAATAGAAAAAGCAAAAAATTGGAACCAAATTCTCCTTTTGTGGTAATAGTTATAGGATTTCCATATTTTTCGCTAGAGCTTGCAGGCACGCGGGCTAGGGTTTGCAGGCCCGTTCGGCCTTCCCATGGATCCTCCGGATCCAGTATCCTTTGAAGATCGCTTCCAAAGCATTGTTGCTTCTCTCCCTCCATCTGCGACGTCCATCCCTCCTTCTTCCCGTTTTGTTAAACGTGCCAATGTGCCGGAGGTCAAGCTCTCTTCAGCCGCCTCCAAAAGAAAAGCTGTCACTCTTTCTGAGAAAGGCCTCATTGGTTTGTTCACAGGACTGTGGTCGTCCCCTCGCTCAGTAGATGTCTGGCTCAACAAAAACTGGAGAACCCTTATTCAAGGGGAGGTTCAGCAAATCTTTTGTGGGAAAGGTTATTTTGCCTTCACCTTTGAGAAGAAGGAAGATCGGGATCTCATCTTCAGAAACGACCCCTATTTCATGGGACCAAGAGGAATGTATCTGAACAAATGGGATCTATCTTTTCACCCTAAGAAATATATCCCTAAGGCAGTTCCAGTTTGGGAGAAACTTCCACACCTCCCCCTTCACTGTTGGAACGACGAGGACTTCAGAGCAATAGGAAACACATTGGGTAAATATGTGGACAAGTCCGAGCCAAAAACCCCCAATGCTCTCATGCGCTCGCATCTGCGTAGAGGTAGATCTTGAGAAAGGGTTGCCGGAATCCATCAATCTTTCCATAAACGGGTGGAACCATCTGCAAACAGTGGACTATGAACAAATCCCCTTCAAATGCAAGTACTGCCATGAATATGGGCATTTTGCAAAATCTTGTCCGAAAAAACTAGAAAAAGTCGTTCAAGAAGGGTTGCAGGAGGAAGGATGGAACGTAGCAAGCAGGAAAAGAGCAGCAAAAATCGCAGCAGTAAAGCAGCCTCATGCCACGGCAAAAAGTGCCTCCGGAAATAGGTACAAGGCACTTCAAAATGATGAAAAAGAGATCGACACCCCAGAGGAGAACGTGGAAGAGGCCCTGTCCCGAGAGCAAGAGGCCATAGCAGAAGAACTAACTCAGCAAAAAATGAAAGATCTGGAAGAAGAGCCAGCACAGCCAGAAGCAATGAAGGTAACAACAATCAACTCAGAAGGCTCAGTTACTCGATCCAAGGCAAAGGCATGCTCGGAGGAATCTACAGATAACTCAGTTGAGGAGCAAGAACCCCTCTCCAGAAAAGGAAGGAAGTCCAACAAGATAATAAGGGAACAGGAAGCAGCAAGGGGAAAAGCAGCAGGGAAACAATCCAACCTAGACTTCCTGGTTAAAAATTCGCAAGCAAGTAAATACCTCCTTAGTGCCGAAGAGGAACGAAAGGAGAAAGAAAGGGCACTCCACAACACCAAGAAATAATGAAATTGGTCTCCTGGAAGTGTAGAGTATTAGGAGGTTACCAAAAAATAGAAGTTATCAAAAGGTTCAAATCAATGGAATCGACCTCAATCCTTTTAATCCAGGAGACAAAAAAATCGGTAGAAGATAGTATAGCCACACTAAAAAAAATTTGGCCTAAAGGAGATGGGTATGCCATTAGTTCAATCGGCACATCAAGAGGTCTTCTCAGCTGGTGGGACAGCGATAAATTTGCAATGCACTTGGCAATTGAAAATAAGAACTCGCTGTTAATCAAGTTAGAAAACAAAGAGAAAAAAGAAATGTTCTGGATTGGGAACATATATGGCCCAACCGTTCAAGATCAGAAAGACAATTTTTGGAAATCCCTTGAGGACAAATGTGATGGGAAACGCTTCTTCCTTGTTACTTAGTGGGTGACTTCAACGTCACTATCTCTGTCGAAGAACGAAGAGGAGGAACCAAGGTTAGGGACCCCTTCGGGGAAAGACTTGAAGATCTGATCTCACTTTGGGGACTTTCGGACATCAAACCAAAAAATGGTTCTTTTACGTGGAGCAACAAAAGAATTGGCCTCAGCCACATCGCTGCTCGTCTGGACAGGGTGCTAGTTAGCACTCACCACTTAACATCTCAACCAGAGACCAAACGACTTTGCTCAGCCATATCAGATCACAAGCCGATTTGTCTCTTCTTCCCTCCTCTAGAAAATCTAGGTCCCCTCCCCTTCTGCTTCAATCACCTCTGGCTTGAGGCAAAAGGAGTCAAGGACATTGTAGCTGAAGCTTGGCGCTGCTTCATCCCAGGGTCTCCAGCCTTCTCATGGGAACAAAAAATCAAAAGAGTCAAACAAGCCTGAAAATCATGGGTTAAACTTCATTTTCAAGAGCCTTCTCAAAAGAAGGCAGAAATAGTCAAAAGCATGGAAGCCCATCAGGCAAAGATGGAGGATTCTGAAATCACTAGGGAGCACCTCCTCAAAGAAATAGAGCTCGAGAAGAGCCTTCAAACAATCTTAAGGCATGAGGAACAGGACTGGAGGCTGAGATCGCGAGTCCTATGGCTCAAAGAAGGCGATCAAAATACAAATTTTTTTCAAAATCAATGCAGGGACAAATAGAGATGGAACACTATCAGGTAGCTCAAAAGCGAGGACGGCACTCTCATCACTGGGCAAGCGGCAATAAGTACGGAGGTAAGAAGTTTCTTTGAAAACTTATATAATGATGAAGAGTATGTTTCACAGGAATGCATGGAAGAAATAGTTTGGGACATCCCTGCCCTGATCAGTCTAGAAGAAACTTGGCAGCTTGAAGCCCCCATATCCGAGGAAGAAGTGAAGAAGGCCATTTGGTCCCTTCATCCAAACAAAGCTCCTGGCCCCGATGGTTTCCCTATCCGATTTTACAGAACCCTCTGGTCGCTAATAAAAAAGGACCTCATGCATCTCATCTCCTGGATGGCGAAAGGCAAAATGGGTGGAGCCACAAACTCCACCTTTTTGGCCTTGATCCCCAAAGAGGCTAGCCCCTCCTCCATCAAAAGGTTCAGACCCATTTCTCTTTGCAATGCCTCGTATAAAATCTTCTCAAAAGTCCTATCTCTAAGACTAAAGCCTATTGTTCATTCTCTGATTTCCCCCAACCAAGGAGGCTTCATTTCTGGTCGCCAAATCAGTGACAATATCCTTATGGTCCAGGAAGCTATTTATTCCAACACAAAGAAAGGAGAACCAGGTATGGCCATCAAATTGGATCTGGCAAATGCCTTTGATCGGTTGAGGCATTCTTTCATTCTATTGGTTTTAAAAAAAATTGGGTTTCCCCCTATCTTCATAAATCAAGTCCAAGCCTGCATAAATTCTCCTTGGATAGCCCCCTTAATCAATGGGAGACCCACAAAAAAATTTAAGGCCTCCAAAGGAATAAGGCAAGGGTGCCCCCTCTCCCCCTTTCTTTATATCCTTGTGGCGGACTGTCTAAGCAAAAGACTCTCTAGACTTCAAGCAGAAGGTCTACTCCCAGGCCTCTCCTTCTGAAATGGAGTCAACCCTATCAATCATGCCCTTTTCGCTGATGACACAATCCTGTTAGGCATAGCCTCCCCAGAAATTGCCAGAAATTTCCTGAAACCCTTAGACCTTTTCGTTCGATCCTCTGGAAGCTCAGCTAACCTGAACAAGTGTCAACTCTATGGATGGAATTGCAATATTACAACCCTACGTAGCATATCTCAAATCCTTCACATCAAAGCCAATTACAATTGGACTCATTTCACTTATCTGGGTATTCCAATCGTTAAGAAAAAACCTGTGCCTCAGCTATGTGGACTCCAATCATTCAAAAAATCAAGAACAAAATTAATGCTCTGAGCTCTAAGTGGTTGAACCTTTCAAGAAAAGTAACTCTCATTCACTCCATCCTCTCCTCCTACCCAATATACTCTAGCTCGATGATCCTAGCACCAAAGAGTGTCATTAACAGCATAAGTAAGGAAATCAGAAAATTTCTTTGGCAAGGGGGAAAGGTGCAGAGAAAGAAATTTCACTTGGTTAAATGGGATACAGTCAAAAAGTCAAAACGCAGAGGTGGATTGGGAATCAGGGATCCGGAGCAAATGAACAAAGCATTGGAAGCAAAACTAATCTGGAGGTTGGTTACTGGCAGGAAGGAATGGTGGAAAGAAGTAATAAGAAAAAAATATATCAGAAGGCCCAGGCCAAAAATGCTAGATGGTGAGTGGACTGGAAAGGGATCCTCTCTCTGGCAATTGTGCAAAGCTTCATTCAACTTAATCGAGTCCCACTTCTATTGGATACCGGGAAATGGAAAACAAATTAGGGTGTGGGAAAGCAGAATTCTTGGGCAGCCCCCTCTCTCATCACTTCCGGGCATAAATGACTTAGCTGAGTGGGCTCGTAGCGCTGGCTATCACACTCTTCACGATCTTTCTTTGTGGAATCCGAAAGGAGGCTGGGAGGGCTAGAAAGATTTGCATCCCCCACTCCATCTGGAAGATGCAAAGAATCATCTTTTTGCTTCTCTGCAGGGCATGACTCCAACCAGCGAGACAGCAAAGGATTGCATTGGCTAGGGTAAGAATGGGCAGTATACGGTCAATGAAGGGTACAAGAGACTCTCAACGGAACCAGTAGCAAATGAGCGAATATGGAAAAAAGTCTGGCACGCAAATAGTATACCAAAAGTTAACTCTTTTATCTGGATTTTGATCCACAATAAACTCCTTACGGCTGAGAATCTTAGGAAAAGAGGGATAGTAGGTCCTTCTCGGTGTGACCTTTGCAATACTGAAGAAGAAACATCCAGCCACCTCTTCATGCAATGCAGCGTTTCCTTGAAAATCTGGCAGTGTGTTCTTCCCCCGGGATTTATCTTCATTCCCTCAAGCTCAGTAGCTCAGCTCATTGATGATTGGGACAAATACCTCCCTAGTTCTCTCAAAAAAAACCCATCCTCAGGCGACTATGGAACACTATACCCAAGAATGTTTGTTGGCAACTGTGGATAGCAAGGAACAAATCAATTTTCAAAGATCAAAAAGTGGTTCCATCATGAAGAGTCTCCAAAGCAGTGGGGATGATAGCTGAAAAATTTGCCTCGAATAATATCAGCTTTCCTCACACTAAAAACATCCCGGAGCCACACTCTTCATGGTGTAAGCTCTTTTTAAAAGACAGGAACTCGCCTCAATCCAACACCACAATCAGCAAGCAGCTCAACAGCAAACACCCATGGGAAATAAGGAAAAGCAGCAGTGATTTCATGGCATGGTTACGGGAAAAGAATTCTTATGCTCTATTTTTCGATGGTGCCTCGAAGGGAAACCCAAGGGTGTCAGGTGCGGGAGGGATCCTTCTGGATCCTAGAGGAAAAATTGAACAAACCTTTGCCTGGGGAATAGGATGCAGGACTAATAATGAGGTTGAATGGATGGCTCTTCTCCAGGGACTGACGATCCTCGCCGACTCTGATCTCTACAAGGTTGCGATATTTGGCGACTCTAGACATGTCATATATAAAATGCTCAATGGATACACCACTGGCTCGATAAAATGTCGTCGGTTATATGACAAAACCACCCCTTTTCTATCCCCCCATTATGAATTCTATCATATCCTTCGCTCAAATAACGTGGCTGCCGATGACTTAGCAAATGTGGGGGCTTCCTTTCCACAAGGGCATTTCCAACTCAATGGGGTCGATTCCCCCCCTAAACCTATACCCTAATGAACTATGGCTTAAAAGTTTTAATCCCCATCGCATTGTTCATGATGCCATGGTTAATTGTGAAGACCCCATCGCATAAAATGGTCGTCCTACCGCCTCCCATGCCAACGCCGCATGTGCTCCCGCTCTCCTCGATCCTCGATGCCCTTAACTCCCATCTTTTCCAGCGTTATTGTTGCTTCAGCTCACACACTCCAGGTCCTGTCATCCCTCGCATTATGGCTTCCTTCAGACTTCATTCTTACCCCTCGGCTCCTTTGAACAGTGGTCTGATCCTTGCTCGTTCTGCATTCTCGCCGGAGAGGACACTGCTGAATGTAATATCAAGCATAGACGAGGGAGTTCTTCAGGAGATTCTGTGGGAGTCTCTGCCTTTTTGCAGGGTGTTCGTTAAAGAAAGGCTTGCACTCGCTACCTTCTTCTCCTGTCATTGCTCTCCCCATGCCAGCAGTCCTCTGTGGCATTTGAGTTCTGGTCTCGAGCTCAATCTTCCTATTGGTGAGTTTTTTACAGTAGGCAGTAATTTGATTCTTGGTTGCAACTGCTCCGGGTGGAAGGAAGGAGCTATAGGCACTCTCACCTGTAGAAGTAAGGAAGACTGCAATTCTATTCTGTGAGAAGTCAGCATTCTCCACTCGGCTCTTGGTGAGTTTTTCTGCGGTTCTCAGGCTCAAAATTTGGAAGGTGCTGTTAAGAATCTCCATCTCAGTTTTTCTAGCATAGCTCTTGACACTTACATTCCTAGGCAAGGCAATATGAACCCGGCAAATGAGTTTGCAGGGATTGCAGACCTGAAGAAAAACCTTAGGCGTTTGTATGAAATGATGGCCATAGGTATAATGGATAACAAAGCACTGGTTCAAGAGGTGAAGGATATGGGTGAGGTGGTCAGCTATACCTCCTACCAGATAAGCAATCATGATTCTAGGATTGATGACACAGAATCCAACCTCAGAGAAATGATGGGCAAAGTGGACAAAATCCAAGAAGACCTTCAACGTTTGGCCAGCATGAATCAAGTCAATCAGGGCCGCGAAACCCCTGTTGCAGTCCAGCCCATGGAGGAGGAGTCGATAGTCCAGCCAATGAAGCCCACAGGCTAATTTTTAAATGGCTTTCTTAGTTTATGTTTTTCTGTTCGTTACTTAATCAGCAGTTTATTAGGGTATATACTACCACTGTCCATAGAATATATGTAAAAACCTCATATGGAGTTCTTTGGTCTCCCCTATGGACCAATTTTGGTTTCTTCTTTTTTGAACAGCAAGAACTCTCAGTTATCGCATATTTTGTAATGTATGGCTGTGCACAGCCTATTTAATACTACCCTCTTTTACTGTTTCTGTTAAAAAAAAATAGAAAAAGCAAAAAGAAACTTGAGATGAGAAAGAGTAGTGAAGACATCCCTGGACATGATTGTGGAAGGACACCCTAGTTTTGAAGCCTCCTCCAATTACCCTACTAAGCATCCCTTTAGATCCATCCCTCCAAGCCACAGGGATGCCACACCTGAACCTAGGAGGAAAAATACTAACTCATTCTTTGCACCCTTCACCACACCTGATTCTCAGCCCACCATTGATGGCCAATGGATGAAGGAATATAGGTTTCTTTTTTATACATTTCCCCATGGTGGTACGATGTAGACATATATTTCAATTTTTCCCACTCCCCATATTATCAAATTATGATAGATGCTATTGTTGCATGTGGTTCAAGCTTCAAAGGCCCGAATTTTCATAGTTTTAGGGGGTCACTATTACCAAATGAGTTTAAAAATTGATGACAACCTGAAGGAATTTAAAGAGTGTTAGACAAAAATTGGGTGTACCATCATGTCTGATTGATCATTTTATGCAGTAATGGAATGTCCCAAACCATAATTAATTTCCTTGTTGCTTGCCCACAAGGAATAATGCTTCTAAAATCAGTAGAAGCATCCAGTCAAGTAAAAGATACAAAGTTATTATGTGAGTTTTGGATGTAGTTATAAAGGTGGGGGTGGAGAATGTTGCCCAGGTTGCCATAGACAATGCTAACTACATTGTTGCAGGTAAGTTGTTGGAGGATAAACACCCCACCATTTTATAGACTTCATGCATTGCACACTTCTTGAACCCATGCTTGAGGATATAGGCAGATTTGAGTGGGTGAAGGGGAATATGCAGTAATCAATTATGAAGAAAAACAAGGGCATGGACCTTTTTAGATTAACAATTACTCGATTTGCAACAACCTTTTATGGGCAAATGAACAACTTAAGGAAGATCTTTTCTTGTGATCAATGAAAACAATCTCAATGGAGTAACCTGAAAGGCAAGACAATAGTGGAAAAGTTCATGAGACTGTTTTTTGGAATAAAGTAGAAAAGATCATTAAAATCACCAAGCTTTTTGTTGAAATGTTGCAGATGATGGATGGGGATCAACTTGCAATGTTTATTTTCATGAGGCCATGGATTAGGCCAACGAGAATATAAAGGCATCATAGAAGGATAAAAAAACAAAAGCATCTTCCTATTTGACAAATCATTGATAAGAGATGGAGCAAGCAGCGACATCGGCCCATACATGCAATTGGGTATTACTTAAACCCAATGTAGCATTACACAAAAGGCTTTAAAGCAGATGGGGAGTTCAAAGATGGATTGCAAAAATGCATACAACACATAGTCTCTAATTGGAATAAAAATGATGCTATGCTCCCTGGATTACAGTGAAAGTAAAGGTACCTTTGATATAAAAAGGTTATTCGACAAAGATCCAAAAGCAACCATGTAAGCAATTTTAAAGTTTTCAGGTTATATTATTCATTATTCTAAACATTGGTGATTCTAGTCAAAATCAGTTCTTGCATTTTCTAACTTTATCTTCAACTCTTATAATAGCTTATCAGTGAAGGCAATTCCATTCCCAAAGCCCTGAATTGCAAAACCTTGAAATTCAGATCTTGGGCCAAACACATAGCACTTCTAGGTGTGAGTGCAACTGGACTTTGAAGTGTGTTTGAGCCTATGTCACAGGGTTCGCCGGATTTGAACCTTGAAGTTCGAACTTCGGCGAACCTCATAGAAAAAATCAAATTCGTTTTGATTCGGGTTGAAATTCGGCTATGCAATTTATGGGTTCAACTGTAGCCCGTGGTCAACGTTCCTGCGAGTATGGATTTCTATGCCGGTGAAACTCCAGATTGATTCACGGGGAATTTGTAGTAGTGTTGCTGCATCTCGCATAGCCCTACGGCTGCAACATGGAAAGACTTTGCGGTAACTAGTGGCAAGAGGTCGCAAATTCGAACCATAATCGAATTTTCTCCTGTCTTGACGGTGACGGTGACGACCGAATACTCTCGACTGTGACTCCGATCAGGCGGTTATTAAAATTTTGAAATGTTATTGTATATTAAATGATCGTGACCGTAATTTTGTAACATGTCTTAATTATACTTTATAAGTTGTAAATAATTTATTAAATGTTTTTTTTAATGTATGGTATATTAAATGATTTTTTTATTTAAATGCTAAATGTTATAAATTATTATAAATAAATATATTAAATGTTATTTATTATATATAAAATACACAAATTTTAATATATTGTAAAATATTGTAAACTAGTTATATTTTAATACATTATAAAATATTTAGATTTTTAAGCTATGTATATAGACGAACTTAAAGGCGAACTCGATTTCGAACTTCATCCTAAAATTCGAACCCGAACCGAATTTAATGGTTCTCGAACTCGAATTCGAACTCGAACTATGTGACATAGGTTTGAGCACAAACTAAGAGAAGAGAAATTGGAACTAAAAAAATTGAATAATTGGGTTTTTGTGTAGTACAACCTTCGATTGAGGCAGAACAAGTTGTTGAACACCACACTTGACTCGAATCCCATAGTCTTGGGGGATATTGATCCCTCCCCAAATTGGATCATAGAGGCTCATCCAACAACATTTACAGATAATGACTTCCACTAGATTTACTTGAGGCTGCTTAAATCACCTCAGGTTTTGAGCATTGGTGTTGGACCTTCAATGCCAGTGATTTGATTGTAATATGCTTACTTTTGCTATATACATGAGCAAAGTTTGCACATATGTGTCTAATGGTTTAGATTCACACTGATGTACACACACACACACATCAATGTTATCAGAACCAGATCAGTTATCAAACCGGTCAAGCATATAAATCTGAACCAAGCTGGAACCAAAAGAAAAAACGGACTAAAAAACCAGTCAACCAAAACATACATAAAATTATTAAAATATTCAAATTTTGAAAAAAAAACATATATATTCATGTGCATCCATATGAATCCAAACCATTATACACAAATATGCAACTTTTTGTTAGATTTTTATCATTTAAGCAATATGACCTTAGGATCTTATCTGAGAGAATAACATGCACAGCAATAATCACAAGAGACAAGAGACACAAAGAGTTTTCCTCGGGGAAACCATAAAGGAGAAAACCCCGCAACTTCCTCAGAGATAGAATGAGCACCAATGGCAAAAATAAAACCCAAAGACAGAAAGATGATCTCCAACAGCTGTTCTCTCTCTCACTTGTGCGAGCTCCTCTTCTCTCACTCATGCGCTATAGTTGAGTGAGTGTGTGTCTCAAATAGAAAGGCTCACTCTCTATCTATACTAGTTTCCGACTTGACAATTACTTACCAGGGCCGACTTCTCTAGGAGAGTCTAATAACCCTAGTGCCCCTCAACTGTGGGGACTTTGCCCCCAACTTACAAAGGAGGGTTAACCTCTATGACTTTACATGACTTGATTACATTAATGATTCTCTCAATAGAAACATCGGGATTCAATGAAATACAATATATAAAATATACAAGTGAATACATTCTGAAGTTACAAATACATCAGCACGTTTCTCATGTGTATAGCCAGTAAGAGTGCATATAACTAAAATAGCATCGAGTGCAACCCATATCTGATCCAAAATACATAAACAAAGAGGCTCTAAATAGCCTCTTGAGTCCAAAAAACTTCATGCTACAACAAATAACTATATCTCATCAAATGCATTGCCTATATTGAGATCATATTCATCAATAGCACCCTGTAAACCCCATCCTCTAATCTCTAGCCCTTGCCTCTACCTCAAATCTCGAAGTTGATCCTCGAAGGAAATTAATTAACACCCTACAATTTTGATCAAACTTTCTAATCCAAGCGTTAAAATAAGGTAGGCAAAGCTTCCCATGCTTAATAAGTGATTTTGCTCGAGTGAAGAGTACATTTTATTGAAGTCATGACAGAGGATTTCAACAATAAGCACCACCAACATCAAGGTACATAGAGGGGTTGATGTTATTGATCAAATGCCAATCCCATACCCTCATACATGACATAAATTATAATCCAATGGAAACATTGCAATCTTCAAATCCTGAAAACTAACAAGTTTATTGAATTCTGAATGGGATAAAAAATTCTACCTTTTTCTTATGGGGTCCGATAAGGTTGGAACCACTCAAACATGCTAAAACAATTCATGGAAATGTTAAACATTTAAGTAAAAGTGGCATTCTCCTTATATTTCATTTTATGGCCTTTTACTTTAAGAATTTAATATTACCAATGATTACTAAGGTCTAGGGTTTACTTTTTTTTCTAAATTTCATGTTCTAAACCATTACTACGGCCTTGTACCAAACCGGTCAGTTTAGGCATTTAAGGGAACCAACCAATTCAAGTATAGAACCAACCATTTATGACCAAAAACCTTGAACCAAACCAAAAAACCTCCAAAACTAGTCAGACTAGTTGATTTTACTGATTCTGATCCGGTTCCAATAACACTGACATATACATACTTACGTATGTCAATCGGGTCTAACCCGAGCGGTTGTGGGATGGAGTGTTATCCTCCCCGCCCAGTTTCTATTTCCTTGTGTTTAATGATGAGTTCATAATGAGTATATTGGGTCGTATTGGCTCCATGCCTTGGCCTTAAAGAACCTAGGGTTTACCCTCGGTACCATTCTTGAAATGAGAGGAAGTGTCTAGGAGGTTTGCCACAGGAAATTTACTTGGAAGAAAAAAATACATACATATATATGACTTAAAATTTGAATATTTTAAGTATTTTTCAGTTGGTTCTAGTTTGGTTTGTAATTTTGGGGCGCTTTGATTCTACTCTAAATTTGACTTTGGAAACTTTTCCCTAGGGCCCATAGAGGTCCATTTGATTCAACTTCAATGTGGCACTTCACGCTTAAGGGTGGTGATCCACAATAGCTCTGTAGGTACTAACCACAAACATGATGTTACCACCAAAAGAATCCTAAAAATTTGTTTCAAAGGTTTATCATGAGGTAAAATGAAATTCTCATTGATATTTCAATTTATAAGTATGATAATGTTTGCAATACTTGCAAGCACAAACTACTCAGGTACTTTGTAGGTGGAATACTTCCAGAGGCCATTATAAAGGCCAAGGTTAAAAAGGTGTGGGAGCCACATCGATGGCAATGCCTCAATACTTGAACTTGACCAAGGGCTTTTGCTTCTTCTTTTTTCACGAGTAGCAGCATTATCTTGCCATTGATACTCACAAACAATGGATTTGCTACAATACCTTGTATTTCCACTTTCGGTTGGAAGAAACATTGTTTCTAAAGAGTGCCCAACTCTATTGTCGTATGTGGGTGGAATTCCAAGGCCTATCCATGCAATTAAGGCCTTTCCTTGAGTGCATTGTTATGTCAATAAGAGGGTTCATCTATCATGAGCCCACCCCCCAACAAATGTTTTTAACGCTACAACTTTAAAAAGGGTGTGCTAGAGAGTCCATTTGTCTAAAGACCTCGAGTAAATCCTCATCCAAGTAGGGGACAAGACAATCAAGTAACCTATGAGATACATCAATCTGCCTAACACCTATTTGCAATGCCAAAGTTTGAACCAAAATCCATGTAAACATGATCCACCAATTGCTCCAGTCAATTGAGTTGGTTAGGCTCAAATGCAATGGGCTCCCTAAGCCAATAAAAATATTTATGGAGGTTGATTCCCAGACCAATAAGATGGATGTGGTCCAAAAGGCCTAACAAACCAAGCTAGCAAACCCTAGTATGTTGATACCCATTAAGCCCACAGCCTCATCCCCTAGAAAGCCTACCACCCCAACTTATGAACCCCCAAGAGACCTCAAAGCTCGATGAGTTCCAAAAAAATACCAAGGTTTATACCCTTAAAGATTGGTCTCATGCTATGACTATGAAAAGTTCGATGAACTCAAATCCCTACAAGGTATTAGTCGGCCTAAATGATAATATCAATAATGATAACATGGACTATACTGCCACCTATTAAATTATTGAACCATTGATCTACAGGCAAATGAGAGCAATTGAGAGGTGAATTGTGCAGTGGAATATCAAGAAGAATGTACACTAAACAAGACAAATTTTAGACAAATCTAATAAGAATTGATCAGTTAATTACAACATTAATCTTCATTATTCCCAACAGTATACAACAGTGTTACAATAAGGAGAATTCAAATCATGTGGATAAGATTCGAATCTACCAACTAAACCTGATTGACTGGCTAACTAGGAGTGTCTAAATCACTGCATGGGAGCCACTCGTCTAACTCCTGATGTCGAAATCAGTCTGACAATCAGTTAAACTAGTTAAACCAATTAAACTGATGAGGTAGGTAGAAAAAGGCACCACTTCCCCATGCAACCATGCAAAACTAGCGCTAGACTAACTGAGAGTGATCTAACTGAATGTAACTGAAGGTTGACTCAGCATAATTGACTGCCTACCACAACCAACTGATGGAGGTTGTTGGTGGCACTTAGAGTGGCTCCTATAATGTAGGGAATGGTCTCAGAGGCACCTAAACTCATGCATGAACATGCAATAAGTGGAAGTGACAATTAACCTCTATATGTGTTCCCCATACTCCAGTACAATAATAATGTCTCCTTACGCTAGACAAGATGATCAAATAGACTATATATGGACAAGGGAAGATTATATAATCCTAACACCACCAAATCCATATGAAGGCAAGCAAGATCATGAAATGTCAGGGACATCATAAACACCTATAGAAAAACCAAGGTCCATAGAATAAGGACTTTAATTTAGAATCTTGATATCTTATGTATTCATATGGTGAAATAATTAGGTTTTTGCTTAACATGCTTTGAATAGTTGGCCACATGCAATTGTTTTTGTTTCAAACCATGTTGAGGGAAAAGGGGGAGTGGTTACCTTCTTCCCCCAGGCATGCTTCTTCATTAATGGGTCAAGGGACTAATCCTTTGTAGAGAATAGTTTGGATCTTGTTGAATTTGCAAGGCCATATATTGGGCTTGGCCAACAGATGTGCTTCTGGTGACGTTAAAGAGTGCGCCCTCTTTTGGAATTGGTTGTTCAATAGTCACCAGAGGCCCATTGGTTATGGTCTATAGAGACTTCAATATGGTCAATGCAGAAGAAGATAAGGAGCACATGTTGCATTTTAGAATGCCTCACAAAGAGGAGAATTTGGCCTAAGTGCTCTCAAAGACAAGCTTGTTCTCTACTACCTTAACAAGTTTAGAAGGAAGGAATACTCGGGGATATGGATCACTTGGTTCAATTTTCGAATGGGTGATGAAAAAACTTTGAAGAGGTTGGACTCAACAAATGCTTTCTAAATAGATAGTGTGCGAATGCCTATGCAGATACTAGGTACTCTTTCACTAACCTATACACTTTTCGCTCTACTGAGGAGAAGAGAAAATGAGAATACATAAGACTAATTTCCTTCTTACTGCATCTCACCGAAAGAACCAAGTTTTAATTCCATCCTTTCATCCTAAGGGGGTAAGGTCAACAAATTGCTCCCATTTGCTAGAAACACCACAAAGTTGTGAAGAATGATTGGAACGTGTTTGTGAAAGGCTTCAACTCAATCTTTTTAACAAGGAAACATAAGCTAGAGCTGCCAAATTGTGGCATTTCTTAAAGTTAGTGAAATGGAAAGGACTGGGAGAGCTCAATTAAGAGCCCAGATTC
The DNA here is from genome assembly GCA_001517045.1 of Pseudotsuga menziesii. NCBI lineage: Eukaryota > Viridiplantae > Streptophyta > Pinopsida > Pinales > Pinaceae > Pseudotsuga > Pseudotsuga menziesii. Next base: position 59,649 of record LPNX010232973.1, read on the forward strand.
ATTGGATCAAAACTAGCGATAAGCTTGTGAAGAATTTTTACAACGCCCAATCAAATAAGGAGGCAACTCAAAAGATTTCTATGCTCAAAATGGAAAATAATTAATCAAGATAGTAAAGAGGAGTTTGTTAGCCACAATAGACTAGTTTTTTAGTCTCAAGGCCCCATGTACAAAAATAAGGTGGCCATGCCGACTTGTTTGGACACTGTCCTATAGTGACTATGGAGCAAGAGAGAATGTGCGAGCAGTGGCTAACTTTGGATGAGTTGACCATTGTGTTTATGGAGATGGTCATACGGATTAAACATCTTTTTGTGTGAATTTTACAAAGTGACATGGGATTCCGTTGGGCCTGACATACTTCAAGTTTACAAAGAGTCCATTGAGAAACAATCAATGGGAGCCCACAACAACAAAGGAATAACCTGATATATTCTCAAACTCAACAAGCTTGGAGGCCAAACACTCTACTAAATGTGTGTTATAAAATTTTGAGCAAGACAATGACTCTTCACATCAAGCAATTCATGCTTATTTGCCTAAACCAAACAAGGTTTATCAGAAGGTGCTTTAACGTCATTGTTGTTTAGGAGAATATGGTAATGATCCATTGTCTTAGCCTTAATACCCTATCCATAAAGATCAATTTCAATAAATCTTACAACAAGGTCGAGTGGCCCTTCATTTTGGCCATGTTCAAGGGTCTAAGCTTTGGGTAGTGATTCCTCAAAGCCTTAAGATACTCATCTCAAAAGCGTCAACCTACCTATCCATCAACAAGAATAAGTTGGAGGAAGTCATGTTGTTTAGGGCCATCAAACAAGGATGCTATCTAGCCTTAGTCCTTTATGTTATGGTAAGAGAGACCCTGGCTATCGAAATATGGGTTAGGATCTTATCAAAGGCATTCCCCTCTAGGAGCAAGGCATTAGACAACTGGCTAATGGACATTTTGTTCATGATTCTTTCTTTACTATCTTAGAGGATTGGAGGCTAGAGCTCAATAGAGAACACCATGGATTGCCTCCATATATTTCGTGAGGCCTCAAATTCTAAGATCCAATTTACCTAAATACAATGTTATGTAGACAAGGGCAAGGGGACATGCCTAACTAGTTGGCATATATGGATCTAGATCCAAATGAGAAAAAAATTTAAACTCCTTCCTTGAGGAGTTTTAGGATGTGGTTATTCAACAATCCAAGAAGTATATAGAAAAATGGTTGACTCATCCCATGGCCTTGGCTACCAAATATGAAATATGCACTAAGGTCCTAGCAGTCACTCATGCTTACAACTCACCTTCTAATTTGCAATCTATCAATGCCTACTAGATGTTAGTAAGATCCCTTCACAATGTTCCCTAGGAAAACATGGATGGAGGCAAAGGCTTCCTCAATTAAATTAGAACTCTTGTTACACCCTTAGAGATTAAATAGGTATGGGAACAATCAAACACATCCACAAGCTCAAGCTCTTTGTACAAAGTGGGTCATTCAGACCTTGGAAGGGAATGAAGCTTAGAAAATTCCTTTGTGAAAATTGCATATGCTTTGTAACTCCTTTAGGCAAAGACGAGCCTTAACTTACAAACTCTTGTTGTCACTTCTATCCATGTGAAGGTGAAACGAACCTTTGTTGAAGAAAGTAAATGGAAGGCCTAGAAGACAATCCAATCCCACCTCATGTGAAAAGGCCAAGGTCTCATATCTAGGTTGTCCTCTAATGACCACTCTCTTTGGTGGTCCAATGTGCTTTTACATGATGGTAAGCTTATGGTTGAGAATGCTTGGTTATTGGCCCTGAGAATTTTATGAGAGGCATCATTCAATATATCTTCAAAGCTTAGGCTTTAAATTGGGTGCCTTGGCCTAGTTTGAAAGTGAAGTTTCAGATAGAAAATCCAAATAGGTTGATTTTGTACTAAGTCGAGTATCTTATTCCTGGCAATATCGTTATCAAGTTGGGCCTTCAAGCCCCACTTGCGAGGTGGAAAGACTAGAAATGGAATAAATTCGAGGCCTTTAAAAGTATAAGTACGTTGATGACTATAGGTAACTTTGTCATCAGCCTATTTTAGATGGTCAATTGAATAATGTAGGCTCACATCTAAAAGCTTTAGACATGGCTTTAATGGCTTTGCAACATGGGGAAATCTTTAGCTCAACCAAAAAGGGTCTCTTTGCAAGGTCTCTCATCCTTGAACGCCTAACCCTTCGTAAGAAATTGACCCATTTGGGCATTCCTCGACCCAAATGTCCTCTATGTGGTAGACCTGAAAGCCTCAAGCATCTCTTTTGGTTCTATTCTTGTACCAAATCTGCCTGGAATTGACTTGCAAAGTTTTGATGTGAAGTCTTTCCTGCCCTTACTTCTTGGAAAGTCACCCTAGAGGAGATAAACTTCCTTGGACTAGAATTTCAAGCAGCGTGGAAGCAAGTTAGAATTAAAGTGCTTTTCCTCATCTGGAAAAGCACTTTCTCCCTATATAATAGTTCTATAATATGTGCCAATCTATGCATCATATAATTGTTCAAGTTCAAAAAGTTGAGATGGATGTGATGCCCTTGTGCCAACTCCTACAGTATGGGGAGCCTCCATGCACTATGTGTAGGGAACCATTCAACAAATCTCCAAAGCCCCTTCGACCTTATCTAGACAGTCATAGCATCATAGAAGGTAGGCCCCACCACAGTAGATTTCACCTAGTTTTGGACTAGCTAATGGTGGTTGCTTGTCAACCCAATTTTTTGCATAAAATACCCAAATGTACATTATTTACTTATATTAACAATTAAAGGAAGCATTTTATCAAAAAACAGAAAAAAGGGAATAGATAATAAGATACAATAAGCTAGTTTTATTAATGTCCAACAAGTGACAACAAAGTTGGTCAATGAGACTCAAAAGTACAGCCAATGTGACTACAAAATGGGAGTACCAAAGCAACTTCTCACTACTATACTAAAAGCACATGTGAAGGAATAGGAAACGGTAAAAACTTTAAATTATTACAATAGGCAAATAAAGGCTAGTGACACTTCACTCTAGTATTCTACCACTTGTCCAATAGCACACATGTAGAGCCACACCTGAATTTGTGAAGGAACAGGAGAACAAAAGAATGGAGAGAGTTCATGTAACCTCCTTCATATCTGATTTTTTGCATTTGACTTTTGTTGAGAGATAGAGAGCTTTTGCAGTGAAAAGAATGCACTTAGAAGAGAATAGAGAGGAACAATGTCAGCAGCACATGGAAAGGATTTTTCATCAAGTTACAGCAGCCATGTGTGTAGAAACCACACTCAGCTTTGGAAGTTTCACCAACTCAAAATACTTTCTATTGTGACGGCTTATAATCTGCCCTTGAAGAATTAGAGAATGCTGTCATAGACGCTGCTGTGGAAGCCTTTTGAAAGCTCTGTGAGCCTTAAGCGGGTGTGAAGAAACTATCCTAACATTTCTGTTTTGTTGATTGAAGAAACTTACTGCGAGGTATATATTTCCAATTGGTTTTATTATGTCCTTTTTCTAATCTAGTTTAGTCACAAGCAGCACTTTGGCCAACCACTTGGGAGTAGTTCAACAGTTTATAGAGGCAGTGGCCTCTTGCTGGTATTTAAAGTTATTTTATTGCGGTGGAATTGAAAGTTTGAAATGGATATCCCTTCCATTCTCAGCCGATGAGCTGTTGATTTTTTCTATTGTGAGGGCTTATAATCTGTCCTTGAAGAATTGAGAATGTTGTCATAGAATTTTCTGTGGAAGCCTTTTGGAAGCTCTGTAAGCCTTAAGCAGGTCTGATGAAACTATCCTAACATTTCTGTTTTGTTGATTGAAGAAGCTTTACTGCAAGGTATGTATTACCAATTGGCATTATTATGTTCTTTTTCTAATCTAGTTTAGTCACAAGCAGCACTTTGGCCAACCACTTGGGAGTAGTTCAAGGGTTTATAGAGGCAGTGGCGTCTTGCTGGTATTTATAATTGTTTTATTGTGGCAGAATTGAAAGTTTGAAAGGGTTGTGGGCACTATGCTTTACCAATGCTTGGGAGGAGTCAAAGTGAAAAGTGGGGTTGTAAACCCAAGTATTATTAAGAGCTCTGAAATTTCTTGTTAGCCACAGTATTGGAACATGGGAGTAGAACACGCTTCCCCTATTGCTCTGAGATTTTTAAACAAACATCCGATTGTGGGTTGCAGCCTTTGATCATTGGGACTGGATGACAAGCTACTAGATTAGGGAGCAAAAGGGTGGGAAAACTTATTTGATTTGTTGATTGGACTCCAATGTTCTTGTCACTGAAATAGTTTAATGGACTTATGGTTTGATCTCTCACTATCTCTAATTCGTTGTGCTCCAGTTTATTTAGTTGATGCGATTGTTGGTCTATACTTGACGATTGAAAAGTTGAAGTCCTTCCAAATGATTTTTTAATCGTAATGTGAAGGATATCCCTGTTTTCTACGGCCATTGTTATTGGTTTGTAGCACCATACATGGGCCTGACTTCACTACCTGAACTCTACAGTTGGGCTGTAACAGCTCCACACAATCACGGTCACTCGATGGCAGTAGAAATTCTCCTGATGCACTCTACATCCCATATATTTTTCGTTTCAAATCACTAGCTCTAGATAATGCTAATATTTCTGTTATTGAACAAAAATGTTATCGTGTTGCATGACTCCCTTGAGAATGTATGGAACTCCTTTGTTTTGCAATTGGTACTTCTTGTTTTATTGGATGTTGAAAGACTGAAAGAACAGAGATTAGTGTTCCAAAGGGAACTTTAAGCATTCCTATCATCATAGTTATCCTACCCTCTGGTAAATAGAGACATGTTTGTATACATGAGCAGAAGGGGATATTAGGATGAGATGACACAATTGTGAATTACCTTCTGCATTGTTGAAGATTAAAGTTATATTCTAGTTCTGAAAATTTCCACTCGGAAGAAAACAAGTTTAAGGATATCCAAAGTTTTGTCTGTTCAATTGAATGACACTAGTGACATGCATAGGAGAAGGTTTGTTGAACATCCCTATATATGGACATAGTGGTTTCAGTATTAATAACACATCCCTGTAGCATACCAATATATTTACTAGTGCCACCCATCTGAAAGTGACTTGCATATATCTGGTCATGTTCATCTTGCTTTCTTATATTGTGATAATGTGCAAATTTAGTAGGCATATTCCTTAGCAACCTGCATTGCCTTCATTAGAGGAATTGACTGGAAAAAGATTGATGAAACACTGCTTTGATGACAAGTTAAAAAATTGGGAAAACAAATTTACTAGCCATTTTTCCAAACCCATACCATGAATTTGTTGCAGACTCTCATCTAGTCATGGTAGGGTACCACGAGAGAACGGAACAACCTTTCTGAAAGGTGTATCATGAAAATTAGTTGCGGTTCAATCTCTCTTGAGGGTGTGACACAAATCAGTTATGGAATGCCCAAAAAAGAAGCAGTACGTAAGATTTGAAAGTGCAATAGAAGATAATGAATCGAAGTGGTAGTGGAGGGACAAGTGTTCAGTTTTGGCCTTTAGGAGGTCTGATGCAGTAATAACATATGTAAGGCCTGACCTATATAGGAATCAGCAAAACAGGTTGAAGGGCAAACAGATAATTTTAATTAAATTTTCTACAGTTGGATTTAAAGTGAACAATGTTTTTATATCCAATGGGGAATTGGTCCACTGGTGAGATTGACAGAGTACCAGCACAGATCCATCTTAAACCCGTATCTATCAAGCACCAAGAGGGAACCAATTTCTTAAGGTGTAATTTTTTTAATCTTAAATTTTTTACACGTCCAGAAAAAATTTACACTTAAGAAATTTGATCCCTCTCTGTGCTTGATACATCTGTATTTAAGATTGATCTATGCTTTTTAATTTTTTATTTTATGAGCCAACGTGGATTTTTTTAGTAACTTTTTATTTGGTTTAAAAAATTTGTTTTATGAGCCTACATTTGGTTTTTTTTTTTATTTTATCAGCCGATATGGATATTTTTTATTATTTTTTTTATTTTTGGTAGCATAACATTAGTAACGTGACAACATCTCCCCCATACTGGACTGTAGAGCACCTCGCTACTCTTGGTGTAATTAAGCCTTCTCCAAAGTTCCATTCTCACTATGGTCTTCCCTGCCGAAATGGCATGTTAAAAAGAAACTAGACCAGATACAAGTCTCTGGTGACTTTGGCAAATTAGATACCCCTCAAACCTGGCAGCTAAGCTGAAAGAAATCTGTGTTGTGCAGATGAGCCCCCACCCTTGGGATGTGCTTCTCAAAGCAACTTCCAAATAAGAAATAATGCTTGTATAATTTACAACTGATAAGATAATAGCTGTGTGCTAGGCATCTACAACGTGCAGGGTGTTGGAACAGAAGGCATAACTTGAATATGTATAATCAGAAAATTCTAAAATCTCAACATTGCAATATTATTTGTGAGTGCAGTAGTCTTATGAATGAGGTTATATCTTGTAGAAAAAACTAACAGTTAGAGGATATGTGCAGCATTGTCTAACAGAATGTTAAGATCATTAGCAGATTGTATATCTGTGGTTTAATTCAACCCACCCTAATCCAGCCAAGCAAAACACGGCAGAAAAATATAACTGCACTTCAATAATGATCATAATAGAGTTGAACCCGTACCATGTGCTTGAAAGAGACATCCAACTCAAAAGAGAGAAGATCACTGTCCAAACACCAGTACTCAAGAGAGAAGTGCTATAGGTAAACTGCCCTTAGGCGTTTATGAATATAACAAATTGAATGAATAATTTACAAACAAGGAGGCTAATGTATTTATACACCTCAAATAGGGTTTAGGACCATGCCTTAAAAGGGTGACTAGGCTGACCTAGTTAAATATAAACAAATACAATAAAGTGGGTTAATTACCCATATGCAAGCTCAATAAAGCGATCAATATATCAAATAGAGGGTCAGCACGTGGCCTCATCTAAAGATTAGCCATAATCTCAACATTGTGCCCCCCACTTAAGTTGAACGAGGGGCCACAAAAAAGGCATTACATCCACAAATCATCACAATAACCCCCCCCACTCCAATATTGATCTGATGATCATCAAAAGCCATACGACTTGTGGAGAAAACCTTCATGATCTTCATTGGGATTGATCATGCTACAAAGAGTCTTCGATGGAGCAAACTGGTATATGTCAAGGAGAAGAGGCCCAATTGAATAAGTGCCTGAAGTGGGCGAGACTCTGACCATTGTGTGGCAGGACCTAGGGCAATATCAATAACAACAATAAGAGCAGCAACAACCCACTTAGGCAAAGACAGGAACTATGAGTGAATAGGATCATTGTCATCACCGTCATCCAGTAGCTACGCATCAAAATGGAAAGTGTCATCACAGATTTGAGCATCACCAGATGGAGAAGCATCAATAGGTTGCACTTCTATGGTGGTAGGAGCCTCATCTAAAGATGTAAGACTAGAAGATGCTTCAGAGAGAGAGGAGGGACCAAACAAAGGAGTCCTAGGCTCCTAGCACACTATCCTGTAATTGTAGATGTAGTATAAGAAGAACATATAGGTGGACCAAAATCAGATGGAGATGTGGTAAGTTCTACTGCAACTAGTTGAGAATCGTCAACAAGCGACCCAACAAGAGGAGAATCGACATGATCCAAGGATACATGTTGAGAACCCTCACTGGAATCATCACTGGAAGAAGTGATGAAATAGATCCTGGCGAACTATGGGAAAAAATTTCATAAACAATAATATTGCAATGTTAAGTCACCCAATGACCAATGGGGTCATAGATACAATACCACTAAAACGCAGTGTTCCACAAAGATGCATTTCCCAAGGTCGAGGGCGCGCGCCTCCTGAGCTTCCCATGCTTTAGGGGCTGGGAAGCTCCATGGGAAACGTTTCCCAGAGCCCCCCTTTCTGCGAAACTTGGGGAAACGCAGCTCTAGGAGTTTCCCGGATTGGGGGGTTCCCACATGCCCCAACCCCCCACAAATTTTTAAATTTTTTTAGTTAAAAACAAAAATGGTTCATCTTAAATTTTAGTCTTTTAGACTAAATAATCATTATAAATCGAAATAGAAACAAATAAAAAGAAATAAACATCGATATGATATGCTTGGCTATAACGATTACATTTACATTACACTAAACTCTTCGAGAACATAAGAGTTTATATGTTGGGGTTCATATTTTTATTATTTTCTATTTTTTTCTAATTTTAGAGACCCCTCCGCCCCTCTGCCCCACAAAATACCCCAAAATTTTGGGGTGTCTCTACACATCCCCAATGTGCGTTTCCCCACTCCCACTCTCACGCGTCCCGGAAACTTGGTGGAACACTGCATAAAAAGACTCACTATAGCTAACCAAAGTTCTATGAGTATAATGGACAAAATGATATATCTCACCTTTAATGAAGCAAGTGGACCCATGCACCTGAACCAAAGATACGAAAGTGAGAGATGGAGCGTTTATATCCATGCAACCTATGTCACATGGTTCGGGTTCGAATTCGACAACCTTGAAATTCGGTTCGAATTCGAAACTTTTTATGAGATTCGAAATGAGGTTCGGCATTAGGTTCGACAATATACATTTTAAAAAAAAAAATTAATATTTTATTAATATAAATTTTCCCAATATAAATATTTTATGTTCTCTTTTATAACATAGTAATATAATATAATTTATAACATAATAATATAATATAAGAATAATTATAATAATATGTATAATTAATACATTATATATGTACCATATAACCTATCTATTTCTGAGTTGTGCTTTTACCTACCTTATTTTTAATAATTAAAATAAAAACAAAACAAACACAATTTTAATGAATCCAACAGAAAACATGGAAACGGAAGCTAGAACAGATTTAGACGGGAATCAATATCAATGTAGACACTGCCACAATTGGGCATCAAAGTCTTCACTTGATGCAGCCGGAAAAACTATTTGAATGGAGGTTTTTCTTTCGTAGCAAAAATAGTTGTTGTTGGTGACATACAGTTCAGTTGCCAATGTACGTTGTTGTAGATACGATAAGGAAGAAAAGATGTAGATAAGTGTTTGAACCATACCCTAGATTTAATAATTAAAATGATTTGCAACTACAAGTAAAACGAAAAATTACTGTGGACTCTTGAGTATTATGTTTGGCTTCCCGATTACACGAAATTTGGACTAGACCTGGCTACACGTACTTCGCAGCTCACATAATAAAACTAGCGAATTCGAAACGTTTAGACCGGCGAAGTCAAAACTCTAAAATTGGCGAATTTAATAGTCGAACCTCAACGAATCAGAATTTTTTTTTGAGGTTCGCCGAATTTCGAACCTCAAGGTTCAAAATCGGCGAACCCTATGACATAGCATGCAACCACTCATAAGGAGTCATACCAATGACTACATGTGTAGGTGTGTGATTGATGATGTGTGTCACACAAACAACAACATCTCCCAAAAAGGACAACTTCATATTCTGAGAATGAAACATATATCAGGCCATTTTCATAACTACCCTAATCTTACACTTAGACACCCCATTTTGCTCAGGAGTATAAGGAATAGTGTTCTGCTAAGAAATGTCATGAGTGAATAAATTGTTGGAAAGCATTACTAATGTACTCACCTCCCCAATCTGTCCAAAGACGCTTGATCTTCTTTTTGCATTGAGCTTTAGCAAGAGTTTTGAACTCCTAGAATTTGCCAAACACCTCATCCTTGGATTTAAGGGCATAGAACTGTAGAACCAAGAAAAAGTGAGGAAGTACTTGGCTCCCCCAAAGAAAAGAAGTGACCATGGGACCACAATTATCACTATAATTATTTCAAGGGGCTTAGAGGCGCGCCTTGATTTGTCCTTTGGAAAGGACTCCTGGTGATGTTTACCCATCACACATCCCTCGCAAACACCATTAGGAGAGTTGATATGGGCATTGGGCAAGACCCTCAGCTACGTGAAGATAACTCATGCATCTCAAGGATCCATAATTGGTGTGACCAAGACGAAAGTGCCCTTACTTGTTGTCATTATTTGCATTGGCCACCACTGAAATGAATTTATTTGAACATCCCCAGACATAGCATTACTAATAACAGCAATGCCACAACTAGAAACTGAGAGAGTTGAGTCATCACCGATAGTTACATGTTCACCTTTACACTAATCACTTAAGTTGGAGAGAAGATGCTCGTGCTTTTTCATAGGTCAAGTTGCCCCAGAATCTGCAATCCATTCCTGGGAAGAGGTGGAAACCTTAAAGTAGAGTGCACAGCTAAATGTGCAGCTTTTCTAGTCTTTTCTTTGAAGATAACATCATTGCCAGTAGTTTGCCAAGCAATTTCTTCAATCTTTTGTAGATGAAGAAGACAATCTTTTAAAGCATGTCCCTGCTTATGGCAATAAGAGCAAGTCATCCTCTTCTTCTTTGATGATTTGGAAGTGTCCCCTATAGACTCATGTATGTATGAGGTAGAAGCCTTAGAATCGGCTTGACATCTAGTGAGTAGTTCACCCAAATTCCTCAAGATGAGTTGATGCTGGATAAGGTTAGGAAAAACATCTTGTAAAGTAGGTGACCCTAGAGACTTGAGAAAAACAGGAATGCTATAAAAGATAGTAAAATTTCTAAATGCAAGAGAAAGGTTATTAAGGACAATATTGATATATTCATACCCATGTTAACTAGCCACCGGATATAACAACGTCAGCCTTCAGTTCCTTGAACCTAGAGATATGCTAATTGAGTGGTGTTCATTGCACCGAATAAATTGTGGAAAGCATCTCAAATCTGCTTCACACTCTTATTACTCTTGGTGTGATGATCAAGGTTTGGCACCACATATAGAGTGATCAACACTAGGGCTTCATCCTTCTTCAAACATGCTAGATCATTACTGTCATTGTCTTCAGCCAGAAGGGATTTCCCCAAATACATCCATGTAAGTCTTTGCCATGAAGAAGGGTTGGCATTTGTGTTGAAATACTGAGAGGGGGGGTGAATCAGTATTTATACTATTTTAAAAACTTTAATCAAAAGCAGGTTGTTGATCACCAATCACAGCACATCATCAACGTGTAAAATAACAAGATGCAGTACAAAATAATTTTTGACGTGGAAACCCAAGTTCTGGGGGTAAAACCATGGAAGCCTTTTTAAAAATAGTTTTCCAGAAATAACTGGAAGGAAGGAACAACCCCCTTATTATATAGACTTCAATTTTCCAGCTTCAACTGGAAGGAGGCTACGACCCCCTGATTTACAGGCTACGACCTGAAGGAAGCTGCAACTCCCTAGTTTTCCGGCTTCCACCGGAAGGAGGCTATGACCTCCTTTCCTTGCCCCGTCCTACCACCCTGATAAGAAGAAGATTGTTGAACCTGTGGACCTGTCACATACCAAACTCTGCTGCTGATAACCTCTGCACTCTAATCACTGTCAAATCATCTCTGTAGATATCACTGCCACACACTACTCATTGTCATCCACAATTACTGAAGAATCTCTACTCTGCTACTTCTGAACATCATCATAGGTTATCTTGTCTGTTCATGAAGTGTGCAAACATCAGACTGGTAATACTCATAGCAGTAATGGAGCTTAACTTCAACTCTCCAAAGCAATCATTAGACTAGGACTGAACTGTACACAGTCTTAATCCTTCGCCACTATAAGGAAGGACAACCATTCAGTCAAGAAGAATTTTGTGTTTGTACTGCTTCTTTGTTGCTGATATAAGAGTATCCTTCCTCTGCTGCTAGCCAAAGACAAACTTAGACTTTTTAACCAAGAGAAAACAGACCTCAAACTTCCTCAATTTCGGACTGTTCTTCTCTTGGAAAACTCAGGCTATCACTTTTTTCAAAATATGTCTATACTACTGCAAAGATTTTGTAAAAATTCGGGTCTGAGAATGATATGTCACTGCTGTAGAAGTTTACCAAAATCTCAGAGTCATCAAATTTCTCATATGCTTTCAACAGCTGCAAAAAGAATTGGCTTCAAGATTATACACGACTTGTTTGCATGTGTAACAACTGCAGCTGCGGATCTGCTGCTCATTTGATAATGCCCGAAAAACAAAAAGTTATAAAAACATGGTATATTATTCCTCAGACCGTCTTTTTCTTCTGTGACTGTATATTTCTTTTACACCCGAAAATACTCAGAGCCACATTACCACTGAATTACAGAAGGTATATACCAGAACTAACAAAGAAGATACAAAAAAAAACTTTCTCCTATACTGCGGCTGCCTCCAGACAGTTTACATACCCAAAAATCAGAGCTAAACAATCACCAACAAATTTCACTGTAGCTGCCTCAAACTAATCCGAAATTGCAGAGTTATTTCTCAAGCAAGTACACCCACGAAATTCAGAGCTAAATCAGACTTCAAGCCAGCGAAATAAATCTCTACAAAACTGGTTTTCAAGTCGTGTCTCAGAAAAATCGATTGGTTGGCAGCTTTAACTCGGCAGCTAATTTTATTTCACAGGAGCTTCCTCTACAACCCATTAGATTTTACCTCAGACCAAAAAACTATAACCCGGCAAATATCCTCCGTTCAGCCACTAACTCGTTGATATGTTTTTTTGGTTTAGACATTTGAAAGTATTTTTAAATTTTTTTATATAAGGTTTTTAGTATGGGCCAATATCTTAAGGTAAATTTTTATTTAATTACAAGGCCGACTTGATGGAAAGTAACCTATATTGTTTTATTATTTTGTTATTGGAAGGTGTTGACTTTTAAAGGAGAAGTTGAGTCCCTTTTTTTATTAAAAAAAAATTGTTTTAACTTTTTAGAGGGGTAGACATTAGGGGATGGTTGTTAATTAAACAATTAGATTTAATATTTTAATTATATTTTGGTTATTTTAATGATTACCAATGTGTGTGCTCATAAAAAAATGGTTATTCTTTAATACTTTATCACTTATTAAAATTTTATTAGAGTTTTATATGTTAGGGAAAAACTAGTGTTCTTAAGGGAAAGGGTAGATAGTAGGCTTAGGAATCAAAGAGAGGGATTTTAGGGTATTTTGTTAGGTCGTTAGAGTTACCACAAGTGAAGACTCATAACCAGCAAGGTGTGGGGGTAACAAGGTTTTTCTTAGGATATCCAGACCTCTATCAAAAGCAAATGACCACTGAAAGGGTCATTCGGACTCTTCCAACACATTCTAGGGTAATAGGGCATGGTTGTGGTGCTGGGGAACCAATGACACAACTGGGGAACCATCGAACCAACTTGGGGTACTTAACCACTCTACAGG
>LPNX010232973.1:73056-112281 GCA_001517045.1 Pseudotsuga menziesii
GCTCCAAGAGCTTCAGACTTGGGCTTGGACAAAGTCAAAATGTCTCCTTCGACGCTAACACTTACTCAACCCTCAGGGGCTCCTCAAGGGGCACCAAGACACACTAACACACACATGTTGGCATCAATGACAATTTAGTCAACAATCTCCCCCTTTGTCATTGATGACAACTCCAAAGCTCCCCCTTCGAATGAGCTTCCTTTGACCACACAACTCCCCCTTAGATCATGCTTCTTTTACCTACCTCTCCTTTTTCTCCCCCTTTGGCATCAATGGCAAAGGGTACTTCTACCATGCTCCCCATGTTGTTGAATATAGATGAATTCAATTAGGTGATAGTATGACTCCCAATTTTTCTCTGAGGTACTCAAAAGTCTCTCTTGGGAGAGGCTTAGTAAAAACGTCTGCAACCTGTTCTTTTGTCTCGATATATTCCAACTTGATATTCTTTTCTGTGACCTGTTCCCGAAGAAAGTGAAATTTGATTGGAATGTGCTTGGTCTTGGAATGCATAACTGGATTCTTGGAGATACTGATAGCACTCGTATTGTTGCATAGAATAGGAATCGGTTCATTGCATGTCACGTGTATGTCTTGCAGGGTTTGCTTCATCCAAAGAATCTGGGTACAACAAGCTGTTGCTGCTATATATTCTGCTTCTGCGGTTGATAAGGACACTGAAGACTGCTTTTTGCTTGACCAAGATACCAGACAACCGCCTAAAAAGAACGTTGTTCCACTAGTGCTTTTTCTATCGTCAACACATCCTGCCCAATCTACGTCTAAATATGCTATCAATGTCAAATCATTCCCTTTTGGATACCAAAGTCCAAAATCCAAAGTTCCTTTGAGATACCTGAATGCTATAATGTGAGTTTCCTTTGGGGCAGCTTGAAATCTTGCAACTTGTCCAACGGCTTGCATCACATCTGGTCTGGAGGCAGTTACATATAGTAGACTACCAATCATTGACCTATAGAGCCTTTGATCAACTTCCTTAGATTCATCATCTTTGCTTAGCTTACAACCGGTGATCATAGGGGTACTCACAGGTTTACAATCTTCCATCTGGAATTTCTTCAACATCTCCTTAATGTATTTTGTCTGGGTAATAAAAATGCTTTCTGTTCTTTGAGATATCTGGAGTCCCAAGATGAAGGTCAATTCACCGAGTAATGACATTTCAAACTCTTTTTGCATGTCCTTAGCAAATTGTTGACTCAGTGAATCATCATCACTTCCAAATATGATATCATCAACATAAACTTCAATGATGAGTATGCTGTCATTGTCTTGTTTGATGTACAAATTGCTATCTGCACTTCCCCTCTTAAAGCTTTGTTGTAGTAAGTACCTGTCCAATCTGGAGTACCAAGCTCTTGGAGCTTGCTTTAGTCCATATAAGGCCCTTTTGAGACTGCATACATAGTCCTCGTTTTCTGAAAGTTGAAATCCTTCTGGTTGTTCGATATAGACTTCTTCCAAGTCCCCATTTAGAAAGGCTGATTTTACGTCCATCTGATACACTTTGATGTCTTTGGAGCAAGCGTAGGCCAATATCATTATGATAGCTTCCATTCTGGCAACTGGTGCATATGTTTCTTCAAAGTCTATTCCTTCGATCTGAGCATAACCCTTACAAACCAATCGAGCATTATTTCTGATTACCTGTCCATCTTCATTGATTTTGTTTCTGAAAACCCATTTTGTGCCAATAACATTTTTGTTATGTGGTCTCGAAACAAGTTCCCAAGTTTCATTCTTCTCGATTTGATCTAGTTCTTCTTCCATAGCTTTAACCCATTGTTCATCTATACTGGCCTCTACAAAAGTTCCAGGTTCAATTGTAGACAAAAGAGAGAAGTGTACCTGCTCATTTCTTCCGGATTGTCTTCTTCTGGTTCCTATTCCGGCATCCTTATCACCAATAATCTGATTTGATGGATGATTCTTCTGGTACCAGTTCTTAGGTGATGGATGATCCTTTAGTTCTTCTTGTTCGACAGTTGGTTGATTCAGTTTTTCATCTTCCGTGAGTTGCTCTTCATCCTCATCGAGTTGTCCTTCCATTTTAATTTTCTTCATACCTCTTTTCTTGGAACCTTTCTCTTCTTCATCGTCTGATTATTCCGAGTCTTCTCTGGATGATGTTAGTATTCCTTCAACTATCTTCGCGTTAATGCTTTGAATCACTTTGTCTAATCTCAGATTGTAGCATTTGTAAGCTTTCCTCTTGGATGAATATCCAATAAATATGCCCTCATCTACTCGAGAATCAAATTTTCCAATCTTCTTATCATCTCTTTTGATGTAACACTTGCTTCCAAAGATTCTGAAGTGTTGTACACTTGCTGCTCTTCCGGTCCATAGCTCATGGGAGTTTTATCATTTTTGTTTCTAAGTAATCCTCTGTTTAAGATGTGTACTGCTGTATGAACTGCATGTCCCCAAAATTTGTCATTTAATTTGGATTCATGCAACATGGTTCGAGCCATCTCCATTACTATCTATTCTTTCTTTCAGCAACTCCATTTTGCTGAGGTGTTCTAGCTACTAAAAATTGTCTCTTTATTCCATGCTCTTCACAGTACTTGTTGAATTCATCAGAAGTGAATTCTCCACCGTTGTTAGATCTAAGAAACTTGATTCGTGACCCTGTTTCATTCTCGACCAGTTCCTTGAATGTTTTGAAACATCCAAATGCTTCTGATTTCCTGTTGAGAAGACATACCCATGTCATCCTGGTATACTCGTCAATAAGTAGCATGAAGTATTTTTCACCATTCAATCCTTTGCTTTTGGTTGGTCCACATAGGTTAGTGTGAACAGGCTCCAAAGGTTTTGTAAAAGAATGCTCTTTCGCCTTAAAATGCACTCTTGTTTGTTTTCCATGTTGACACTGTTCACATACAGAGTTAGCAGGTTTTGTGACTTCCGGCATATTTCGAACTGCTTGGTTTTTGTAGATTTTGACCAAATTGTCAAAATGTATATGCCCCATTCTTCTGTGCCAAAGCCAACTTTCATCTTCTTTTCCCAAGTGACATTTTTCGGACTCAATCTCATCTAACACGTATATGTTGTTTGGAGTCCTAGTGGCTGTGGCTACTAACTTCCTTGATTCTTGCTTTCTTATTTTACATCCTTTTGAGTTGAAGATGAGTTCATGACCTTGATCACACATCTGACTGATGCTTAGCAGATTATGTTTCATGTTATCTACAAGCAAGACATTTTCAGCCAAGGAGTTTTTACTTCCGAGCTTTACTGTGCCATTTCCCAATACTTTTGTTGAATTGTTATTTCCAAATGATACATATCCTTTATCCTTTTCAATATTGACAAAAGCATCTTTGTCACCTGTCATATGCTTGGAGCAACCGCTATCAACATACCATTTTCCAGAGCTGTGATTCTGAGCTTGAAGAGCAATACCACATTCGTAGTTGTTGTTATTGTGTTTAATCCACACCTTGTTGGGCATGTCCTCATTTCTTACTGTTGGTATCCTCATTCTACAATTTCTGGCTATATGTCCAAAGTTGTTACACTTGTAACATTCTATTTCTGATCTCAAGGGATCAAATCTGTTGTTGTACTGTGGTCGTCTGAGGCTTGCAAGGTTATTCCTTGTCTCAAAGTTTCTTCTTTGAAAACAGCTTACAGCTTTGTGTCCAAATCTTCCACATGTAAAGCAATGCCCATAAAAGAAGTATCCATACCTGGGAATATATGGAGGAGGTGCTTTTCTATGATCTGATCTTTCTGCTGGCCCTTCTTCTGATACAGGTTGTTATGGCTGACGTTCGATCTCTTCTTCATTCTTGTAGTCCTTGACAACTTCTGCATACCTTCTTGGCTTCTTTTCGTTATCTGTCAACATTGAACTTGAGGCTTCATTTGTATTCTGCTTGTATCCTATACCGGTCTTGTCGAAGAATGACTTTTGATTGCTGATGATTTGTTCTAGAACCTTGGAGCTGTTTTCATAACCCTTTGCGAATCTTTCATTTGCAGCTTATTCTTCAGAGATACTATCTCAACCTCACGATTCTCCTTTTCTCTTATATTTGTCATTAGTTGTTCAGTAAGAGAGTCTTCAACTCGTTTGGCTTCTTCTAGTTTGGTCTTCAAGTCAACAATGGTTTGTTCAAACCGTTGTTCCTCTTCCTTAAGCAATCTATTTTCCTTCCTGACTTTCTTCAGCTCTTTCAAAGTGCTTCCAAGTTCTGCCTCAAGATCTACTTCTCCTTCATCTTCGGATTCTTCCTTACTATTATGATCCTTATCCGAGCTTATTGCCATAAAAAGTACCTTGTCTGGTTCATCGTCATCATCAGAATCACTGTCACCATTGGATGAGCTATTGTCTCTTTTTGTGTAGAGACTTTTCTTCTTTGCAAACTTTCTTCTATTCTTATTCTTGTAATTATTGTACTTCTTGTAGGGTTTAAAATTGCCATCCTCTTCACCATCTGAGTTCTTTGCATATGGACATTTAGAAGCAAAATGACCTATCTTTCCACATGAAAAACATTTAAGAGGTAGCTTACCTTTGTATTTTCCAGTGCCTCTCTTTAATTTCCGAACAAAGTTGGCTATTTCTTCATCATCAGATTCATCACTTGTCGGTTTGTCTTTCGTTGATTTGTTCTTCCCAGCTTGTTTGGAGGAGACCTTGAATGCTGCTTCTTTTCTTGACGTATCTTCATCTTCAATTCTCATTTCGTAAGCTACTAAAGTCCCATGCAGTTGATCCACTGTCATAGTATCTAGATATGTTCTTTCTTCTAAGGCAGAGATTTTGGGGTTGAACCTTTTGGGAAGAGTTCTTAGAATTTTCCGAACAACTATAGTCTCCTCAACCTTTTCTCCCAAACCTCTGATGGTATTCACTAGCTGATCAACCCAAAGAATATAGGCTGCTATGTCTTCGTCTTCATTCATTCTTAGCTGTTCGAATTGTCCCCTGTAAGTCTGAAGTTTGGCTTCTTTGACTTTGTTGTCTCCTTCATATGTGGTTTGGAGTTTGTCCCACATTTCCTTTGCAGAGGGACAGTTCATCACTTTGTTGAAAACTGATTCATCTATAGCACTTCGAAGATGATTTATGGCCCTTGAGTTGTTGTTGTATTGAGCCAGCTCACCTGCATCAATTGGGACAGTCTTTAGTACTTTGTACCCATTCTCGATACTCTGCCATATTTCGATTCCTTGAGCTTCTATGAAGGCTCTCATTCTTATGCTCCAGAATGCATAGTTGCTCCCATCAAACAAGGGTGTTCCAGATTTGTTTTGTTTAGCAAATTTCCCCATGATTACCTTCCAGCAGTTAGTCTGTTCTGAAGGAACCCGCTCTAATACCAATTGTTGAAATACTGAGAGGGGGGGTGAATCAGTATTTATACTATTTTAAAAACTTTAATCAAAAGCAGGTTGTTGATCACCAATCACAGCACATCATCAACGTGTAAAATAACAAGATGCAATACACAATAATTTTTGACATGGAAACCCAAGTTCTAGGGGTAAAACCGCGGAAGCCTTTTTAAAAATAGTTTTCCAGAAATAACTGGAAGGAAGGAACAACTCCCTTATTATATAGACTTCAATTTTCCAGCTTCAAATGGAAGGAAGCTACGACCCCCTGATTTACAGGCTACGACCTGAAGGAAGCTGCCACTCCCTAGTTTTCCAGCTTCCACCGGAAGAAGGCTACGACCTCCTTTCCTTGCCCTATCCTGCCACCCTGATAAGAAGAATATTGTTGAACCTGTGGACCTGTCACATACCAAACTCTGCTGCTGATAACCTCTGCACTCTAATCATTGTCAAATCATCTCTGTAGATATCACTGCCACACACTGCTCATTGTCATCCACAATTACTGAAGAATCTCTGCTCTGCTATTTCTGAACATCATCATAGGTTATCTTGTCTGTTCATGAAGTGTGCAAACATCAGACTGGTAATACTCATAGCAGTAATGGAGCTTAACTTCAACTCTCCAAAGCAATCATTAGACTAGGACTGAACTGTACACAGTCTTAATCCTTCACCACTATAAGGAAGGACAACCATTCAGTCAAGAAGAATTTTGTGTTTGTACTGCTTCTTTGTTGTTGATATAAGAGTATCCTTCCTCTGCTGCTAGCCAAAGACAAACTTAGACTTTTTAACCAAGCGAAAACAGACCTCAAACTTCCTCAATTTCGGACTGTTCTTCTCTTGGAAAACTCGGGCTGTCACTTTCTTCAAAATATGTCTATACTGCTGCAAAGATTCTGTAAAAATTCGGGTCTGAAAATGATATGTCACTGCTGTAGAAGTTTGGGTCTGAGAATGATATGTCATTGCCATAGAAGTTTACCAGAATCTCAGAGTCATCAAATTTCTCATATGCTTTCAACAGCTGCAAAAAGAATTGGCTTCAAGATTATACACGACTTGTTTGCATATGTAACAACTGCAGCTGCGGATCTGCTGCTCATTTGATAATGCCCGAAAAACAAAAAGAGTTATAAAAACATGGTATATTATTCCTCAGACCGTCTTTTTCTTCTGTGACTGTATATTTCTTTTACACCCGAAAATACTCAGAGCCACACTACCACTGAATTACAGAAGGTATATACCAGAACTAACAAAGAAGATACAAAAAAAAACTTTCTCCTATACTGCGGCTGCCTCCAGACAGTTTACATACCCAAAAATCAGAGCTAAACAATCACCAACAAATTTCACTGTAGCTGCCTCAAACTAATCCGAAATTGCAGAGTTATTTCTCAAGCAAGTACACCCACGAAATTCAGAGCTAAATCAGACTTCAAGCCAGCGAAATAAATCTCTGCAAAACTGGTTTTCAACTCGTGTCTCAGAAAAATCGGTTGGTTGGCAGCTTTAACTCAGCAGCTAATTTTATTTCACAGGAGCTTCCTCTACGACCCATTAGATTTTACCTCAGACCAAAAAACTATAACCCGGCAAATATCCTCCGTTCAGCCACTAACTCGTTGATATGTTTTTTTGGTTTAGACATTTGAAAGTATTTTTAAATTTTTTTATATAAGGTTTTTAGTATGGGCCAATATCTTAAGGTAAATTTTTATTTAATTAGAAGGCCGACTTGATGGAAAGTAACCTATATTGTTTTATTATTTTGTTATTGGAAGGTGTTGACTTTTAAAGGAGAAGTTGAGTCCCTTTTTTTATTAAAAAAAAAAATTGTTTTAACTTTTTAGAGGGGTAGACATTAGGGGATGGTTGTTAATTAAACAATTAGATTTAATATTTTAATTATATTTTGGTTATTTTAATGATTACCAATGTGTGTGCTCATAAAAAAATGGTTATTCTTTAATACTTTATCACTTATTAAAATTTTATTAGAGTTTTATATGTTAGGGAAAAACTAGTGTTCTTAAGGGAAAGGGTAGATAGTAGGCTTAGGAATCAGAGAGAGGGATTTTAGGGTATTTTGTTAGGTCGTTAGAGTTACCACAAGTGAAGACTCATAACCAGCAAGGTGTGGGGGTAACAAGGTTTTTCTTAGGATATCCAGACCTCTATCAAATGCAAATGACCACTGAAAGGGTCATTCGGACTCTTCCAACACATTCTAGGGTAATAGGGCATGGTTGTGGTGCTAGGGAACCAATGACACAACTGGGGAACCATCGAACCAACTTGGGGTACTTAACCACTCTACAGGGTGTTCAGGGCTTTTGCCATTGTCCCAAGGGATCCAAGAGCTTCAGACTTGGGCTTGGACAAAGTCAAAAGGTCTCCTTCGACACTGACAATTACTCAACCCTCAGGGGCTCCTCAAGGGGCACCAAGACACACTAACACACACCAGTTGACATCAATGACAATTTAGTCAACAATTTGATCAGCCCACGTATGGCAGTTGGCCCCATTAAGGAGGGGAAACAGCCATTTTCCATGCACAACACCAGCACTGCCCCTTAAACCTGCAATAGATTGGCTGCAAGAAGAAAAAGGGAGTACACTGCCCTAAAAGAGGTCATGGATCTGCAAAATAACCCCTTAAAAATCCACTGATAAAGGCCAGCCAACATCCAAGGAAGGAAGGTGTTGGTGGAAAAGATGGTAGAAATCCCTAAAAACCTGTTTGCTGCCCAAAAAGGAAGCACTGAAACCCTAGTTTCAAACCGGGGGGAGAGGGGGGGGGCGACAGAGCTGAAACAATGCTGGATAGAGAAAAAAGAGTCCACAATAGCTCTAATACCATGTTAAGATCGTACAGAGATTGCAGATCTATGATGAACACTTCAACAAACCCTAGTTGAGCCAAAAAAACACAGCAAAAGAATATAACAGCACTTCAATAATGATTAAAATAGAGATGAACCCATACCATGTGCTTGAAAGAGAAATCCAACACAAAGGAGAGAAAATCACTGTCCAAACACAAGTACTCAAGAGAGGAACGCCATCGATAAGCTGCCCTTGGCCTTTTATTAATATAACAACTTGAGTTAAAGATTTACAAATGAGGGTGATATATTTAATATTTATACACCTCCATTAGGGTTTAGGGCACTAGCCCCAAGAGGGTGACTATGTCAACCTAGTCAAATATAGGCAAA
This sequence comes from Pseudotsuga menziesii, assembly GCA_001517045.1. Taxonomy (NCBI): domain Eukaryota; kingdom Viridiplantae; phylum Streptophyta; class Pinopsida; order Pinales; family Pinaceae; genus Pseudotsuga; species Pseudotsuga menziesii. Next base: position 81,669 of record LPNX010232973.1, read on the forward strand.
TACAATAAAGCATGTTAATTACACATATAGGCACAATAAAGCCACCTATACATCAAATGGAGGGTCAGCACAGCCCAGTGGGTTAGCTTGAGTGGTCGAGTGCTGTGAATCGCAAGCTCACGGGGTCAAGTCGTCCCCGGGCTGGATGCCGCTGTAAATATTGTGGGCCTCACTCAATGTCCCCACCAGGTTAGATTGCCAAAATTGCAACCGAACAGTTTACCCCAGGTACCATCCTCGAAATGAGGGGAAGTATGTGGGGGGTTTCCCGTGATGTGTATTCTGTCGAAAAAAATGGAGGGTCAGCACATGGCCTCCAGTGAAAATTAGCCATAATCTCAACAAAGTAGCCAAAATAAATTCCATCCAAATTCAAGCCAGGTAATATAATTATTTCCTTTGAAAATAGATTATCAGGGTTCAACGCTATAATCCTCCCCTGACCTTCATTTCTGATTGACAATTCATCAATGCAAGGCTGGTTTTAAAAAGAGACACCTCTGTACAAAACTCTGAATCGATAATTTCAAATGAAGATTCCTCTATTTTTCTGTTGTGCTGAAAATTCACCGGCATTTGAATCATTATTTTAATATTGGGTGATATTTCATGTTTGATGTAGGCCTAGTGGCATCCCTGCTCAGGTCTTAGGACAGGACTATGTCATTGACTCATTAAGACAGAATTGACATAAATTCCTGCAATGTCCTGAGGTGAGACCCTGGCTACTTTCTAAATTAGTGTGCATTCCACAACACATTGCAACTACTGTATCAAAAGTGATGGGCTTGTGCTGACCATAGTAGGCAGTTGATTTAGAAGGTCTTTTGGATACATCTGTCATGGAGGCAAGCTGTAACATTTCCATAAGGATCTCACTGAAAATGCTGTTATAGACATGTCGCTAGGCTTATATTCTGCAGATGTCACTTATGAGAATCTGAGATACTTGATTATTATAAGGATAAATGCCTTTGTTTGCATAAGGGTCTCTGTATAAATACTGTCATAAACATGTCATTAGGCTTACTTTCTGCAGATTTTATATCTCAGTTTCTTAATTATCAATATAAAATTATGAAAATGTACACATGCATGCATACACAGGTCACCATATCTATACCCACAATCCTACACACACATATATATCTATATCTATATATATAAACACAGGGAAAGAGGGGCACATATGCAAACACACATACTCTTATTTACACACAGACATGCAGTATGCACACATGCATATGGCATATTTGTGAGTGTGCATGCATGAAGTCTCCTCTTCATAATTTGTCATTACACTGTCAATATTAGAAGTCATTTATGACGAACAAAGTCAAAATTGTGATAATGTTTTCTCCAAAATGATCTTATGAAAAGTACACTCATGGATATATAGCTAGGGTTATCTACAGATGTCACTTGTAAGATACCTAATAACACTTTTTGAATTGTGGGTGTGGGGGGCTTCTAATGTTAATTTTGCAGGATCGATGCCAATGATGTTGGATAGCTGAATTGGAAATCTTCAAATAGAAAGTAGGCAAGAAATTTCAAGGATAGAGGCCAATAATGTTGGATAGTTGAATTCAATAATCCATGGAGATTTTCAAAATGAAATTAGCAATGAAATTTCAACATATCGATACAGTATATATAGTTTAGCAAGTCCACAGTACACTTATCAAGTTTGAAAAGGCAGTTCTTAACAAAAATATTGCTAGCAAAAACAATGATTACTTCCTCTTACCAAGGCAACAAAGAAACGGGCCACAACTTTTGATGATCTAATTAATTGTGATTGCATCCATGTCTTCCTCGCAGCCATGCGCTCTGAAAAGTGATTACTTGCAGAAAGGACCCCAATGAGGAGATCAACAGGACCTTCTGGGAAAGGGGGAGCTTTCCATTTATTTGACATATCAAGAATTTTTTGAGTTGAGAAGCTTGGATGAGATGTAGGTAAGGATGCAGCAAAGACTGAATGAACATCTATGTCACCATTTATAGATAAGCCAGTGGCATCTTCAAGAACAAAGCCCTGTCCCAAAACCAATATCCAATGAGCAGGAAAAAAAAGTTTCAGCAACTGCACTAAAATTCAAAGCAGGACATTGATTAAAAACACACACTATCAGAAAAAAATTCTCAGTCAGAAGATTATTAATCCAGGCATTTCACGTCTCATGTTATCACTCCCTTTATGATTACTCCTGAGTCTCACAGTGTACATTTTCTGTATTGGAAAACAAAAGATTCACCATGCACTATGATAGTTACATAGTATTGACTCAGTTATAAATCTAAATCCCAAAAACATAAAACAATCTAATGTGCATATCTCTGACAGATGGTGAAACATTCAGAAGAGGGCATGCTTATTCAAATTGAAATGAGCTTTCTAAGCATATTGGTGGAAAAAGTGTGTTGAAGCAAGAAAATTTCAATATAACAAGTTACAGTCACTCACAGTTCGATAAGGGAACGAGGTCACATGCCTACCATCCACGTTCATATGATAGCCTTCTAATCCTGCCCTTAAAGTAAATACGAACAAGCGATCCTCTGCAAAGGGAAATGGCCAATCCATTGTTGGCTTCATTTCACGACCAATAAACCGATTCAGCCACCATGTTGTCTTAGATTCTTTAGGGCCTTCGTCATCATCTCGAATCCACTTTTCACATTTGACAGACCCATCAACTGTCAACATGCATACAATGTTAATACTTTGGATCTTAGCTCACAGAAAATGTATCTATATATATAATAAGCAAACATCTACAGAAAATCAGTGGTAGAAAGAAATTTGGAAGTATGAAACATTGAAATGAAATCAAAGACTTGAATGGTTCACTAGAAACACATTCACAATTAAGAGAACAAAAAAAAGGCTGAAAAAGAATTCATTACTGTTTCCTCTGTGTGGTTAAATTCAATTTGATAAGATAGGTTTAACTCCCTGTGGTGGTTTTAGCTTGTGACTGCCTGCCCAGATTATTCAAGGAGCATTTTTAGTTTGTATTTGCTAATCAAGGCTTGTCATTTTGGGATGACTTCACAATTTTCTCCGACGACTGACTGACATTTAATTTTGGGAAACAATGTATCTTTTCTTGCATTAATGCACAGAAAAGAATACCTATAATCATACAGCATGGAGCTAATGCATGAATATATGGATTACCCCTCCCTACACAGGAAAGGACAATTAACATATCCCCTTTGGCACCAATTTCAATAGTCTTTCCTGACAATCTCTATCCTAGCTGAAACAGTGAAAACTGTATTGCTAAATCTGATTTGAACACCGAATTCATCCATGTGAAGCAAGCTGTCTTCGCCATTAATAGTTGCCCTGCATTACCTTTTCCACAAGAGGGAATGTCTGTCAATCTTGTGCTGTCCTTACCTACCTATTCATCCATCTGTCTCCAATCCTTTCAATGGCGAGGGAAACAGACAGTGTTATCCCTAAAGTTGAACCTAGACTACTGGGGTTCAAGCTCAGAGAATCTTAAAGATAATTCAATATAATGAAATCAAATTAAATCAGAGCTGGTATGTAATCAAAGGTACTGGGAAATCAAATAACCATCACAGAACTACATGACATAAAATAAGATACAAAATTCGATAACAGAAGGGATTACGAGCATGAATTTACAAAATGAACTTGGTTCTGTCACCAAGTATTTAATGGTAACTGCACTTTATCATAAGAATCTTGCAATGGATTTTAAGATGACCATACACAGGATAAAATCATAATAAAAATACAATTCATAAAGGAAAATAAAACAAGCTCATGATCATAATCATATCAAAGTAAGTTCTGTATTAAAGATGCAAAGAGTATTTATGTCTTACAGTTCATATTCAAAACTGGATTTCCATCTATGATTCCAACCCCTTTTCAGCCCTCGGCTGGAACCCCCTCTGTCTATTACAAAAATAATCAAATATATAAGAAATTGCATGTTCTAGACTATTCAGGCTGTTGCAAGATTTTTGGAACTGAAAATCTAATAATAGACTAAAATAAATGAAGTCTCTGAGATGTCACAGGAAATAAGGAATTGCTACATCACGGCCTGAAAAAGTGGATCGAATCCTCTGCCTCCAAAATCTTCAAATGCCACTTGTTCACTAAATATTTTCAAATCTGGAACAATCCTGTGTCTGCTGATTTGTTCATCAAATACTCGAAGATATTGATAAAAATCCCTTGAAATCTGGAATGGATTTGCTATTGACTGATCTTTTTCCTTTAAACTGAGAATAAGCAAGTGGAACTAATTAACATCTGTAATTAATGTTCTCTTTATAATACTCTTCCACAAATTATATCTTTAGCAACATAATCTCTTGCAATTTGGCCATTCTATTGCTCTTATTCTGTTTTCTTCAGGTTCCCAAAGCTTATCCTATCATCTAATTCACGCTAACCATTCATAAGCACACCTCTAGCAGCAAACCCCATCAGTACGCTTGGGTCCATGAAACTTTGAAGTCTAGAAACATTTCCATGATAAAGACTAATGTCATTTGCACACATCTAGCCCTTTTCAGGTTCATTTCGACAAACTCCTAACTGCTGTTGAAAGCCATCACTTTCTAAAGCCCGGTTTACAGACTCCGATATGCTTCTCTCGTTTAAATTGGAATCATGTACTCCATCTTCTGCCAGTGATTTTTGTCTTAACAAATTGTTGGCTTCCCAGTCAACAAACTGAGAATCAGTGCTGCTCTCAGATTTATCACGGTGCTGGCTTCTATCTTTCATGAAGACAACATGCCCACATTTAACTTCTTCGTCCCAAAATTCAAACCCTGCATTCGTGGCTAGAAACCCAGTTTTTGGTCCCTCAGAATTGTGAACAATTGACACTTTTCATTGTTTTGCATAATAAAATTAATCCAAGTGTTTACATTCCACAGCAAACACGTATTGCACTTTTGGTTCTTCCTAGTGAGCGTTCTCTGTGGTCACTTCCATTACTGTCAACGATTATAGCACATCTGAAATGTTTCTTTCATCCACCTTAATCATTAGGGCTTCAAAGTTTACCACTGAATTTTTGTAATTATTCACAAAAACCAGCATTACCTGCACATTATGACCCTGCATTCTTTGACAGAAGGGAAAACAACCCACATTTTTCATCATCTCTGCATATCTGGGAAACTGATCGGCCCACTGAAGATTATCTGGTTTGATTCTGCAAATTATAACACCTGGCTACTTTAGTTTTAGTCATGGTGCTATGAATTTATCACCAGTTGTTTATCCTGTTACCCTGAATGCCTGTCAAATTCCACAAAACGCAAACCATAGCAAAGGAATGATTGCTAGTGTTAAAAATCCATGTCCATATTTTGTGATAATGTCGCACTGCTGTAGGTACATCTTCGAGGAGTGATTAACACTCATTGCATGACACGACCTCAAGGTTATTGTTCTTCTTTTATTGAAACAACTGTATCAATTAAAAGATTTGTACAAAACCTTGCCACTTGTTTTCATTACAAAAATGGAAACTGGCAGCATTATTACCTTTCACAATTTTCCATATGCTGCCAATATACATTTGTAAATCATATATGAAATAAAACTCATAATGTTCCAAATGTGCTAACGTCAGGCATGATAACATTTGTATTGTTTCAACCCAGAAATAAACACTTTGAAAATCAAATGAAAATGAGCCTTATTTTGATTTAACAAATGATATGGTGATAAAACAAGTAGGATCTAGGGTAATGTTTGGACAAGGAAAATCAAAATTCAAAGAAAAGCTCCAGAAAATGACTGTAAAAATTGAAAATCTAAGGTAAATCTAAAATACAACCCTAGACATAACAGACAGGATGCGATACTCCATAAAATCTTAGTCCCAGAAAGTTCAGGCTACCTTACTGAAACTTGCCCTGCTTGAAATTCTATGCAAACCCATAAGATTACCTTTCACCTCTTTATGGACTGGATATTTGAATTCGAACCTGACAGAACAGTATTAGATGAGCCACAACGAAAGGCAACTCTATTCCCAACCTTTTTAGTGACGGCTCCAAGCCAAATCAAGGTGCAGAATTATTACAACTTAGATGAAAGCTTTGCAAAAAGATAGTGTAATAGGCATCAGAGAGGACATGCACTATAGTCTAATATAGAGATGTAATCGAAAATTTGACAGATACAAGAACATGGTTTATACCCAATCATTTCATACAGTAGATTTTATTTCGCGTAAACCATGCCACAAATTTTACTGTAAATATATTGCCTAGCATCTCAGAGAACCTGTTACTTCAGATGAAAAATGCTTACCCGTATCATCATCATCCTTTGATCGCCACCCTTCACACCTTTGAGCCGTACCCCATTGCATCCTGTAGCATGTATTCTGCTCTATAACAGGCCTACCACTCCAGTCACCCTTCAGCCTTGGATTGACGTGCAGGACTCTGGGCGGTTCTTCGCCATCAACTGCCTTGAGACCTTGCAGCTCAAGCATGAACTGAGATACAAATGTAGAAGGCTCGTCATCTTTGAGTCTAGAGATTTTAGGCGAGTAATCAATGTGAGCCTTGCGAGGATTCCCTATCAATGTTATGGAAGAACCCAATGTCAACCCACAGGGAAGAAGCATGATGTGCCCAGACTTCTCCATTTCCTGGCCAGTTAAGGATATTGATTGTGGGCAAGGCTCCACTGCTCCTTCTCCCAGCTGCCCCCCAATGCTTTGGTTTCCTTGCAAAACAGTAACTTCTTCTGCTTCTTTCCATGCTTTCAGGCCAATGACCCAAGCATCCTTCGCCATCCTCTGCAACTCAGACAACTCTTTTGTTTCATTCATTCGCTCTAGAATGGCTGCAGATATTCGCCCATATTCGGCCTTGACAGGCTTATTGATTGAAACGGTTCCTGCCGATAATCTGAATGATTCTATGTGAGGTCTCTGTGGAGCATTCTTACTCTGACTGTCATCTACTCTTTTCTGACTCGTATCCTTATAAAATAATGACCTGAAGAAAGGCTTGTCTTGATCCTCCTCCTCTCCCAAACTCTCTCTGATTAAGTCATCCAAACTCTTTGTCCTCTCATCTGCATTGAAGATTTGACGGGCTCCAAAGAGCTGGAAAAATTCTAAGGATACAAACAGTAAATACAGACCTGCAAACAGCAGCATGATATGGGTTAATTTCAACCGCCCTCCCCCATTAGAATCCAATTTCCCTTTCTTCATCGAAAACGGCCCTCCAGCTTCAATCCAAGCACCTTCACTGATCAAAACTCACTGCCCAAACCTCCAGCCTTGTAAAACTTCTACTGTTTTAAATTGATGGGATTCTTCAATGACCTGCAGGTTTTCTACAGCTTCAAAACCACATAAACAGACAGTTTCTAGCAATGGATCCAGCTGCCAGTACTATGTAATAGAAGACCCAATTCCAGATCTGCAAAGAAGGTCAAAACAGGAAAAAGATGTTGCTTCCTCCACATACAATAGCATACGAAAACGCTTATGAACGACAGTTGTGGAACACGACCAACAAAACGAAAACTGAAGGGGACGATCAGAAAGGCATGCCCACTAAGACAGACCACCAAAGAAAAATCAAAATTTTAAAACAGGAATCACATGGTCCGACAGCTTCCAGCCAATATTTCAAACAGTTTAAAAACAGAAAAAGAGGAAGAGGTCCCAGCAGGAGGAAGATGAAGATGTAAACTGTTGCTGTAGAAAGCAAGGAAGGAGGGACAGTAGAATCTCGGGAAATAAAATTATTGTCTAATAATATTCCACAAACCATACGAATAAAAACTGAAAACCTGTATAAATCCCACACCAGCAGAAAGGCGAAAAGCTTGTGAAAAGGAAATTGTTGCCAGTAATTGGGGAAAACCCAAACAGTCAATGGTCAACTTGGGAAAGTCACTCACTACCTCCGAGCCTTAAAGCCAAGTGAATGATAGTTTGCTCCAAAGCAAATAATGCCCATATCAATGGACAACAATAACTCCAATAATGAGACAATTCATTACGTCCGGGCCTGTATGCAGCACGACAGGATTGGATATAAGATCCCCTTGTGGGGAATAGACCCAGTCCCACCTACCTTTGAAATTTGACCTGGAGCAAACAAAACGACACTCTGTAACACCCTCGGATTGTGGGATGTTGCTCCCTGTCTCTATTTTTATGGCCTGATTTGTCAACCAAGGTTACTGGAGTCATGAAAGACTATCTACTGTTGGACAGTCTGAGGAATGAGATGAAGTATGGAGGCGTGATTTAGAAAGCCTAATAATGTAACTTCCGTTAAAAAATTGGATCTTAATAACCCAATAATAAATGGGGAGAGGATCTCTTCTGGGATGGTTAAGGAGGAGTTCAGAAATTAAGGCATGATTTAAGAAGCATAACAGAGTAACTTCCATTAAAAAATCATCTTAATTACTTAATAAATGGCAGTAAATGGGATAGAAACAGTGGCACCACCACTTGATTATCGTTACAAAGTTTTATGATAATGTTTACTATTCAACTCACTTTTTAAGCCTCCGATGGAGGAACCAGAAAGAAAATTTCATGTGGGCCTTTGAAGAAACAAGTTTGATATGATGGGACTATACACGTCTCTCTTTCAGAGGTAATGAATGAGAGAGAAAAAGCTCTTTAAATTTTTATGCAGATGAGAAAAGTTTTAATTAATCAAGGTTTTTTTAATATTAATAAAATATTGTTAAAAACATAGAAACTTGCATTTGATTTTAGTTATATTTATATAAGTTTTAATTAATCAAGGTTTTTTTAATATTAATAAAATATTGTTAAAAACATAGAAACTTGCATTTGATTTTAGTTATATTTATATTTTAAGGTGCAGTGTAAAAACTCTCATGGATGTAAATATTTTTAATTTTTTAATATATTTGTGTTTTAATTTATGTTGGAATTTTTTTTTAAATAATTTTTTTTAAATAAAATTATATATTAATTATGGAAATTGTATAATTCAAATGTCATGGAGATATTTGTCATTAATTATTCAAAGACACAATTTAAATACTTTCAAATTTGTATTTTACCAATAAACTTTTTAAATTTCTACCAAAACATATTCTCAAGTATAAACTATATTTTATATCAACTTCCTTCAACAAGTGGATATTATGGCCAATAAGGAAGTGGGACTAGATTGGGGAGCCCTGTTATGCAATCAACAGAGAGAAATTGGATCCCTTTATAGTGTACCTCTCCACTACATTCTGCTTTTGTATTCTCTTCCATGGGCAGTTTGTAAGGAGTCACAGTACTCATAGAATAGGAAATGATAATAAAAAAATAGAAGGAAGCGGAAGGAGGCATGGATTTGGTCTTCCTCTAAGAGCAGTCTATGTCCTAACAGATAATTTTTCATTTTTTATAAAATTTCTTCAATCATTTTTGTTAAAAAAATATAAACTATATTTATAACTATTTTTTATTATAAATTAAAATTATCTCACTATATAATAATTTTTTAAAATTATTATAATTTAAAATAAATACAAAACAATAATTTAATTTATTTAAAAATAAAATAAAATCTTGACGTAATACTTCAATATATCACTTGCAAATAATAATAAAATTGTATTGTTCTTAAATGAGATTATAATTTTATAAATTTATAAGAGAAAATCAATTAATTAAATATAAAAATAACTTATTTCAATCAATTCAATTCTAACTTAGAAATATTAACAATGAAAATATTACAATTTTTATAAAAATATTATAAATTTATAAGAGAAAATTAATTAATTTAATAAAGTATAACCATCTTCATTCAACCAATCAACCAAGTTACAAATTTAGAGGAGACAAGAGCGTGCACCGAGGCTTACACCATGAAGAACTAATTACAACTGAAGAGCTAATTACAATTGAAGGGAGCTCAATTACAGAATAGGATGGAAAGCATTGGATTCCCCGTCAATACTTAGAATTCCTAGAGGAAGAAGGCATGTTTTATTAACCAGGGTATCTACAAGCTTATTTAAATCCCGGAGAATGTGGAAGGATTCAACATTGTCAAATTATTTCAATCTTATCCTAATTCTCTGCAGAATTACATTCAAGAAAGAATTGTTGAAGTTGTCTGCAGAATTTAAAATTTTAACCAGCATCTCTGAATCGCCAAAAATTTGAATTGACTTGAACCCTTTTTCTTTAGCAAGCTGAATCGCCATAAGTAAGTTGTAGCATTTAGCCTAGTTGTTTGTCATAGAACCAAGACCCCAACTGAAACTGAGATTGTTCAGTCTGTCTGGGAAGAAAATCACACCTCCAACTCTAGAAGCCCCAGGGTTCCCTTTGGAAGCTCAATAAAAAAAAATTGCAGCTGAAGAGGAATTCATCCAAATATTTTTAAGAGAAACTTCATTCCCACGAAATCTCCAAGAAGGGGAACTAACATGTTTTGAGCAATTCATTTTTTTTCCAGAATTAAGAGGAGCAAAGCCCATCCACGAGAAAGCTGAGCCCGTCCACGAGAAAGCTGAGAGAGTAGTCATTGATATACCTGAGGATTCAACAAACCACTTTTTGGAATTATTTACCACGATCTGGATATTAGGGACAAAATCGTTGAATATACATTTGTTTCTAACCAGCCATATCGCCCACTAGGTGTATTTTAAGATCAAATGCCAATGTTTATGCATTAAGGGAGAGGATGCTTTCGATGGACGTCTGGCATGCCAAGCCTAATAAAAGGACATTATAGAGGATTGAACTGGGAACGTGCAGTTTATGCCTTGGAGAATTTGAACCCAAACTTTTCTAGAAAATTCACAATCAACAAGAAGGTGGTCGGTGGTTTCCAATGCTATTTTGCATAGGCAACATCAAAATGGGCCATTAAAGCCGCGTTTTGAGAGGATATCACTTGTCAAAATCTTAATCTTTAATACCAACCACAAGAAAAAGTTTACCTTTGGCATACATTGGGGAGCCCAGACCGATTTCCAGATTGTTGGAGGAAATTGTGAACTGTGGGGAGTTTGAAGAACACTAAAACCTTTAGCTACTGCGTAAATCCATCTATTCCCCAACCCCAAACATCTTTCTAAGAGAAATGAACAGGAGCAAGGCCTGTAAAAGATAAGAGCAATAACTGTTTTTTAGGATTAAGGCAAGCAGGGAGGTCTGGAATGGACCAACCAACCCAGTTCCCAGAGCTGTCCCAATTGCAAATATCAGCCAATCGAAGAAAACCCTTATTTCTTTCCTAGATCATTATCTTTGTTAATAAAATTACTGAGGAAAGAGGAGGATTCTCGGAGATTTTATCCTCCTAGAGAAGGATCCTTTTCCCATTGCCTGGAATTCTAAAAAGTTGTTGGATAAAGAACTCAAAACCTTTTCTGCAGGAATTCCAGATAGCAGTGCCATTTGGTGTATTGACAAAGGTAGAATTTCTCAATGAACCACCCTTGATATATTTCTTACAAAAAATATTGTTGACTGGATGATTCTTATCCACAACAAGTTTCCAAATAAGCTTTCCACTCAGCTCCAAATTAGCCACGCCAGGGTCCCTGATTTGCAATCCACCTACTGAAATTGGCCTCTTTAGTTCTTCCTAATTTACCAGATGCAACTTGTTTTGACTTCCATTACCTCCCAACTAGAGAAAATCTTGCAACAATTTAGAAATATGAGTTGAGATGCTCTTTGGGGCTAGCAGCAATGAGGATTGGAAGATAGGATAAGCTGAGAGGATAGCCTTGATCAAGATAAGTTTCCTGGCCTTGGTTAGCCACTGACCACCCCAAAAAGCAAATTTTGCCTTTAACTTTGCAAGGACTTCCAACCAGAATGAGGGAGGAGACGGTCCAAGGGTTAAGGGAAGACCCACGTACTTTTCCCACTTATCAAATCCAGGGAAGCCCAAGAAGTCTGCAATTTGAAGAATTGTCATATGTTCAACATTCCAGCCCTAAACAGCGCTCTTATTTTTGTTAATCAATGCTCCAGAGGCTTGGCATAACTTTTGAAGGGTTTCATTAAAAGCCCGAGCTATCTTCATGGAAGCCCCTCCCAGAAGAAGGGAGTCATCAGCAAAGAGGGCATGGTTGATTGGATCCACTCCCCTAGCAATCCTGATACCCAAAATGTCACTGGCTTCCTTTTCATAAATCAGTTTTGTTGCTGAGGGTTTTAGCCATGAAGATGTATAGGAAAGGGGACATCGGACAACCTTGGCGGAGACCTATGGAAGCTTTGAAAAAGTCAGTAGGTCTACCATTGACTAATGGTGCTATCCAAGGACCATCAATGCAAGCTAAAATCAGATTTACAAACTCATAACAAAAAACCAAATGAGAGCAAGACATCATAAAGGAAGGGAAGCTTAACTTTGTCAAAAGCGTTCTTGATGTCCAATTTAATTAACATACCTTTCTCCCTCCTTTCGAAGCTTGAGTGAAGAGCTTCCTGAACCTAAATTACATTATCCACTAAGTTTTTGCCTTTAACAAATCCCCCCTGAAAGGGGAGAGACCAGCTTGCCAAGCAACAGCTTAAATTTGTTGGCTAGAAGTTTGGCTAGGATCTTATAGGAAGCATTACAGACTGAAATAGGGCGGAACCTGTCTAAGGAAGAAGGATTTACTTCCTTGGGGATGAGGGCAAGGAATGTATAATTGGTGCACCCTCCCACTTTCGCTTTTCTTTGGAAGGCAGTCACCATTTGGACCAAATCTGTTTTGATGATGGACCAGCAGACTTTATAAAAGTGAAAGGAAAAACCATCCATCCCGGGAGCCTTATCTGACTCCATAGCCTAGCTGACATCAACTATTTCATGTTCAATGAAGGGATTCATTAAAACATAGTTATCCTTAGTGTTGACCAGAGGGGGGACATTCTCCAAGAATTCAATAGAAACATCCTCATCAATGAGGCCATCATCCTAAAAAAGAAGTTGAAAATGCTTGCTAGCATACTACTTTAACAGATCTTGACCTTTAATAGTAGCACCCTTGCCAATGGAAATTTCCGAGATGTGGTTTCGGGAAAATCTAAACATGCATTGTCTATGAAAATATGCAGTGTTATTATCACGAGACTTGAACGAGAGGCAGCGAGACTTTAACCTGAGATGCTCTTCTTCTTGTCTAAAAGATTTGAGTGGTGTTAGACTGGGTTAGTTTCTCCGGGGCTAAATGAGAATTGGAAATATCGATGTCTTTAATGCCTAGTTGAATTTCAGCTAATGCATAAACTCTTTCTTCCCTGAAGGTCATAGGTGAGGGCAGAGGAGTTTTAACCCATTGTTTCAGTGCTAATTTGGTCTTCTTTAGTTTTTGCTCCCAGACAAAACTAGGAGATCCAACAATGTATTGTGACCAGGCTTGGGAAACAACTTCAATAAACCCGGCTCTATCAATCTAGAGCGGACTAAACCTGAACGGGATTGGCCCAAGCTCCTCTTCGCTTTCGAACAACAATGAAATCGAGTGGTGATCAGACGATAGATTAGGTAAAATTTTAGTAGAGACAATTGATTTCCCATCGATTAATGAACTGTGGACCAAAAAGCGATTTAGCCTGGCAGAGATGTATGCAGTTCCCACTCTGTGGTTGGACCACCTGAAATGCCCAAGCTTTGGTTTTAGATCATTCAAATCCCAATTTTTAATCAGCTCCTTCACCGTGTCAAGCATGAAATCCTTACCTCGCAGCCCACCTTTTTTTCATTCAGAGCTAGAGAAATGTTAAGATCACCTGCTAAAACTACATTTAAAGGAGAATTGACCTCTAAGAACTCTAATATTGATTTCCAGCATCTTTGTTTTTCAATGTAATTTACTGGCACGTACAGATTAAAGAGGGATATAGATATCTTACTGGTGACATGAAATAGCTCTATGAATATCCAGCGCTGGGTGACAAAAAAAAAATTTTAATGAAAATTCTCTTCACACCATAAAATGGCCAAACCCCCACAAGTGCCTCTAGCATTGACTGCTTCGCCTATATTCAATTTCCACTTATTTTTTCTGAGAAGAAGGAGAGCCTCCTCCTCAACCTTGGTCTTTTGCAGCAAGAGAATTTATGAAGGGACCATTCTCAAAAGATATTTTACTGCATCAGCCTTGAGTGGGTTCCCTAGTCCCTTGCAGTTCCAAGAGACTAACTGCATTACTTACATGTGTTAGAGGGATTTATTACTCCCTTTGGAGACCTAGTTCTCTTGTTCCTCCCATAATACATTTCGATGGTGGGTTGGCTTCCTTGCGTCTTAAGCCTCTCAACCTCTTCTTCCCGGATCTCCTTCTTAGACTTTTTGTCAGTCTTTTTGGAGAGCTGATCAATGGAGTTTTCATCAGAGGATTCACAGTTATCAGTCGGTTTCTTACGAGCAATGTCAGTATAAGAAGGGGGAGAGCCATCCCCGATAAGAGCTAGGGGAGGTTCTCCATCCCAAATAGGGTTTGAATGATAAGGACCAAGTTGATTCAAAGTGACTGTGACCGCATCAGAATCCAACTCAACCCCATCTAAATGCTAAAATTCATTGTCTTCGAGGTTAGCATCGGAAGAACTGAGGACAACAAAGTGATTGGTAGGAACAATGAGGGTGTCAATAACCAAAGAAGAAGGGATCTTCTCAACAATAGGAACACTAGCCACTGTTTTACCTTCTTTTCTCTTCTTTCTAGGCCCCATATTGGAATTTCCTACTTTCTGGACTTGGGTCCACTGCTCATTTTTCTAATTTTCAATTTCCTCTTCTCCTTTTTTCTTGCAGTTCCAAGCAAAATGTCCATAACCGTGGAAGAATCTACATTTGAATGGAATTTGTTCATAATCCAACTCCTGGATATGAGACCACTCAGCGACTGTTAAATTGATTGCCTCTGGAAGGCCAATCTCCAAATCGAATTCTACGCAAATTCTTATGCAAGAAAATTGGTCTTTCTATTCACCCTTGTCAATATATTTACTAAGTTTGTTTTCGATGGCTTTAAGGGAATTTGAGTTCCAGCAATGCAGAGGGAGATGTGGGAGCCTGACCCAAAAAGGGACAGCAGATGGAACGTCTTGCATAGGGTCAAAATCTGGGGTCCACTTATTCAAGTAAAGCCCCTTAGGGCCCATGAAATATGGACAGTTACGGAAGATAAGGTCACGGTCCTCTGCGGAAACAAAAACAAATACATAATAACCTCTCCCAACAAAGTGGTTTCGGATGCCATCAGAGACTAAGGGGCGCCAGTTCCTCTGTACCCACCCATCAATGGCCTTAGGAGAGGGCCAGAGACTAGTAAATTGCTCTATTAACCCATGTTCTCCAAGATTTAAGGCCGAATGACAAATTCTACCTGCAGGAAGTTCTACAGATGGAATATCCACTTTATTGACAAATTTCTGATCAGGGCCACCTTTCCTCTTGCTGCAAGAAGAAATAAATCTCTTGAAAGCCTCTAGGTCAGGAGGAAGGGGCGAAGGAGACTCCCCACCGGGCATCAGGAACTATTCCACCAAAGAAAGCAAAGCAAAGGAGGGAGAAGCACCACCAAAGACTCCCGAGAAGATTGGCCTTGACAATGCCAAACTGTAGTAGATGATGAAGAAACCACCGAGGCTCTGGAAGCAAACCCCCAGAGGACTAGGAACCTGCAAAGCACAGAGGAGATCACTGAAGCAGCTCCGAATCGCTGCACATGGCCAGGGAGCCCAAATCGAAGGCACAGAACTTCTAGAACTTTGACAAGGAGCTCCTCCTGCAGGTCGAGAGCCTCCAAAGCAGTTCCCACAGATCCGCAAATGCAAAGACAATATCAAAGCTCGCCACTAATCATCAGGCAAACCAATCACGTGGATCTGGAAGGAGTCCAAACTCCACAACAGCTAAACTAGGTCGAGGGAGCAAATAAGGTTCTTGGAGCGAAATGGAGCCAATTCAAAAATCCTACTGAACTCCACTTCCAACCCTGCTAAAGAATTTCTTCAGGAAAATCAGCCACTAGACTCCAAGCAATTCGATCAGGTGGATTTGGAAGGAGTCTATACTCCATAAGAAGCAGAACCAGGTCGGGAAATTCAAAAAAAACTTGGAGCGTAAAAAATGTCCTTGGAGCGATTCAAATTCAAAAACCTTCATTCAAATTTTACTAACTTAAAAACAAAACATTGAAAATATGTAATAATGTTAAAACTTGATTTTATATTTATAATATAATAATAATAAAATTATAAACCTTTGTTTTTTTTAAATAGTAATTAAATGAAAAGTCTATTTATTCTATTTTTGGATTTGATGGTAAGTTTTAGTTAAATCCAAATCATCCCATAGTGCCCAAATTATGCAATGTTCATAGCTATGTGATTCTAAAAACTTTTAAAGATTTTCAACTAAATAAGACTAAAATATATAATTGAAAAAAATTGAATAGGTAGAATATTTAGACTACAAGATAATTAAATAATAAATACATTATATCTATTTCTATCTTTAAAGATTAATTAAATAGAAGCATATTACCCACGTAAATTACCAATGATAAGAGGAATGAATCCAATGTCTGAGTATAAAACATCAAATTCTCATTTGATTAAGAAAAACATTTTATATACAACTCTCTTTCGTAATGTCCCTCGGGCCTATCAATGGGTTTGACGGACGTATCATTAGATCTCTAAGGCTAATTAGATAATTTTAGCACAACTAATTATTTAAACAAATATTAAATTTCATTTTTCAAGATCTTTTTTTAACAAAAACAGTTGAAGAACTTTTATAAAAAAAGAGAAACTAACTATTACAATAATCTGGCCACAGACTGCTCCCAATGAAACTCCATGCCTCCTTGTGCTTCCTTTTCCATTCTAATTTTTTCATTATAATTTCATACTCTATGACTACTGTAGCTCCTTACAAACTACCCAAGCAGAAGAATACAAAAGCAAAAAATTCCAGAAATGTTGTGGAGATGTACACAATAAAGGGATCAAATTTCTCTCGTAGGCCTGTTGATCGCACAATAGGTCTCCGCAATCTAGTCCCACTCCCTTATTAGCCATAATGTCCGCTTGTTTATTATTTTATCTCAAAACATGAAGGAAGTTGATAGCTTTGTAATCATTTACAATACATTTTAGGAGATGATGTGTCTTAGTAACTAGATTCTTTCGGTTCCTCATCAGTTTTCACGCTTCCCCAGTGACCATACACGAGTCACCGAAGACCACCAGTTCCTCAATGCCATCTTTCCTTGCTAGCTCTAGGCCTTTTATTAAAGCTAACCATTCTACCCCATTGTTAGTCTTCCTGCCGATTCCCCAAGCGCACTCTTTCAGCTTGATCCCTTCAGAATTGAAGTAGACTCCCCCCACTCCTGCCATCCTAGGGTTGCCTTTCGAGGCTCCATTAAAGAATAAAGAACTACAGCCAAGTTTCTTCCAACAACTTTTGAAATCTTCTGATTTCATTCTTATTTGCCAAGCTTGAAAATTGTTTTTTTTGGTTGAATCCATGGTAGATGTGGCGGGAGGACTAGCAAATCGGAGGCCCAAACTCTTTTTTATGTTGTCAATGGTTCCTTGCTGATGTTGTTCATTCCCCTCGGATAAAGCTTCCACCCAAAGAGTATTTGCAGCTTCTACAACTTTGCATGGACTGCTTTTTTTTTCTCTCTCAAAGATCTCTTTATTTCTTGTTGTTCATATCTTCCAGCACATGTATCTTGGAAGAGCTTCCCAAGCCCTCACAAAATACGGTTTGTTGAAGAGTGATCCTTGATAATAGTCCTTCTAGCAAGCAAATAGATCATTCCAGTTTGTTAGCAATGTCAAATCGAATTGCAGATCTTTGTAAGCTTGTTGCCATACCTCTCTAGAGAATTTACAATCTAAGAAAAGATGTTCGAGAGATTCCTCTGATTCTTTGTAGAGAATACATCTCAAAGGCCCTTCCATACCTTTTTTTTTTTATATTCTCTATTGTTAGCTTTTTGTGGTGGGCTAGTATCCAAAAAAACACATTGATTTTAGGCAACCCGTCTTTATTCCAGATTTTATTCTGCTTCCTGTCGATGTTACAGCTGTTATGAACACCATCAACTGAACTGTAGCCTTCCTTCACAGTATAGCCCGATTTGCCCCAGCGTCTTTCATCCTTAGCGCACGCTGGACTAGAGTTGACAACATCAAGATGAGTGCAAGGTAATATGTTTTAAGTTGGTCGATATCCATACTGAGCCAACCGTCCCATCTATCGTTGTTTGTCCACGCTGAAAGATCGTGCGGGGTGAGGATATTCATACTATCCAAACGTTGCTTTAATTATGGAAACGTCTGCTGTAAGTTGGCAGGGGATGTGGTTCCACATTTATCAAACCATATTTTGATTTCCTTCTCATTTCCTGGTGTCCAATACAGACGCTCACTTATGATATTCACAACTCTCAAATTAGCGAACCTTTTCTGTAAATGTTGATCTTGTCCACACATTTCCTTCTGGTTCCATTCATATATATTTTTTGCATGATTTCCTTCCACCATGCTCTTTTTCCTGTTACAATTCTCCATGGAATTTTAGCTCCAAGAGCTAACTTCATTTTGCTTGGATCTCGTATTCCAAATCCTTCGTAGACTTTTGGCCTGCAAACAGTTTCCCAATTCACCAAGTGAAATTTTTTTAAGTAGTCTAATTTGCCTCCTTGCCACATAAATCTTTTGATTTCTTTTGAAAAGTCTTTTTGGGGGGCTAGAGAGATCGAGCAGACATAAATGGGGTGGGTAGAGAGAATGGAATTGATAAGGATAAGTTTTCCAGTCGGGTTAAGCCACCTTGTCCCCCATGAGTTAATTTTGTTCTTGATCTTGTCAATCATCCCTTGCCAGTCAGAAGCCCTTTTTTTCCCTTTGAAGATTGGGATCCCTAGGTAATTGAAGGAATTCCATGTTATGTTTCCTTCGAATCCAAGTGTCCTTGCTATCTTTTCCATCGTACCCAGGGGGCAGTTCCAACCGTATACTTTTGACTTGGTTGAGTTCACTTTGCCATCAGTTGCTTTGAGGAAAGTAAACAGAGCACATTTGAATCTCTTTGCAATTGTAGTAGATGCTCCTCCTAACATAATGGTATCATCAAAAAACTACACATGGTTGGCAGCTTTCACTCCTCTGGTTATCTTCAAGCATTTTAAATCATCAGACTCCTGCAAATGTTGTATCTTTCTGCTCATAGATTCAGCCACCAGGAGGTAAAGGAATGGGGACATCGGGCATCCTTGTCAGAGTCTCATGGTTTTCAGAAAGAATTTGGAGGGTCTACCATTTACTAATGGTGCGATCCACGACCTACTTATACATGCTTTTACCCATCTTACAAATCTTTTGGAAAATACAAACTTGGACATGGTTTCAAAGAGAAAAAATGATATACTCTATCAAATGCATTTTCCATGTCCAGTTTAATAGCCATACCTTGTTGCTTTCTTTCCATGCTGAAGTGTATAGATTCCTAAATGATAATAATATTGTCTAGAATCTGACGCCCCGCTACAAAACCTCCTTGTGAATTTGAGATGAGACGACCCATGATGCTTTTCATTCTTATGGCCAATATTTTTGACAGGATTTATATCAAGTGCTGCATAATGAGATTAGCTTGAATCTATCAATTGTAAGAGGATTCTTTTATTTTGGAATTAAGGCCGGGAAGGATGAGTCAGTGGCCCCACCGATCTTGTTTTTTTTCCTTATCCAATTTAGCATTTTCTTAAGGTCCTCTTTTATTATATCCCACGCTGCTCTATAAAAATTTATTGTGAAACCATCTGGCCTAGGTGCTTTATTAGCATGGAGTGACCAAATTGCATTTCTTGTCTCATATTCAATGTTAGGTTTCACCAGCTCTCTATTCTCTGCGTCTTTTATGAGAAAATGTATACCATGGAGTAGATCTACTTGTGCTTCTGAATCTGTCTCTCTAGTGTCCACGTAGAGCTCTTGAAAGTGAGTGAAAAAATGATCCTTTAATTCTTGTTTCCCTGTTATCATGTTTCCATGAAAGTGTTGTTTTCTCCTCCTTTCAGCCACGTCTCTCTGGATTTTATTCTCCATACCTCTTCTATCTGCCTTGCAGCATTTAGAATTTTGATATTTAGCTCTTTCTTCTGCTTCAGATGTGATGGAGTCACCTCATTCGCTTCCATTCTGGATTGTATAGCGACTAAATCACTTTGGAGTTTGATTTTGTGATTGTTTGGATTCTTGAAACCTTCCTTAACCCATTTCTTTAAGGCAGATCTCAGTGATCTTAATTTTGATTCCCAAATGTAACTGGGTGATCTGTAGTGTTGAAGATTCCACTCCCTTTGGATTAAATCCATAATTTTATCATTGTGCAACCAGATCAGCTTGAATCTAAAAGGAATGGCCCCAAGATTGATTGGAGGGGGTAATATCAAAAAAATTGGCTTGCGGTTTGAGACCGTTGAAGGGAGAGCAAGAGAGGTTGGGAGGGGGTTTTTCTACCGGAAGGTGGAGCTTACCAGATATATGTCCAGCCTTACCACTATATGTCCAATTCTAGTTCTTCTGTTGCTCCATGTGTACTTTCTATTCTCATTTTTCAAGATTTAATCACGACAAAGTCCCTTTAATTAGCAATAAATTAAAATAAACTCAATAACTATTCCAGCATGATCCAAAGGCTCACAAGGATTAATAACACCTTCTGGCAACATCACATATCCATTTCAATTCAATTTAGACATAGATTCCACTTCTAAAGGTCAGTTACTCTTGATCATGATTTACTAGTAATTAGTGTTATGATTACTATACTTAAAATCGCACAATTGATGGTACTTAATCTAATTTCATTTGTTAATCAATTGACCACTACTTACCAAATCCAATGGCTTATTAACACCTAATAATATGTAAATCGGGCCTAATTACCATTTTCCAATTAATTAAACATAGTAATTATGAAAATGATTACACAATAACTAGTTAACTAGTTGTTCGATACTAACAACTAGTCTTACAGAAATTCGACACTCGACCATGCCAATGAACCAAAAAGTGAACTTAGAGCCATTATACACATATTTAAGCATGCACATACAACAAAATAAAATACTTTTGCATATTTGATCCAAGTAGGTAAACGAATAATATTTCAAGTTCAATCAATACAACTAGTTAATAAACATTGTGAGGAATTCAATCAAACCAATCGTACTGAGTTTTGAGGAACAAAAAGGTGAAGGTACAAATCTGAAAATATCATTCCACAGCACAATTAAAGTACCAAGAACATAGCATATGGTTGTACAATCATCTTTCATCAAAAACAAAGATTTGAATCCAAAACTAGTTATCAATTTCACCGCAATTTTCCTAGTTTCCAATTTAACTTTCCAAATGAAAAATTAAGAGAAATATATGACTATTATAGCTCATGGATAGCGTATTAGGGGTCACTTACATTCATATGGATGTAGCTTTACACCCATATACAGTCCATTAAACAACTCACAAAACTAGTTAATTATACTCATTCGAATTGACTAGTAATTATAGGAATCTCTAGAATAATTAAATCCAAAGCTTATAGAATCATTCAAATGCAATTACAAATCTAAATAATGTGTTTTATCATTCATAACAGAGGTATATCTCATTAAAACATATTGTCAAACACTTCATATGAAAAGTCACAAATCTACTCAAAACAATTCCATTAAAAGAGCTAGAAATTGGAAATTGATCTAGAATTTCGGTAGATATTTCTCCAACATTACCAAGAAGATTTATCCTCGCATTCTCACACACATTTAAAGATTATTTATCAGACATAAGTATAAATGAACACTCAAGCATTTTTACAAACACTTCATGTGCCAAGTCTCCAAACTATGCCAAACAGTTTGATCAAAGAACTAGTTTCTTAATAAAAGGTAGAAGTATCAAAGAGAAGTGCATTAAACCATTTCGAGGTTAATGTACAGTCAAAATACAAATTATATAATGAATAGGGGCAGAATAATTAGTTTTGTAGCAGAGGTACCAAATAATTATTTCCTCAAACAATTTATGCATAAAATCCCTAAAACTAGTTTCCAATTGCTTCATAAAATTTACTTGCATATATAGATTGAACTCTGTGATAAAAAAAAGTTCACAAATAACTCATATGTTTCATTAAACATTTCATGTGTGTCCATAAATAAATCATATTAGAGCCAACTAAATTAAATAAACATGAGATAAATCACTTATCTTATCAATGTGCAACTGGCATCATTCAAACCACATTCCACCCAGCCTTTGGCACTTCCAAGTCATATCTCACTTTGACAGGCCACCCCTAAGCTGAGGCCACAGATCCACAATAGAGGTGCACTCAAGAATAGTGCAAGTATCAGTTTGAGAATCCAAAACTCTATTCCATGGCACAAACTTCCCCTTCCACCCCACTATCACGTGCAATGGTAATCTAGACCCCCTAGGCCATTGGGATATCGTCATTCACCATCAACATTTCTATGTAGGTTTAGGACAGACCCAAGTAGTGGAAACATAGAAACTACACCAGAGTTTTTCGGGCTTACCACAAACATCATACAAGATCACAATGCTTCAAGCACAAAATTCATTCACATAACATAGCATTCATGGTTTTCCAAGCTCACAAGCTTATCAAGGTCTCGCCATCAAAGGTATGAACAACCATAATCAACAACCATCTAAAAGAACCATTAAAAAAAGCCACCCCTAAACCAAGGATATCAAACATGAATGTATAGACCAAAGAAGGTCTAACTCAATGGGGTCAAACCAAACCAAGGTAAGCCAACTTGAGTCAATCCAAGGGGTTTAATTCAACTACAAGAGGTTAACTCTAATCCAACCTAAGCAATTCAAATTTAAAGGAGAGTGACTCCAAGCTACTCCACCAAACTCAAATTCATGTGTGGACACATCATCCATGAAGAGGAATCAAAATTAGTGAGGTGAGGTATCACACAAGCCCAAGAAGCTTCGCAAAATAGCAAAGGGGGGGTTACACAAGGATTTACACAAGAATTTACATAAATATTTACTCAATTTTTGAGGTGTTAAGGCTAAAAGTAGTTAGCGAGGGAACACTTGTGCAAATGGGAGTTACAAAACCAAGTGTAACCTCCACCAAGCCATTACAAAACCACCAAAGGGGCTCAATCAACAAGTGGCACCCACCCAAACACCAAGGAGGCCCACTAAATCATGAATTAGGCTCAATAATACTAACATAGGCTAAAAAAAATCAAAAGTTATGTTTGTTGTACAATGTTTGGGTGATAATATGCCGATTTATTCATTTCAATCTTTCTTTTTTTATTGTTTATGCTCCAAGAAAATTTTTGAATTTTCCTCGGCCTGGTTCAGCTGCTAGTGGACTCTGGACCCCTTCTAGATCCATTCAGATTGCCCATTGGTGGAATCTGGAGACCTTCCAGACCATTCGGATTGCCTATTGGTCGAGAGATTGCAGATCTTCTTTGCAGGGATCAATTTGTGGGAAGTTTCTGGTGCTTCTCGCAGGAGGAGTTGCCTCTTTCTTAGGCAGGGCAGGACTCTCTTAGCCGATTGCAGTTTCCCCTCTGGTGGTTCTCTGTCAGAAGGATTGGTTCGTGGAACTTGTGGATGTTGCTTTCAAGTTTTCAAGAAAGCTTTTCGACTTCCCTTTGGTGATCTTTGCCAGGAGGACATAGATCCTTGCCTTCTTTATAGAAAACACTGGGATCGACTCTTTTTTTAGTAAGACTCAGTTTATTGTAGGATTGTTTTTCCATTGGAGATCAGCTTTGAATCATGGAGGAGAGTGAGTAGGTTGTGATAGCTCTCTTCTCTTTGGAGTTTCTGTACTTTTTGTTTAGAAGCTCTCTTGCTCTGTTTGATTCAAGTTATTAGTTGGAGCTAGCCTCAGTGCCTGCAAGCGTTAGAAGTTCTAAATATTTCGATCATTTTTTGTCTCCAAGCTATCATGGTCCTCAGCCTGGGCCTGTGGTCTCTGGAATCCTTCCAGATTCTTGTGGCTAGCTTGCTTTTGGAGTTGGGTGGAGAGCTTTCTTAGTCCTCCTCAAGCTCGTGTGGTGTCTTTGTGCCAGGGCTTGCTACAATTCATGGTGGATGCTCTCTGAGCTGACTGCCTCCAGCGTATGTATGTGCTTGTTCCAGGTTCTCGTGCTTGCTGTGTTGAGTGGAGGTGGTCTTTTCTTCTTCCAAACTGTTGGGCTTGTCTCTATAGAATCTATTGGTTCTTGATCTTTTCTGAAGGTTTCCATGGCCTCTGGAGGGGGCCCTCCTCCTCTTCCTCTGAAGTTAGAGGCATTCAAATGCCTTATTTATTTGTGCAGGAAGAGAAAAGGAAGTCCTCCGAGTTAGTCTTTTGTGAATTTGCTCCGAGTTAGTCTTTTGTGAAGAAGACAGACATCCCTTCGGTTGACCTCCTAACAGAAAGACCTTGTCGGACTGCATTGAACCTAGCAGAGCATGGTCTCATAGGTCAATTTACTAGATTGTGGCCATCCCCAAAGGTTGTTGAAGGATGGGTCCAACAAAATTGGAGATCCTTGGTTTCAGAAGGGATCCGAAATCAGTTCGTTGGTAGAGGGTATTACGTATTTGTCTTTGAATCAGCAGAAGACCAAGATCTTATATTATGAAATGGTCCTTATTTTATGGGTCCTCAGGGACTCTACTTGAACAAATGCACACCTGATTTTGATCCTTCCCAAGATGTTCCTTCAGCTGTTCCTGTATGGGTTTGGCTCCCCCACCTTCCCCTCCACTGCTGGAACTCAGAATCTCTTGAAGCTATTGGAAATACGCTCAGTAAATACATTGACAGGGGAGAAAGGAAAGACCAATATTCATGCGCCATAATTTGTGTTGAGGTTGACTTGGAGATTGGGTTGCCTGAAGCAATCAAGCTTAACGTGGCTGATTGGTCTCATTTCCAGGAACTTGACTATGAACGGCTTCCTTTTAAGTTCTGATTCTGTCATGAATATGGTCACTTCGCCCGCAATTGTAAGAAAAAATCAGATTTAGTTGCAGAAAAAGCAAATCCAAATCAGTGGATTCAACCTCAAAAAGCGGGCTCCTCTAAACTTGTGAAAAATAAAGAGGGATATGTTGGAAATGGAACAAATCCTGTGGTGAATAAATCAACAGAAGTGGGATCCTCTAAACTTGTGAAAAATAAAGAGGGATATGTTGGAAATGGAACAAATCATGTGGTGAATAAATCAGCAAAATCTCGGGTCGAAGGAAAGGTTATGAACACTTCAAATCCTTTCGGGGTTTTAAGTTCTCCTGACGAACAGACCTCTCCCATCCTTGAAGAAGGTGAATTTCAGCACTATGAAGTTATTATAGAAGAGGGTGAAGTAAGGATAGAACCTCAGGAATCTGACCCAGTTCGACTAGACTCTCTTAAAATTGAGCCTTGCATGCAGGATCTTTCTCCCATAAGATCTCCTATTTCTCCCTCTTATGCAGATGCATTAAAAAAGAAAGTTGAGTCTTTAGGATCTTCAGAAGAGGATGGGCAATTTACAAAAAAGGCTGGAAGGAAATATCGAAAGGAGATTAGAGAGGAAGAAGCAGAGAGGCTAAAGATGCAGGGTAGCCATGCCACCATTGAATTGTCATTTGGAAGAAGCAAGAGAAACAGGTCCCCAAAGGGAAGAGCAACTCCCTACTCCACGGGTAAATAATGCAGATCAATTCTTGGAATTCCATGGGATTGGGAAACTTAGCGAAGGCTGAAGCAGTTAAAGATCTGCTTAACATGAACCCCTCGGACATTCTTTTGTTGCAAGAAACTAAGATAGAAGAGGATGCTCTTTTATCCATAAGTAAGTCAAAATGGAAAAAAAATGCAAGCATGGCCGTAAGTGCCCTGGGCTCTTTTGGAGGTCTGGCTACCTTATGGTCAGAGGACATCTTTCATCTCCAAAATTAGTTTAGAACCCAACACTGGTTATTCACAGAATTACAGCATGTTTCTAGCAATTTAATCATATCTCTTTTCAATCTATATGTTCATGTGTATTACGTGGAGAAAAACATTTGCTGGCAGCATCTGTTATATTTTTTGGATTCCCATTCCTTCATTAATATTGTTGTGGTTGGCGACCTCAATATAATTTTCGAATCTAAGGAGAAATGTGGAGGAAACCGGGATAAGGAGCCTTTTTTGGAGATGGTCGATTCCTTGATTCATTCTAGTGATCTTCTCGACATCAAGCCCAAGAAAGGGCGTTTCATGTGGTCTAATAATAGAGTTGAGTCGGCTCGAATCTCAGCTCGACTTGATCGATTCCTTACCCAAAGTATGTTGTTGGACGACTACGTTTTAACCTCAACAATCTCACCAAAGGTAACGTCAGATCACCATCCTATTGCCCTTCGTTTGGAAAAAGAAGAAAATCTAGGACCTATCCCTTTTTGGTTCAGTCCCCTCTAGGTCGAGAGAGAAGGATTTGGCGAATTAATTTCTCATGTTTGGTCTCAGTTTATAGATGGCTCTCCCAACTATGTATGGGAACAAAAACTGAAACACACAAAAATTGCCTTGAAAAGTTGGATTAAAGCTCCTCTCCAAAATCCTATGAGAAGCAGGGTAGAGATAGTCCAAGATTTAGCTGAGATTCAGCTTAGCATGGAAAATAATGAAATCTCAAAATCACAGTTAACAATAGAGTAGGTTGCGCAGTCATCTGCATCCACTTCCTTCCGCCAGGAGGAAAAACATCTGAGGCTTAAATCCTGCAGTATCTGGTTGCTAGCTAGGGATTAGAACTCTGTTTTTTTTCACCGACAATGCGGGTCCAGGATTTCTTGTAATCATATATCTGAAATCAGCACTAGCGATGGTGAAGTCATTAAAGGCCAATTGCAATTGCAATAGGCAGCAAATGAGCATTTCCAACAATTGTTTCATGAAGATGGTAACTTTGATGAACTTTTGAATTCTGATTTTCTTTCTAATATTCCTTCTTTGGTTAGTCATGATGACAATGTTGGTCTTGTGAAATCCTTCACTGAGAAAGAGGTGGTTGATGTAATATGGGCTATGGAGCCAGATAAGGACCTCGGTCCGGATGGATTCTCTATCCATTCCTACAGGGTATGCTAGAAGTTTATTAAATATGATCTCCTCATAATGATCTCACCCTTCCTTTCAAAATCCAAAGTTGGAGGGAATACTAATTCTACCTTTCTAGCATTGATTCCAAAGGAACTAAACCCTTCTTCTTTTGATAGATTCAGACCCATCTCCCTCTGCAATGCTTCATATAAAATCTTAGCCAAACTCTTAGCCAATATTGAAACCTTTGTTAGGGTCTCTTATTTCTCCTCTGTAGGGAGAGTTTTTTAAAGGAAGACATTTGATAGATAATGTGATCCAAGTTCAGGAAGCTCTCCACTCCAGCTTCCAAAGGAAGGAGAAAGGCATGCTCATCAAATTAGATATGAAAAACGCCTTTGACCACGTCAAACTCTCCTTTCTCTATCAAGTTTTAAGAGCTTTTGGCTTTAGTGCTAAGTTTGTTTGTTTAATGAAAGCCTGCACTGACAGGCCTTGGATTTCACCACTTGTAAATGGTAGGCCAGCAGATTTCTTCCAAGATTCTAGAGGGCTGCGTCAAGGGTGCCCCTTGTCTCCCTTTCTTTATATTTTGATGGCAGAAATGTTAAGTAGAAATATCTCACCTGAAATGGTTGTTGGTTCTCTTCCTGATATCAAAATTGCAAGTGGTGTTGAACCTATTAATCACGCCCTATTTGTTGATGACTTCCTCTTAGGGGCCTCCTTAATTATCGCTCGGGCTTTTAAGGTAATTTTGCAAAACTTTTGTGTAACCTCTGGGGCCTTGATTAATAAGGGTAAGAGTGTTGTATATGGATGGAATGTTGATCAGCCATCCCTTCTTAGAATAGTACATACTCTGGGATTTCCAGGATTTGAAAAGTGGGATAAGATCAAGTATTTGGGGCTTCCATTAACGTTGGGACCCAACCCTTCATCGTTGTGGATAGATTTGATTTGCAAGATTAAAGCTAAAATTATTTCTTGGGGAGGTCATTGGTTAACTCAGGAGGGCAAATTGATTTGAATTAAGGTAGTTCTCTCAGCACTCCCCATCTTCCAGTTGTCTCTACTTCTTGCCCCCAAATCTTTCTCTGCCCAAATATCCAAACTTCTGCGTGATTTTCTTTGGGAGGGTGGCAAAGGTAATCAGAAGAAAATGCATTTAGTCAGCTAGTAAATCATTAAAAGACCCATTTCAGAGGGTGGTTTGAATATTCAAGATCCTGAGCTGGTGAACCTGGCATTGGGAGGAAAGCTTTTATGGCAGTTATACTCCAACAAAAATCATCCAGCTAGTAAAATTTTCTAGAAGAAGTATCTTAAGGGCATCCCTCTGAGAAATATCAACTTAGCAAGCTCCCCCACAGGGACATCAATTTGGAACCTTTGTAGAATAGGTCTTGATAATTTTCAGCTTCAGCTATATAGAATTCCTGGAAGTGGGAAAAGGACTCTTCTATGGGAGGATAAGATATTAGGGAACCCGCCTCTTTCCTCTAACGAATCTCTGAGTGAGATTAAGAATTGGTTAAGTAACAAAGGCTTCCTTAGGCTGGAAGATATTTATTCCTGGGACAGAGACGGGAATTGGGTTGGTTGGATATTTCTTGAGATTCTTGATTACCTCATTCCTCAGCAGAATTTGTTGATTCTATCCTTAACCAGTTTTGCTCCTATAAACTGTTATTATAAAGATGTTCGGGGATGGGGCAACTTTGGTAAGTATTCTGCAGCTCAGGGATACAAAGCTCTTCATTCGCCCCTTGCTTCTTGCATTCCCCCAGCGATTTGGAACTCCGTATGGTCCTCCTTTTGTTTGCCAAAGGTGAATTTTTTCACCTGGATTCTTTTGCATAGAAGAGCGTTGAATGGAGAAAACTTATTCAAGCACTGGCTCAATGGTCCATTTCAATGTTGTCTCTTGTGTTCAGCAGTTGAAACGTCAGATCACATTTTTTGAACTATGTTTTCTCTCAACAGGTTTGGGATTCGGTCCTCCACGGCCTCTCTACCTCGCCTTCTTCTCAATTGTTAGTCACTGCTTTGTTCTCCTCTTAGCATCAATGGCTCCCCAAATGGAAAGAACGGAATTCTATTGTCAGCGTGGAATGGAATAAGCTTTGGTAGTCTATCCCAAAATTGTTCTGGTGGTTGCTTTGGAAAAGTAGGAATGATGGGATTTTTAATGGAAAGAAGTCGACTCCAGAGATTGTGGCACAAAAAACAAAATTGCTCATATTAGAAACAATGTGTAACACTTCTTCCATGACAACATTGCTAGATGAGGTTTACGATTGGCTTGGAAATGATTATTTTGGCATAAAAAATTCGATCTCCAGAAAACCAATATGCTCTCCAAATTTGCGAATCCGATGTAATGAATCTAAATTTTTTAATATGTGGATGAAGTCCTCATCGGCTTGTATTTTCTTTGATGGTGCATCTAAGGGCAACCCGGGGACATCCGGAGCTGGGGGCAGTTAATTTCCCCTGACAGGAAGACGAAAACATGCTTCAGCAGATAGAATAGGAAGAATTAGCTTTGGTGGGAGAGCACACATCAAAAATTATATTATTGCATTGAAGAACATTACATATATATATATAGCAGAAGAGGAGGTTTAACAGACTCCGAAATAAACGGATCTGAACCGCTCGTGAATCTGCTTGTAACAATATTATCTGATTCTCCATTATTATCTAACACTCCCCCTTAATGGAGAAATGGATTTTCTATCACAATTCACACACAATTACAACACTTTGAACATTCGTCTGTCTGTCTGGTCTTCCCCAGCACTGAAACCCACTCTGCAATCTCACGGCTTCCGCTCTTTCTTCTTCCTCTTCTTCGAGCTTTCCATAGACACATTTAAAGTCAAAACGCCTCTGACCATGTTTCTTGCACTTGTATACTGGACAATTTGACAAATTGGCTCATCGGGGATTCCGTGATAAAAGGTGCCAATTATTGATGCATTCTATTAACTTGCCTTCATTTGTAGGATTTTTGCTTTCGGCTATCCTTCAGTATCTAGAAGAAAAGTTTGGATACGGAATGGCCTCAACATTCCTTTACACAAGGTGACATTTAAACATAAGAATGTTTGTACTTGAAACTGGGGCTTCCAGCTTGAATCAAGATACAAGTTCTTAGTTTTACAAAACACTTACATAAAATCCCACCACACACCACACATACATAAATATATAAATATCACTCATTATTTTAGAACAGCGTGAGAGATGACTCTCGTGATCCTTCATCACTTTCTGAATCTGATAATTCATCCAGGTTGGCAATGTTTGCAGATTCCTTTCCATTCAGGAGATCTCTAGCACGAGCTCTACAGTTCCAAGCTATATGTCCAATTTTGTGACAATAGAAGCATTCTGTTGAACCCTTGGCTTTTCTCATTTTACCTTTTGAGTACAATGCAATTTC
>LPNX010232973.1:112511-172976 GCA_001517045.1 Pseudotsuga menziesii
CCGTGTATGGAAATTATTACCATCAAATTTCTCCATAGGTAGAGAATCCATATTACCTTACCAAATCTTATTACCTAACGGAATCTTACAGAATTTTTCGCAGATGATGAGTCTCTTTGTAGCAGACAGCAATCAATGATCCCAGGCGAGAACAATTCTCAGGCGCTCTCCTCAGTTCAGCGGATGGCGTCTATGCTTTCAGCGATCACTCCTTCTCACAAGCCACCGCTCCTCTTCTCTGATACCAAGATAGAATAGGAAGAATTAGCTTTGGTGGGAGAGCACACATCAAAAATTATATTATTGCATTGAAGAACATTACATATATATATAGCAGAAGAGGAGGTTTAACAGACTCCGAAATAAATGGATCTGAACCGCTCGTGAATCTGCTTGTAACAATATTATCTGATTCTCCATTATTATCTAACATCAGCTGGGGGCTTGGTATAATGTCAAATAACCAAGCTGAGAGTTATAGTCTTCTTAAGGCATGTCAATTGGCAAAGGAGGCTGATTTAAGTCAATTCAAGTGTTTGGGGACTCAGAACTTTTGATTAAAAGGTTAAATTCGAATGGTCTCTTTAACAACTCAACATTGAATTTAATTATGCAGAGAACTCAAAATATAATGAAAGAGTTTGAAAAGGCTGAGTTTTTCATATATTGCGAGAATTAAATGGAAGGGTAGTTTCTTTGACAAATAGGGGCTGCCTCCTGACACAAGGCCATCTCAGTCTTAATGACGAAATCAGTGTCTTTCAGTCAATACCTTAAGTTCAGTTCGGTGGTGCTTCTTCCTCCAGCAAGAAGTTGCATATTCTTTGATTTTTGTAGTAGTTATCCTACTTGGTTGTAAATGGCTGAAATGACAAATGCTTTTTCAGTCTTGGAATTTTTTCGACACCCTATGCCACAATAATAAACAATTACAAATTACATATGTCTGGTGCTTAACACACGGGATATTACATCTTTGATGAGCTAAAAATATTAAATACAAAGTAAAACCTTGTATACAACTAAAAATATCTAATGGCTTACAATCCTCACACCAAATAAATCATGTTTTTGTAGTACTAGTTTACAAAATTTTGAGAGCGACATTCTTTTTTATCAACTTAAGTGGGCATAATCGTTAAGAACGTGTGTTTCCTCTTAAGAGATCGTAGGTTTAAATTCGAAGGAGGGTAGGGTATGTACACCTCTATAAAGTTTAATAGTCAAATCGCTTCATGGAGGGGTTCCTTGTCCCACAAACAAGCGATCTCTTATACACCAATTTGGTGCAAATAAAGTGGTCTCTTATCCACCAATTTGGTGCCTAACATGGTCATGATCTTAAAATTAGATTATTATTATTATTATAAATACGAGACTTCTCGACAACAGCTTTGGGGTCTCTTGTACACTAATTTGGTGCCTACCATGTTTGTGATCTTAAAATTAGATTATTATTGTTGTTGTTGTTAAAAATAGGGGACTTCTCAATAGTGAGTTACACATACTTGGTATCAAACCCAACAAGTGCTCAATAACAAAACCCTTTTTATCAACTATAAAATTTTAATATTGGTTTCAAATGGATCCACTATAAAGACGAATGGGATAAGATTTAGTACACGGGCAATCGACAAAATTGAGGGTTGAAAAAAATAGGGGTAATGCAAGCATTAAGAAATTAAGCAAGAGAAAAGGGGGAAAAAGACGAGCAAAAAAGACAAAGTAGGAGAGAATAATAGTTCATAAGGCACAATATTGGCTAAGGTTGTGCATATGGGGTAGCAAGCTAAGTGGGCTTGATTGTGGGGAAACTCCATAGTTAAGCGCACTTGAGCCAAGGAAGTGTTAGAATGGATGACCTCCCAATAAGTCTTGGTTTTCAGGTGCAAACCCCATAGGTAATGATTGATGTTATGTGATTCATTTTGCTAGTTTCAATCCCACTTATTCACCCATGCGAGAATCACTCAATGGTGGACTTCAAAATAACGAGAAATTGGTCAATTGCTACTAATATTGATGGATATGGATCATAGATTAATGACTTACTTTGTGTAGCTAATCTAAAAAATGATCTCATGGGATAGAAGGATGTTAGGGAATGGGAAATGAAAAGAAAGGGATGATTTACCTTCCATAAACCCTTGGATTTCCTATATCCTTGTGGAACTTAACTTGCAAGGGTCTTTTGGCATGGAGAAGAGGATGCAAAGGAGAAAGTTGGCTCTTGTACTTGTTGAATGCCTCAAAATATTGAGCATCTCTATTCAAAGTTTATTTCCCAATTAGATTTCCAAGGTAAAATCTATATGCCTTATTATGTGTTTTATTTACTATGCAATGGTTTTAATTATGTGTCAATGTATTTATGCTTGCTTTTGGTAATGATCTACTCCATCCTTGTTATGGCATTGTTTCTAATACATAATCACTCCTCTCTTGTTTTTCAATCACATAAGATAGAGATCCTAATCTTTGTTGTAATAATTAGCATTTACAAGAAGCAAAACATTTTAGGTTGCTTTGTTCAATCTGTGTTTGTGTAGTGAGTAGATAAGCAACAAGCAATGGTAAGAGATTGATTTATTCTTGCTTGAAATTTATACATGACAATTGATTGGTTAATTACAATAGCAAGTACACTCAGCTTGTCCATTTAGTTGTCTAAGGGATATCTAGGGTTTTGGTAAAATAGTTGTTCCATTATTTCTTTCATGAGCTCAATTGTTATTTATTGTTTCCTTGTAATTAGAATTAACCCATTTTCTCACCAAAGCCATTGAGAATTTATACATATTGCATATATATTAATTAATCAATGTGTCCATTACAAGAAGCAACCTCTTAACATTTCATTTGATAGATTTCTTAGGGAAAGTACTTGTGGGACAAACAAGGTATGTTTGTTTGAGAATTCACCTCCATCCATGATATTGTTAACTACACACAATATAATTTAAAATCTCTTTACATCCCTCATAAACCCATGCAATAAATTGAACGGATGACCATTGCTAATTCCTATAGAAAACCATATGTATTTAAATCTATTGATCTATTATTTAATGACACATTGTTGGGTGGATTTTTCAATGGCAATGAAGTGACTTTACTTGTGATAGCATTGGAATGTTCTCACTCAGTAAAGTTGATGATTAATAAACCACTAAATTGTTGGCCTCCTTGTCATTAACTCCTATAGGCACTTATATGTATTCAGATTTATTGATGCATTGTTTAATGGCACATTGCTCGGTGGATTATCCAATGGCAATGAAGTGACCTTACTTGTGATAGCATTGGAATGTTCTCACCTAGTAAAGTTGATGAGTAATAAACCACTAAATTGTTGGCCTCGTTGCTAATTCCTATAGCCACTCATATGTATTTAAATCTATTGATGTATTATTTAATGGCACATTGTTGGGTGAATTATTCAATGAAAATTAAATGACCTTACTTGTGATAGCATTGGAGTGTTCTCACTTAGGAAAGTTGATGAGTAATAAACCACTAAATTGTTGGCCTCGTTGCCAATTCCTATAGCCACTCATATGTATTTAAGTCTATTGATTTACTATTCAATGGCACATTGTTGGGTGGATTGTTCAATGGCAATGAAGGGACCTTACTTGTGATAGCATTGGAATGTTCTCACTTAGCAAAGTTGATGAGTAATAAACCACTAAATTGTTGGCCTCTTTCTTGAATGCATAACTCAATGATAGGATAAAGTTGTAATCGAGGAAAACATTCCTTGTCTTTATTTATGTTCGAGTAATCCAATTTATTGTTGTTGATATGACTTAAAGTTGCAATAAAGTGTTCCCATCTTGGGTATTGCTAGAACCACTTTCTCCTTGTAAAACTAAAGAGAAGAGCTCATAGAGATATAAATGTTGAAAGGTCGTGGACATGGGGAAATCATTGTTGAACTTGGGACATTTAATTCTTTGATTGAATGAAGTAGTTGTGTTGCTCCCTAGTGGCAATGTGAAAGAGAATAGAACGACCCATGCAAATGCATTTACATTTGATTCTTTTATTTGGAAATTGAATTATTTTGGCGCTATACACCAAGGCAATATGTCTTCTATAACATTCAAATAATTTAGATGTCTACCTGTTGGAACTTAACTCTCTATGTGATGTACTTATAATTTGTTATTTCCACTATGTATGTCGACTACAATCCTTATATCGATGGAGAGAATGCTCGTTGTAGTGTGGTACGTATCCCAAGAGTGAGAAATGGTGGAGAAGTGAAAGATATTAAACAAGTAGTTAGATTTTAGTATTAAATAAAAGGGATGCCATGGTCAAAAGTTAACCATGCTATTT
This sequence comes from Pseudotsuga menziesii, assembly GCA_001517045.1. Lineage (NCBI taxonomy): Eukaryota > Viridiplantae > Streptophyta > Pinopsida > Pinales > Pinaceae > Pseudotsuga > Pseudotsuga menziesii. Next base: position 116,856 of record LPNX010232973.1, read on the forward strand.
TGAATCTACATATAAAAGAAGGCTCTAGCTATGTAAGAAACCAGTCCTTGATTTAATGGAATAGTATATAGTTTATTGCTTTTATTTTTTTTGTATATATCAATTTGGTATCAAAGCATCCATCCAATACCTACTCTTTGTCTCTTCTTAAGCTCAATGCCTCACTCAACATTAACAGCTCGTAGAAGAATAATTCAATATTTGGTTTTGTGGAGTGTGCCCTCCAACCCATATCTACATATGCACCTTCTCTCAGCTCTTGTTTGCTTTAGTCCTAAATTGAAGTGGAAGTATTGCTCCAATAAGAGAACTTTGTCACCCGGATGCGGGTGATTGCAATGTCAACAAGGACCCGGGGGATGCTGACAGGGCTAGCCCACCATCTACGTGATGTCACCATTACATCACTCCTTGGTTACGCCTTTATTCGACGCATGGACGTGGCCATCTCCAAGACATCTGATGGGACACAATCATCACCTCGGCGGAGGATGGTTTGAATGCGCCAACCTGGTGTCTTAGCGAATGTGCCAGTAACCTTAACTCTCGTCTCCTTCTCCATCCAGGTCATTTGCTCTTGGTGCTCCTACATCTATGTCTCTAGCTTCTTCCTGCTCACTCTATCCTCCATAACTCCGATCTAGGCACTGGATTTTCCATCCCCCTTCGCTATCCAGTCAAGTCTCGTAGGGAGAGAGGCACACCTCATTGTGGTCGTCAAGGAAGAGGTGCCCAGTCTGAACACCAAATTCCGCTCACTGCACAGGCAAGTGGGGATGGTTTTGATGCAGAAATCCCTGAAGAGGTTCGTCTAATGGTGAACAATTGGGAAGACGATTTTTTTGGTGTTGTCAATGCCGCGGGACGCACCCTGGAGCGAAGAAGGAATTGTTGGGTTATAAAGAATCTTCTCATTCAGCTTATCCTACATTTTTCACTCCCAACCTTTGGAACCTGTTAATCCTGCTCCTCCTGCACCTTCCGCATCTATTCCACCTCTGGCTTCTCCAACTCCTCTGCCCCCCCACCTGCTCCATCCGTCTCCACTGTCCCCCTAGCTTCAACCTCTACACCTCCCTCCACCACTAGTCCCCTAGTGCAGTGCCGCATAAACTCTCTCTCGGCTGGCAAATGCACCATTCCCCTAGCCATGGCAAAAAACACAACCCCTCTCCCGGTAAAACAACCCCTTGCAGGTAGCGACGTCGAGGACGATCCTTCTAGCAACGAGGTGATGGATTCTTCCAGTGATGATCCGATGGATGCGACACATGTGCCAATTGAGCCAGTCTCCACTGGCTTCGGTTGCCCTATCGTCGAGGAACCTTACTATAAGCCATAACTAAGTTTTGTCGTTGGTTCTTATGTTCTTTTAGGAAGATAGTCGGCTCTTCATGGCCTGATTTTTGTTTGTCAGTTCTATCTCAAGAACCTTCATGTCTTTTTTGTATAAGTCACTCTTTTTTTCTTGGGCATGTTTTCCCTCCTGGAGGAAGGGTCTTTTGTTTGGATTTATTTTCCCTCTTGGAGGGAGGGTCCGGTACTCTTCACAGAACTTGCCTACTTGCTAATCCCTATGAGTAGGAATGCATCTCTGCATTGTAATTTTTTTTGTACCATTATTTTCTTTTTTTAATAGAATAGTTTCCAACTTACAAAAAAAACAAGAGAACTTTGTCATATCTAGTCCATGGAAGACCAACCCTCCCACTAAAATCACATCAAATTGTGTTTTCCCTGCTTCAATCGTGAACTTGAGTGGAATCCTTGCTTTAGTAAGAAGACTCATCATCAACTTCCCCAACAATACCTTTTATTTTGGCTACAACCTTAAATTCACTAGTTGTTATTAGTGGATTTTTCATGGCAATATGAAGTCTAGTTCCAACATCCTTCCTGAGTTTTGCCAAAAACTTCAAACTATTTTCAATGTCTTTCATTTTTATATGGTAGGCACACTTTCATTCATGGCCCTCTCCTTCTCACGTGTCCTTTCCCTCTAAGACATTCTTCACTCCTTCATTAATTTTTGTTGTGGGAAAAATGGCTCAATGGTGAGTTAAGTCTCCTTTCCTTATAAGTTGCAACCAAAGCAATCATACATGAGTGGGTTGGTATAACAAATACTACAATGTTGAATCCATAAAACAAATAACAACAAACATAAGTTAAGCTTCAACCAAAAGATTAATGTCCAATGGAAAAGCTTTGAATACAGTGGTGACATATTGAGGAATATAGCTTGCAAGGGGCAACCAACACTCCCTTTCAAAGGTTCCTTTGATTCTCTCTTATTGTTATCAAACTAACTTGGAATGATGACAAAAATCAATTGATTCTCAAGGAAGAATCCAAGGCAGCTTGAAATGCTAATGAATGGTAAGAATGTGGATGGAAGAGATGGCTTCCAAACAAATTCTTGCAACATAACCTTGCTCTAAATTTATCTTATATAATGCATACCCATGGCTTCCTTTTATATCCAAATTAACGGTCTTCAAATAATAGGTAAAAGACGTGAATGCTCTTCTCTATGGAGTTACTTCTAGGTACAAAGATGGGGCCATTTAATGCCCAAGTACATGGTATGAGCCAATTTGAACCTCTTTGGCACTCAAAATGTAGCCGGGAAGATTTGGATGAGCCGTGGAATTTATGATTTTACATGTATTCATAGTCACATGGGTTTGAAAGGATTTTTCACACGATGTCATACAAGTTTCCCTTTTATGAATCCAGGTGTGTCAACAACAGTTTGACTATGCAAAATAACTTTTCATTCCACATGTTATTTTTTAATGAAAAATAATCTTTGTGAGTTGCATGTTGTATGTTGATGATGTATTTATGTAACAAACTTAGAAATTCCACATCTATGTAAAATTTAGGCAATAAAAATGCCCCTTGATGTATGAGGTTAGGAGGGACCCAAAATACAACATCGTTTAATTCCCTCATGTTTATATTTTGTAACTGTAAGAGTTAAAGAGTAACTGTTGAGATTAAAGAATACCCCGTAAGGGAGTGATGGTGATGATTTGTGAAGTAACAAACTAATAGGTGATACATAAATAATGATTGTATACAAATTAGACATGAATCCTTATGCTTATGAAATTATGTTTAAATAAATTACAATGAAAAGAGACCTAGGAATAAACTCTATGAATTTTGTGTAAGTTAGATGTTGGGTTTGACCTTAACCCAAGTTGATGACCCAAATAACCTGATATGATAGCAGTGAGGTCACAAAGGGGAAAATTGCTAATGATATCGAACAACTCATGGGGGTGGGGGACATGAATAGTGATGAAGGTGTCGAGAGGGCAACCTACAACACCAAATTTGGAAGCCTTAAATCATAACTAGGAACACTACAATCGTCAAAATGTATGAATACTTATGGTGGAACAAGGGAGTTGGTGTTGAGCATAGGGGAGACTACTAAGGCAAATATAGTTAGTGACTCACTATGATTAGTCTAAGGTTTCCATTTATTAAGGAAAAGGGTAACCAAGGCACAATTATTGTCGTTGTAACTCTTAGAATGTAAATTGTTGGAGTCAATCAAAACTAAGGAAAATTATGAGATAAAGATCTCGCTGAAGAGGATCAAGAACATATTGTAGCTAACTGGGATGGTGACAAAACACAACGAGACAAGACGATAAGCATGAACATCATGAATTCCCTTGATCACACTAAGAGAGGTGGATGATACCAGGTAGAATCTTCAATATGTTGTGTAGAGTGTAACCAGGGGATGAATGGTGCATGGAGTAAATAATCTATAAATTGGGTATCATTGTAGAATGCCAAACTAAGATGAGTATGAGGTTCACGTGGTAGGGTGACAGTGATATCAACAAAAGTGCTCGTAGGTGTAAAGTGACATGTTGCATATATGTTGATCAAGGGCAACAAGGGGTGTTGCTACCATAAAGAATAATGGTATTAAATTTCCCCTCATTTTTGGTGTGTTGGGGAATCTCTTTTTACAAATGAATAAAAGAACAAGGGAAATTTTTATTGATGAGAAGACATGTGTTCGATGAGTAAACACCATGCAAAGCATCCCTGCAAGGATGATGAGTTTGTCATGGTGTTTTAATCAAAGGGTAGGGCCCCATCATGGGTCTTCTCAAGGGTTGGTGAGATGGTGGTGAATGTAAATGATATATTGATCACGGTGGGAATGGTAGACCATTCATGAATCATAATGAGAAAGTGCTTGGGAATATAAACGGGGTGGACAACAATATGTATAAATAAGAAGTATGTGGCTTTCTTAGCGAGATGGTGGGTTGTCAAAATCCTAGGTCTAAGGGTGAAGCAACATGGGTGCCATGATACAAGGGGTTGTAATGGTGCACACACCCATGATGGGAGAATTTTACTACTGTCAAAGGCATGGTGTGTGGAGGGTATGCCATTGATTATTGGGAGATGAGAACCTTAAGGATATCAACAGGATAGCTAGATATATGCAATGTATGTGAAGGGAATATGAATCCTACATGTAGGGTTGAGTAGATATACATGTTGAGGTGGTCGACAGGCTATGAGTGAAAAAATATGTCTGAGAAAATCTTACACACATGAAACATTTACCATGATGTATCATGATAAGAAACCCAATGTTGCAACTTGTATCAACAATAGGTGATCAATCAAGGGGAAATGGCTAAAAAACAGGGTCCAAATGAAGTTCTAGGGGAGATAAAACAATCAGAACCATGCTGAAGAGCTCACGATCGTGACTACAACAATGTTGACAACATGTCAAACGGAGCTACGAAACCCCTAAATGAGCCAATAGAATATTAAACTTTTTGGTTATAAAGAGGGGTAGGGGCAACATGTCAAAATTCATTTTGATTGTTCATATTGTTGATTCCCTAGAGCTTTTGGCGCTGATTATGGGAGATTGGACTAGCAAACTGTATCAACAATATGTGATCATTCCAAGGGAAAATGGTTAAAAAACAGGGTCCAGATGAAGTTGCAGGGAAGACAAAACAAACATAACCATGATGAAGAGCTCATGATTGTGACTGCGGCAATGCCAACAACATGTCAAATGAAGCTACAAAACTCCTAAATGAACCAATGGAATATTGAACTTTCTGGATATAAATAGGGGTGCGGGCGACATGTCAAATTTCATTGTGGCACTTGGGACAACGTTGGCGATTGAGCTGGTTGGTCTCTCCTGGATCTTCTTGCTCGCCTTAATTCCCCCAAAAAAGTGTTTCTCTCTTCTCATTCTGGCCTCGCCCCTGTCCACTCCTCCCATAAAGATAATTGGGGTTGGGGAATTGATGGATTTTACTCCGCAGCCAAAGGTTTTAATGCCCTTCAATCTCCCCACTGTTCATGCTTATCACCTGCGATATGGAAAACGGTATAGTTTTCCCATTGTCTGCCGAAGGTCAACTTATTTTCTTAGCTGTTACTAAATAACAAAATTCTGACAGGTGATAACCTTTTGAAACATGGATTCAATGGCCCTTTTCGTTGCTATTTTTGCGAATCAGCTTTGGATACGGTTGATCATCTTCTTATTGATTGTGAATTCTCCAAAAAAAATTGGGCCATGGTTCTTCACGGTGTAAACTGCTCATTTCCATCTCAAAATTCTGCAATGTCTTTTTATTCAGCCTGCCATGACAGACGTCCATTGAAATCTAACTCTGTAATTCTCCATAAAAATTGACACTTGATTTTGAAATTCACATGGTGGTCTTTATGGATAGCTAGAAATAACTGTATTTTCAATGACCAGATCTCGATCTCCCAAATCCTGGCTTACAAATCTAATTCATGGTTTGTTGAATCTATTGGAGAATCGATGTCTTCTCTGCTATCTTCATTATGGATTGGTTCTTGTCCTCAAGTAGCTGGGAATAATTCGATTTGTGTTAATCCTGTCAGTCTCCCTTTTTGGAGGTTTCGTGGGAATAAGGAAGCATATAAAAAAATTTGGATGAATTCCGCTTCAGCGACAATCTTCTTTAATGGTGCTTCCAAGAGGAATCTTGGGGCCTCTGGTGCTGTGGGCTTGGTTTTCTCTCTTGACAAATTGACCAAATTCAGTTTTAGCTAGGGTATTGGGACCATGTCAAACAACTAGGTCGAAAGCTATAGCCTCCACATGGCATACCAGATGGCTAAGGAGAAAGGATTAAAGTCCGTACAAATCTTTGATGATTATGAGATGTTGATAAAAGCTTTAAATTTAGCTGTTAGCTTCAATAATTATGCCTTGAATATTATTTTGCAGAGAATTAGGATCATATTGAAAGAATTTGACATGGCTGAATCCTTCGACATTCTTCAGGACTTAAACAATCTTGCAGATTCCATGGCTAACAAAGCATGTCTTCTTCCTCAAAGATTTCTTAGCATCAACGGGGAATCCAGTTATTTCCATCCTATTATGTAACAATGCTTCATGCAATTGTAATTTGTTTTCATGGGTGATCCCCCCTCTATTTAAGGCTCTGAGCAGTCTTTGGTCCTTTCGAAATATGTAATTAGGTTGATTGGTATTTGCCAAAAAAGACTCGTATCCTTCCTTAAAATAAAATTACCCGTTCGTGTTAAAAAAAATCATTGTGATTATTCATCTTGTCAATGCCCTGGAGATTTTGATACTAATTATGGGAGATTGGACTAGCAATTTTTAGTTTTTCAAGTTCCACAATAGTCCTTAGGACATCCTTATCATTTTTAGCAAAGTAGAATTTAGCTTAGGGGACCTTATGATCCATACAAAAACCTGTAAGGGTTTATGCCAAGTCACACAAGTTTCGAGGAATTATCATGCGAAACCATGCATATATTTCCTCGATAATTGTACCTGGTGCAAGATTTAATTTCCATGTATCACATGGATAAATTATGCAACTATTTTTACAAACAATGTCATTGCACTGTGGTCGAGGTTCACATCTCCTTTGCCAACCATAAGCGCTACTAATCATTATGATAGTCACACATAGCACATGATGTGGGCTACACATGCCATGTGGTTAAATCGTTTGGCTATTGTTGTGAATTATCACAAGGTTGTGCGATATAAGAGTTATGGTGGGCACGTGGAGTTGTCAAGTCTATTATCCAATTACACTTGTACTATGGTGTAGGTTGACTTGTTTGGTTCTTGTGCAAGTATCAAGTCTAGTGGATCCTTTTTGTAGATTACATTGTTGTGTTGGTTATTCAATGCTTTGCTTGTTTTTTTGTAGATTACATAGTTATGTTGGCTATTCAATGGCATGAGTTCCATTTCAATGCCATGAGACAAGAGATGTTGAGTTTCCTAAAGGTGTATGCATATTTGGTGTAGGACCATTGAAATTATGGGATTGCTTGGTGCTAAGGTTGAGTGGTCACCTCCAACAAGAGCTGATAATCCAATGGAGAGATCAATTGGGTTCATGTGTGGTGGTTGGTGAGAAGGAAACCCTTTAATACTTTGACATATACTTTCTAACTAGGCTATCGATCTTGGGGGTCCATGAGGAGACCCACTCGTCCTTGAGTGACCAAAGGATGGAGATCAGTTGATTGGCTAGTATTACAGGGGGAACCTTGCAATGCACAAACCGGGACAAAATGACAAAGGAGGAGGTAGAAGATTTTAATGGTCATGAGGCTCTAAAAGTGGAGGGGGAATTTAGGAGGTTGAAGGGCATGACTAAAAACTCATAGTGCTCCTCCTGAGTGCGAAAGGTTGTCTCAGGAATATCCACCTCTTTCATCCAAAATTGATGGTAGCCTAGGCAAAGGTAGAGTTTGTTGAAGATTTTGGCTCCATGCAATTCATCTAAGAGATCACCAATGACATTAATGGGGAATTTATCTTTAGTGGTTAATTTGTTGACAACCCATAAATTAAGACACATGCGTTAACCTCCTTCCTTTTTTAGGGCCATAATCACTTGTGAAGGACAACGACTCATGTTAAGATGAATGACACCTGCCTCCAATAATTTCTAAATGATTTTTTCAATTTCATTCTTTTGTGTAAAGGGTGGTGATAAGGGCAGACATTGGCAAGTTGACTGCCTGGGATTAAAGGAACACTATGGTCATGTTCCCCACGTGACGAAGGTAAATATTTTGTTGTCTCTAAAACCTATTGACATCGGGAGAGAACTTGTTGCAAGTTAGAGTGAGTATCTAGTGTTTGTGTTTCCATCATTTGGATTGCATTGAATTGAGCAATGACACCTGCGTGGCCTTTCTTCAATAATTTATCCATATGATGGGATGATAAAGTTTATCCATCCCATTGGCAGGCTGTATGAGATTAGAGGAATATTATGGTCATGTTTCCCACAAGACGAAGGTAAACCTTTTGGTGCCTCCAAAACCTATTGACACCAGGAAAGAACCTGTTGCAAGTTAGGGTGAATATCTAGTGTGTGTGTGTTTCCATTATTTCGATTGCATGGAATTGAGAAATGACACATGAGTGCTCTTTCTTCAATAATTTCTCCATACAGTGGGATGATATAATTTCAAGATAACCATATATAATTCTATTGAGGTGATGTGTGTGCCCGACCTAAGTCAAGATGAGAGAGATTACCTTGAATCCATGATGTATAGTCCCAAAGTTAGAATCCATTTGACCCCCAAAACTATATCACAACTACCCATGTCCATGGAAAGCATATGTGTTTTGAGACGGTAGTCACCCATTTGGAGTTTTACATTTTCACAACAACCACCACATTTCATCATACCCTCAATAGCTACCATAATCTGGAAATTAGAGATGGGGTGGTTATAACAATGGGTTTCTTAAGCCACTCGTTGATGAATGAAATTATGGGTGCTACCACTATCAATTAACACTATGACTTTTTTGTGCTTGATGTAGTCAATCAATTTCAATGTACGAGGTGTTGAAAATTTTGATAAAGCATGGAGTAAAATTCTGGGTCGCTCCACATCTTCAAGGAATGCATAATATCATCCAATTTTAGTTCAGGTGGAGCTTCCATTGTGTTGTCCTTAGGGGAATCATGGGCAGTTGCCTCAATCTAGAATAACTTATGTTCTTTTCATTATGCCTCTGAAATATTTTTCATCATAATTATAATAGAGGCCTAGGTGTTGGCATTCAACCATGGAATCCAGAGTCAAATTGTGTATTAGTAAAGGTGACATGGTTGAATTATTGGAAGGAGGAGTCGTGGGAGACCCTGTGCGTGTAGGAAAGGAAGGGTGTTTGGGTTGGGCATTGATCACCATTTCAACTTCTCTAGCTCTATCACAAGCTTCCAACAAAGTGGAAAGTCATTGCATAAGGACATGGGCATGAATTGCCTCTTTGAAGCCACTTATGAAACATTCATGGAGAAATGAATAAAAAGACCTTATGTGTGGATTGCCAATTGCTCAGATGTTGCAATATAATCCAAAATAGTGCCAGTCTTGTGCAATTTGCTTAACTTTCCCAAGTAGTGAGTGCCTCGGTCAAAATGCTCTAAAGGATCTTCACAAATTGAATCCAAGGGACATAATGATGATAATATTTCCGGTACCATTGCCACCATTGTCATTGCTCCAAATCTAAATACATAGCTTTAATTTTCAACTTCCTATGATTATCTTTAATGCCATGGAGAGCAAAATAATGTTCCATTGGGGTAACCCAAACCAAGGGATCAGAGCCATCAAATTTGCACATGTCAATCTTTAGAAAGTGATGACATGAGGATTTATTTTCAAAGGAGTGAGGTTGTGTTTCTAGAAACAGAATGTGAGAGCCTAATTCATTAGTGCCAAAGGCTTCATAGGTGGGCTCTTCACATCTATGAACATATACAAACATGTTGACCTATTACATCCATCATTATCTTGTCATTCACTTGATCATTATTGATCTTGTCCATTGATTGATGCAAGGACTAAAGCATGGCTTGTATGGTGCATACATTGACTTAGGGCTAACTTTGGTTTGTAGGCTCCATGTTACCCTGGTTTTTCGGTTTGCTACAACTATGGGTGTTTACCATTGTTGTTAAAAGGTACAAGTGTCAAATCCACATAAAAAGAGTTATAAAAGACATATATCAAAATGATCACCATGAAACAGGGATTTTGTTGAGATATGTAAAAAATAAGGGTTTTTCGAGACCACAAAAAGGTTGTTAGAGATATGTATCAAAATGATTAGCACAGTGCAAGGATTTATTTGAGGTATGTCATAAAGAAGGGATTTTTGGAACCCCCCCTCGGATTAATTTATTTAATTTTTGAAGGTTACTAGGGGTATTTCTCCTTGTTGAATATTATTGTGTTGACAAAATGTCCAAATTCGTGCTAGATTGAAATATGAAAGAACTTCACGTGGTTGTTGCTGGCCCTAGGAAAAGATAAACATAATTTTGTTTGGAAAGATGAATATTTTGATCGCAAGACGAGCAAAGGCTACGGCGGAAGAAGTTGCGACAAAAGAGGAGAAGAGCAAGTCGAAACAAGAAATTCGATTGAGTTTTGGGTAAGAGGTAGTTAGACTAATAGTCCATTTCGGGAATAAAGATTGATTGTAAACTGGGTCGATAACGCCTATATTTAGATGTAACAGGATGTTTTGGGTGGGTAGAACAACCTATCGACTGATAGTTGAGAATTAGTCAACGGTTAAATCAAGAAATGTAAAATCTTATAAAACAGATCCAAGTTGTGTGCGAATCACAACATAATATATAGACGTATCATAAGATGAGAAGGTAGAGATATAGAGAAAAAGAGAGAGAGAGAGACCAAAACCCAAGAGCATGAGACGAGTAAGGAATTCATTGATTGTAAAGAATATCTAAAGAAGAGTCGGTAGGATGTGTGCGCAAACCAAAGGTGTTCAAATATTATTCATGTTAGATGAAGAGCGCCTTTGTGGTTTTTCCGAGATGGGTTTCCACGTTTTTTAGTGTCTTCATTCCTATGACTTTGTGTCTACGATGAATGAATGTCTATCATGAATGAACTTGTTAAGCATGTTGAGCATATAGTGATATAATAATATGGAATGCTGATTAATGTGTGCTAGAATCTATATATTTTACATATTGTTTATGTGTGTCGATGAATAAATATGATGTATTCTCTGATATATGTATGATTCCATTCTCTGGTTTATGTCACATGATCTGATGATGCTGTGAGAGAAATCCGCTTACATAACTGCAGAAACCTAGTTCTAGTAGTCCCCATAAGATATATCAGGTGATACCTCATATGCGTCGTAGGTGTTTCTAACAGAGCTGCACCCCGTCGGGCCGATATCTTGGGCTTTGTTGACGAACGGGGATGTCTAAACCTGGGTCGACCGATAGCACGCCAACAAATGGTTCCGTTGTTGGGACCTTAATCATTGTGGCGAGAATATGTTTTGGCACTCGACGAAGCCATAAATTCAAGATTGGGTTGATTACAAAGCATAAGACTTTGCACAAGAAGAAAGTAAAGGATCACGACTGAGCTCGACAAAATGGTTGGAAAGATACCTTTACACAAACATTCATGAGATTTTCTTTAGTGAATTTCCCATTGTATTACATGAATGGTTGTTGAAGATAGCAACTCAAATGAAAAAGTTTCAAGGCAGAGAACCTACAGAGTGGAGTCTTTAGTTGATCCAACTATTGCAAAGAGTTAGTAATCCTATATCAAGGGTTGTCGACTTATGGAAGGATATATTACTAAGGTTGCAATCAATACTATCATGTCATACAGTGAAAGAAAAATATAACTATTCTAGGAGCGTAGAGGTCGTTATTTGAAATCCTTGAAACTATGGATAAAGATGTTGGTATGTGAAAAAATGATTATGAGAATGGAGTATGATGGATAAATGTTTGTGCACAGAGACACAGGGTAATGTCGCAAGAAATATTATGAGCAAAATGGACCAGAATAAGCTTAAATGTTTCCCATTGATAGTGAGACTGATCAAGAAGGTGGACACTTGAGGAGTGGAAGAAGGGTCACATCCATCTAAGTTCATCACCTTGTGGGAGCCTAATCGTGTTGGTAAATAAGAAGGATGGGACTTGGAGACTCTGTATTGACTATCGGGTGACGAACAAGATCATTGTCTGGAATAGGTACTCGATCCCACAAATTGATGACCTCCTATACCAACTTAAAGGGGCGAAATATTTCAACAATACCGACTTAAAGTTCGGGTATCACTAGGTACCGATCGATGTGTGGAAGACTACCTTCAAATACAAGGAGGGCCTTTTCGAATGGCTGGTCATGCCTTTCGGGTTGACAAATGCTCACACAACCTTGATGAGATTGATGGATGACATCTTGTGGCCATTCACCAACTCATTTGTAGTGATGTACTTTGATGACATCCTGATCTTCAGCCAGAGTTGGGAAGAGCACCTCCACCACATCCGACAGGTCCTCCAAACACTGCGAAAACAAAAGTTGTGTGCCAATTTGGACAAGTGCACTTTTGGCATGGCCCAGGTTCAGTATTTGGGCTGCATTATTGATGAGTGTGGGATGCATGTGGATACAACCAAGATCCAAGTCATTTAGGATTGGCCAGCCCCAACCACTCTAATATAGCTTCGAAGCTTCCTGGGTCTTGCTAATTTCTACCGCAGGTTCATGTTTGGATTCTCTCATATCACTTGGCCCTTGAGTCCAGTCACCAAGTGAGGAGCGAAAGCAAAATTCTTCTAGTCAAAAACTCAACAAAAGGCATTCATAGAGTTGAAACATCGCCCTTGTTGTGCCCCAATGCTTACATTACCAGACTTGCAACAACCATTTGAGATCGGGACAGATGCCTCTGACTATGCTATTGGGGCGGTCCTTACTCAACAAAGGTATCCAGTGGTAGATCACAATGAGACACAGTCTCACACAGTCCAAAAATATCCCACTTATAACAAAGAGATGTATTCCATTGTGCAGGTTTGCCGACAATGGAAGCATTACATTTTGGGGAAGGAAACGATCATCCACATATACCACCGACCCCTGTAGTTGATATAGACACGAGGGAATTTATAGAACGATCACCATAAGAAGTGGTCCACATATCTACAATAATTTCATTTGAACATCAAGTACAGGAAGGGAAACACCAATAATGTTGCAGACTGCCTCAACCAACCACCGATTATGGTGATAACCACCGTGCTCTACTCTTGTGGGCATGAGACTTCTAATTGGCCGCTTCTCTACAAGAGCGATCCAAAATTTAGCCACACATACAAGACGTTCTTGGAGGGTAACCAAGTTCCAAATTTTCACCTCCAAGATGCACTACTATGTCACATGGGACACCTTTGTGTTCCTTCAAGCGATCATGCCAAGATGATTTAGGAAGCGCACTATGGTCAGGTCATTGGGCATTTCGGGGTCGAGAAAACAGTGGCAGTACTGCAGAAGTATTTCTATTGGCCAAACCTTCGATAGGATGTTGGGAAGTACATCTGATCCTGCACTACCTGCACCATTGCCAAACCGTCAATCAAGAAGCAAGGCCTCTATACTCCATTGCCTACCCCCACTCGACCTTGGGAATCCATCTCCATGGATTACATGTTGAGCCTTCCTTCTACCAAGCACAACAACAACTGTGTGTTCGTGCTCATTGACAGATTCTCAAAGATGGCCATAATGGCGACCTGCAAGAAGAATATCACAGTAGAAGCCACTACTAAACTCTTCTTTGAACGAGTGTGGGTACACTTTGGGATACCATAGTCTGTCATATCAGATCGGGACAACATGTTCCTTAGTACATTTTGGTCCAGCCTATGGTCAATGCTAGACACCAAGCTCACCAAGTCCACAACTTTCCATCCCCAAACTGATAGCCGGACAGAGGCCGTCAACAGGATGATCGTACACATTTTGCGCATGTACAACTCAAAGCATCCACACACATGGGATGAGAGCCTCCCTTATGTACAAAATAGCTATAACTGTGCACTCCACAACTCAACCGACCATAACCCCTTTCAGGTGGGCTTGGGATTCCAACCATTATGTCCCATTGACATAGCCATGCCATTTGCAGCTACTCAAGCCGATTCGGCTCATGTCTAGTCTGAATTTTACAAGGCGAACAACTTCATTGAGCGCATTCGGCAAATTCGCCAATAGGTTCATGACATATTGGACAGAGCCAATGCTAAGTACAAGCAACAGCATGATCAAAATCAGGTGCAACACAACTTCCAGGTGGGTGACAAAGTGTGGCTACATTTGTAGAAGGAGCGGCTCACTGGATGCCACCGCAAGATTTGCCCACTCTGATACGAGACATACACCATCACCAAGGATGTCGGAGACAATGCCTTCGAGCTCAGTATTCCACCATTCCTTGGTGTGCACCCAGTGTTCAATGTAGACCACATTCGACCCTACTTTCCACCTATACTAGACACATTAGACATGGCAGAACAACCTAGACTGCACGGAACAATCCACAACTGATCGGATTATGGACACATATATCAAGAACACCAACCAATCGAAGATCCAGCTATATCGAGCTATCAAAGCATGCCAACTCCTTCACAAGGGAAAGTGGCTCACGAGGGACCAAGTTCAATAGAAGTTTCCTCATCTCATGGAGGAACTCAACGCAGTGGGGAGCATTTCTTCCTAAGGGGGGAGGAATGATCTAGGAGGATGTTGGTGGCCACCTGCCTATTCCACTTGGACCCCCACCATTGTTTCTTTCAGTTTTTCAATTTCCTTAATTATAGCACAATTTACTATTTTTGGCAGTTTTTAGGTCCTAAACTGCCGGAGCCGTTTTGAGGCCCTAAACGACATTTTTTCGGCAGAGAATGGTCATTTGCGTTAAACGGAGATAGTATGCCAAAGTTATGACCCCAGGAAATTGATGTACCAAGTTACCCAATGGGGCCCATATTTTAGCATCTGACCTCCTAGGGTTAGGTTTTTTGATGTGTAGGGTTTTCCATTGTTTCTCAATAATATATAGGCCTTCGATCCTCATTGTAACATAGAGTTCAAAGGCATGTAGCCGCCACATCTCTTCTCAGAGATAAGCTATGAACACTCTAGCTAGTTTATTTCCATCCCGTCTGTAAACAAGTTCCAGTTCTTTGATATTAATGAAATGAAGTGTTATTTCCGCTACATCTTTGTATTTATGGTTATTTGTGTATTATGTTGCATTCCTACATAAATATGGATCAAGTTTGTACACACCTTAAACATGATACCATGAAAATGGTATACGTCGGTTGAACTACAACAAGAAGCAATTGACTGGGAAGACTTAGCTGCCAGTTTCATCCATACATTTGAGTTTCCTGATGATAATTCGACGATTGATGTTGCTTTCCAAGTAATGAAGAATAAGATATTTGAAGACATTCCTTTGTTGACGGCAAGTTTCCATCAGAGCAACGTGCCTGTTCAACATTTCATGGAGTGCTACGATATAACAGGTGAATTTGATGATGATGATTATGACATGCGCGACATAAATATTCTTGAATTTGAGGGTACTTGAGTAGTGGAGGGGTCATGTGTATCAAGTGACATATTTCTAAAACCCTTAAAATAAAGAAAGTAAAGGTTGGTTATTGAGAGAACCTAAAATTTCCAATATCGGAGACTATTGGGATGATGAGACCATAGGAAAGATTATTGATTTATTACATGAATTCCAAGATTTATTTCCAACATTTTTTTTAGAAATTAAGGGAATTGTTAGCAATATGGGAGAAATGAAGATTCCCCTAAAGCCCAATGCCAAACCTATCAAACAACAACCATAGCAATATGGATTAGTGCTATGGTAGTACAAGACAAGAAAACTGGTGAACTTTGTATCTGTGTTGAACTAAGGAAGCTTAATGATGTATGCCTGCATGATCCATTTCCGACCCTATTTACAGATGAAGTGTTGTACAATGTCGGAGGACAAGAAACATATTCGTTTATTGATGGATTATTTGGTTACTATCAGATAATGATTGTAAAGGAAGATCGATACAAAATGACCTTTGCGACAGAATGGGGATGCTTCCAGTATACGATAATGCCCTTTGGACTTAAGAATGCTGCTGTTATTTTTTCTAGAATAGCCGTAGCTGCTTTTAAAGATTTTATTCGTAAATTTATTAAAGTCTACTTTGATGACTAGACGATATATGGGCTAGTAAAAGATCACATTGAGAGTCTCAAAATGATGCTCGACTGATGTCGACAGTTCCAGATTTCCCTTAATTTAAACAAGTGCATTTGTTATGCCCCTTTTGAAATCTTGCTGGGTTATGTGGTTTGTTGATGTGGAATATTGATGGATCCTACAAAGATTGAGATTATTCTCGACCTAATACCACCCTCAATAGTAAAATAGTTTAGAACTAGCTTGGGATGTATGGGGTATTATAGGAAGTTCATAAGAGAATATGCAGAGGTTACAACCCCTATGGATAAATTGTTGAAGAAAGATGTCAAGTTTTAGTGGAATGAGCAATGACAAGAGAGTTTGGATGTTCTTAAAAATAAGATGGTTACAACACCCATATTGGTATTTCCAGACTAAAAGAAGAGTTTCATGTACACGTTGATGCGTCGTCTGTCACACTTGGCGTTGTACCTGCACAATTAGGAGAGGTTTCTATTAATCATCCTATTGCATTTTCTAGTAGTAAAATGTTGAAAAAATAAAAGAATTATACTACTACTGAAAGAGAAGGACTTGCTATGGTATATGCTCTCCAAAAGTTTTGGCATTATATGTTAGGAGGACACTTCAAAATGTATACAAACCATTCTGCATTGAAGTATTTGCTCAATAATCCAGTGTTGGGGGAGGATGTTTATTGATGGCTTCCCTTATTTCAAGAATTTGACTTTGAGATTATTGTCAAACCAGGTTGACTAAATTTCGGACCGGACCATTTGTCGAGGTTAGAAAGTGGAAAAAACCTTGTGAGTCTCGACGATGGTCTTCCTAACGCACAATTGTTCACAATTAAAATGACTGATGATCACTACAGAGAGATTGTACATCTTTTCACTACAGGATATGCACCTGAAGGCTTTACTACAACACAAAAGAAGCAACTAATTGTAAAATCTGCAGATTTCCAACTAATCGTAGGACAACTACATAAGATGGAACCAGATGAAATCCTTCGTCGTTGTGTCTTAGAACATGAGCGACCGATGATATTGAATGAAGCACATGTTGGTGTCATAGGAGGTCACTATGTAGGAAAAGAAATAATGCACAAGCTATTACATGCATGATTGTGGTGGCCTACTATGCATGCAGACGCTCAAGATTATTGTTGCATATGTGATATTTTTTAAAGAATTAGAAAGTTGTCGTGATGAGATGAGATGTCGATGGTACCACAAGGGATTTCGGAGGCATTTGATAAATGGGTGGTTGACTTTGTGGGTCCAATTAACCCACTAAGAAAATGAACGAGTGCACATTACATAATCATTGAGTGTGTGTACTTGACTAGATAGGCTGAAGTAGCACCAGTAAAGGATTGTACTACTGCGACTGCTGTAAGATTTTTGTTCAATCATGTAGTGAATCGATTTGGATGTTTGAAGATTCTGATAAGTGATTAAGGCACACATTTTGTGAGTGAGTTGACTGACAAATTAACTGGGGAATTTCAGATTCAACACTGGATGACAACACCATATCACCCATAAGCGAATGGTGTTATCGAAGCATTCAATAAGATATTGGAGAATGCATTGACAAGAATATGTAATGTTCAGAGGGATGACTTGGATTAGAAAATACGCGCGGTATTATGGGCTTATCGCACAACATGTAAATAGTTGACATGACAAACTCAATTTAGATTGGTTTATGGATAAGAAGTTGTCATGTCCCTAGAATATATGGTACCCAGTATCAGAGTAGTTGCGATTACAAAGATGACAGATGTTAGTGTTGTAGAAAAAAGATCGTTGCAACTGATACAGTTGGAAGAATATTGCTTTGTCGTAGGATATCATCAACGTGTCGAGAAGGAGCAACAGAAAGATTGGCACGACCATCACATTAAGTTTAAGTAGTTCCATATTGAATATCTTGTCCTCTTATATGACAATAAATTCTTGAAGCATCTTAGAAAATTTCGAACACATTAGCTAGGACCATATGTGGTCATCCATATCACTGAAGGAGGTGCAATACAATTACAGAAGTTAGATGGTACACCCTTCAAGGGGTGAGTAAATGGAAGTCGGCTAAATCCTTATTAGGATAGCTGCACTTTGGTCGACTAAAAATTTATAAAAATAAAATTAAAAAATGCATGTTTACAACTGTGTCGCAAGTGTATTATTTTGTTGAAAATTTATGAGTGTTTTGCAAGATATAGAATGTTGTCGCAGACTATAGGTTTGTCATACAAGAGACTTTATGTTGCAAGAAGAGTGTTGTTGCACGATGGATTTTTGTTGCAAGTGACAGTTAACTTAAGGTAAGGGGAGATTTCAACGACATTTTTTTTGTCACATATGCCAGTAATGCACAATAACTATCGCTCCATGTGACAAAATTTGTCGCTACCTTCTCCATATATTGCAATATCATGTGAATAAACAATTTCTTGCACGTGTCAAACTAATTCTTCTTCCCATCGAAGCTTTGTCATTCCATTGCATCCAACTGACTGGTTTCTTGCGTTGGGTCGTCTCTCTGCAACCATTTGAGCCGAGATTGTTGTCTTTGAGCATGGTCTTTTCTGTTTCAAGCATTAGCATTGTTCCAGAACCAGGCATGGAAGCTCCATCACTTGCACCTATTATGGAAGAAACTACATAAGTTGTCTCACAGTCGTTGCTGATTGCAAATGTTGTTTCATAGCTGGACCAACCTATCCCATCAAGAAGAAAATGATATTGCCATGGAAATGGTCGCAAACAAAGAACAACAGCTCCACATGACATTGAAGCAATATGATCTGGCTCGATATCCCTATTGCCTGGGTATATTCTGTCGAGGTCAGACGAAGCATCGAAAGTCACTCTTAGTATGAATATCAAATATCAGCTGGTAAAGTCGGGCATGCCAACAAGAGTTCATGTGACGATAGGCATTCTGTCAAACTTGAAAAAGATGGGGTTCATGGACCATGACCTGCAGAAGTTCCCATAACTTGATATGTTGCGATATATGACCACTATCCCATAAACTAAAGATGGGTTGCTTCACTTGGTCCCAATGGAGTGGGCTAGAGGACTACACAAATATGGATATTGTCTTTGATGCATTTGCCACGTTTTGGTTGCACAGAAAAAGTGAACACATGCATGAAGCAGTTGCTGGTTTGTCTTCATGGAGAATGCCTATGGATATATCGAAAAATATCAGTAGACGTCGACCTAATAGCATCCATCACAAGACTTCCTCTGGCAGGGGTCAACCCAACACCCTTTTTCGCTCGAAAGGACCGGGATACAACCCTTGCCAATAGGATGATGGAAAAATATATTTTATCCAGAGATAAGAGAGGCTTTTCCATTGCCTCTATCAATGACACTGTTGTTCGGTTCACCGCCAAAGTTTTATCCAGCAAGTTTCTAAGGAAGATGCGACCAAACCAGTCTACCGATGGAACATTTGATGCAGTAGAGCAGTGTGTTACAGGTGTCTAGATGAATTGCTCGACCTATTTATTGAACGAATTATTAGCAGATGCCATAAGTACACAAGAAAAGGGTAATCCATTTTATTCGTGGCTTTTAATTTTGATTTCATTTGTCGCATGGGCAGAGTCGCCGGACTACCAAGGGGTAGATGTACTTGTACTATGCTGAGGAGCACGATATCAGAATCTTTGGTACAACAAGGACAATCCAAAATGACAAAGGGATAACAACGTTGAATTTTATTTACAAGGTGAGGCACTAAGGTATTATATTCACAAACATGCAAGAATTACAGAGGAGACCGTCAAATTATTTCACAACCTTATCAAATTTTTGGTTGGGGCACATCATATATTCTTATAGTCACGAGAAGACCCATAGAAGTAATGGCTAGCTATGCAGTTCCAAATATTTGTTGAAGAGATTGGAACAATTTTTTGGGACTAGTCCGAAGAATGGAGACAAGGTGTCACAGATGATCAAATCTCTACAGAAATTAACCCATGACAGGATGGCACATCAGAAAATCAGAATGGAAATTAACAAGGAGATCTGCAAGGAGAAGAGAGTCCAAGAAGTTCTCCATATGACAACAAGGTAGATTCTAGTGATACCCCAATAGATTTAGAGATTGGGGAGAAGAGAAAAAGAACCAAAAAATCCAAAAAGAGTCATAAAAAGTTTAAGGCCAACAAAACATCTGGAATTGTCGGTCTTACAAATGATGACTATAATCTTATATCATATTGAATGGAAGAAGTGGAAAATGAAAGCTACAAAAAGATCGATGAAGGGGAGATCGAACTGGTTAATAACATTATGGATTTGCTGCAGACTCTTTGTGTCACAGTAAAGGAAGTGAGAGGAACGGTCGACTCGGAACCATATCCAGTCGTGTCGCAGGAAGAAGCGGGAGCATTTCAGGAGCAACTGGGTGACGTACCTATGACGCCATCAAACATAAAAAAATTCAAGTAATTTCCAAGGTGGTCAACTTAGGTTTGCTAGAACATAATGCCATGATCAAAGATATTGGTCATGTGACTTCTTATTTTTCTCTAGTGCCAATATATCTACTGCATGCTATTCAACAAACTACAATAAAGGAAATGAAGACAAGAGAGCTTACAGTGTTTGATCAACTCAAGCACTCTAAAAATACCATTGCATCACTGAAGAACAAAGTCAAGGAGTTAGAGTTGAAAGCAAACTTGGAAGGATGATAGGCAACGATTGGAGCAAGTTGTCGTATTGACTTGCAGTGACTTCCCTGACACAGGAATTACAAATGAGATGTTCCCAAAAGCTAAAATCTTTTGACTTGGAGAATTAGCTGACAACCTCCACAAACGAGTCACAGAATTGGAAGCAAATCTAACTTCTAGTACACCCCCTAAGGTACTGGAAGCTCGACGAAATGCAGTAAAGGAAACTACGAAGAAAAATCAGGAGGCTGAGGCACTTTGTGCTAAGGCATATGAACAGGTTTCTCGGTCGTGGGAAGACTTGATGGGTGATGCAAAATTGGAGCAGGTAACAAAACAACTTCACACTATAGAAGCGAATTTTAATAAATTTAAGGTTTAATTGAAAAAATTGCCGCCTGTACATAAAATGAGCAAGGGTGTTGAGTTAAAAAGATTACAACAACAAGTAGTTAGACTGTGGACACAACAACAACAACTAACAGACCGTGTCACATAGCTACATATGGAAGCAAAAAATATACAAGAACAATCTACCCAATTAATGAAGAAGTGCAACATAAGTAGCAACTTCGGAACATATCAGTTCTGAACTTGAGGAAAAATTCCAGAAATTCCAGGAAGAGGTGCGACAAGAAGCATAAGTGGTAATGAAGATATGCTAAGGTTTTCAGAGCAAGATCGCACTGGCAGAAAGTTCGGACCAAAGTAGCCACAGGTGAGTGTTGGGGGCATGTTGGCCCTAGGAAAAGATAAACAAAATTTTGTTCGGAAAGATGAAGATTTCGGTCGCAAGATGAGCAAAGGTTGCAACGGAAGAAGCTTTGACAAAAGAGGAGAAGAGCTAGTCAAAACAAGGAGTTCGACAGAGTTTTGGGTAAGAGGTAGTTAGGCTAATAGTCCATTTTGGGAATAAAGACTGATTGTAAACTAGGCCAATAATGCCTATATTTATATGTAATGAGATGTTTTGGCTGGTTAGAACAACCTTTCAATTGACAGTTGAGAATCAATCGACGGTTAAATCAAGAAATGCAAAAGCTTATAAAGCGGATCCAATCTGTGTGCAGATCACAACAGAATATATAGACCTATCATAAGATGAGAAGGGAGAGATAGAGAGAAAAAGAGAGAAAGACCAAAACCTAAGAGCATGAGACGAGTAAGGAATTCATTGATTGTAAAGAATATCTAAAGAAGAGTCTACGTGCTGTGTGCGCAAACCAAAGGCGTTCAAATATTATTCATCCCAGATGAAGAGCACTTTTGTGGTTTTTCTCGGATGGGTTTCCACATTAATTATGTGTCTTCATGCATGTGTCTTTATGTATATGACGAATGAATGTCTATCATGAATGAACTTGTTAAGCATGTAAAGCATATAATGATATAATAATATGGAATGTTGATTACTGTGCGCTATAATCTATATATTTTATATACTATTTATGTGTGTCAATGAATCAATATGATGTATTCTCTAGTATATGTATGATTCCATTCTCTGGTTTTTATTGCATGATCTAATGATTTTGTGAGAGAAATCCCCTTCCATAACTACAGAAACTTGGTTCTAGCAGTCCCCATAAGATATCTCAAGTGAGACCTCATCTGAGTCACAGGTGTTGCTGGCAGAGTTATACTTTGTCGGTTGATATCTTGGGATTTGTTGACAAACAAGGAAGTTTGAACTTGGGTCGACCGAAAGCACACCAACAATCGCCCATAGATAATCTAGTTGTTGCACTGACTAGTCTCATAGAATGAAGAATTTTCACTAATGGGTTCCAGAGATAAAGGTTTCCATGGTTTCCAGGGTCTCGAAGACAAGCGATTGTCAGGTGCTATAGCTCTTTGATATACGTGTGGGCTCCAACAATAATACTTGGCCCAATCTCTTTGGGCGCTAATTGAGGAGGCTTAATCATGCCCTTAGGCGTACTACCTAACTACCTAGGGACGTGAGAGTATCTTCCTTAATGTTGCGCTTGGTTCCACTATAATAACAAGATGACTAATTGGATGTTCTATAATAGGTTTTGGGTGACCCAAGGGATTTCCAATATACCCAAGGGCACATGGAAGTGAGATTCCATGTGTAGGTCTCGCCTGATGCAATACTACTTGAAGGGGCGCCAACATGAGTTGTAATGATATCCAACAACTGTACCAACAAAGTGTATAACATGACTAACTACCAAATGTATTCACTATGTGTATTGTTCCCTAGTTGCAGGTTTACCAGTTGAGTGATATATCTCTGTGGTTATTTAAAGATGTAGAAACACGTCTTTAACCTAACAAAGAATTTATATGAAATATCAAAGGCATCTTGTCTCAAGAACACAACTCTAATATCACATGTGGTGTTCTTTAGCCCTTAAACTTGAAACACCACATGATATACAGAGGTTAAGATGCAATAAACTAGAATTTATAAAGCAGAACAAAAAATAAGACAATAAAAAGATAAACATGGAGAAAATAATCTTTATATTACGAGAATAACTTTAGGAAGCCATGTTCACATGTCTCTTGAGGTAAGGTGTGACCTTTCACTTGAGCAGAGCTTCGTTATATTAATTATTGACAAATCCCTTCATAGCCTTGTAGATTTAAATAAGCTTCCCATATCCAAAACCCTAACTACTTGACATGGCCAAATAATTAACAAGCACCAGCTTCCCAATGTGTCTTAATTAATAAAGAGACCCATTTTACATAGATTGTTGACTACTAAGTTATTCAACCTTATTTCAAAGAGACGGCCGTATACAAAGTATGACTAACTCCTAAAGTAAGTCGGGTTAGGGTAGGACCCTAACACCATATGTAGACAAACACATATCTTGTGAGCCAAGGCTGGGCATTTAAGAATTGGGAAAATTGATCTATTGAACATGTTGCTCAATTGTTTTATCCTCCACTTGTACAATGCCAAACCCTTTTAAATACTTGGATAAAACTTGAAGGCATACCCCTTATGAGTTGGAGGGCTAAAGAATCAATTTGACTCGTGATATATAAAGTTGTATATTGACATACATATGTACTCAAGTAAGGGCCAAAATTGCATGGGAGGGTCATGAAACTACACCCACATAAGGCAACTGAGACAATCACATTATTGCACTTCAAAAATATAATTGGAAAAGATGACAATAGTGTTATGAGAAGCCCATAGACAACGAGTAACAACTATAATGCAACATGATTCATCCGAGAATGAAAAAAACCTTTGGTTAAAGTTGTAGGTGTTGTTATGGTGTCATCCATGTGCCTCCCGTACTTCATCATCCCTAATCATGGTCTTAAAAGGTATATGATTAAAAAACTCCCAAGTAGTGTCTGTACTATATATATTTTACATAAAAGCATTGTCATTATCTTTTGAAAGAGTTTTGAAATGATTTTTGAGGCATCTTTGAAGACCATTGCATTGATGTGAATTATAAATCTCAAAATCGATCAAATGTTATATCCTCGAGGTCTATTGAAGTCATAAATGACTCTTAAAAGACCTATAAGTAACATACCAACAAATATCAATTATTCTAACAAGGAATAATAGTGACAAGGATAGTATCAAACCAAAAACATAAGCTACCAAAACCTAAACAAAGCTCCCCTTCATAATTTTTAGATAGAATAACTTAAAAGATTAAAAAAATCTTTCAACATCAAAACTATATTATAATTAAAGTTTATTTAAAATTTACCTAAACAAAATTTTATAAATAAATCCAATTTATTCAAAATATACATATAATTTTATGACCGGAAATCCAATTGCTACCTCATTTTAAACCCTGGCGTGCAAAACCCTTGAGATTTTGCGAAAGTTGTTTTTTGCTATTACGGGAAGATACAAGGGCGAGGGTAAAATGTATACATATTCGTGAAGGCAAGATCGTGAGCTTGGAGTAGACAGCACACAAAACCATCTTAAATGTGCCCAAAGCCACAAGGCAGGAGCTCAGGAGTAATATACGGCGTACCCGCTTAAGCAATTGGAGGAAAGGCGTTCTTAAGAGCTGTGATTGTGTGAAGAACTCCAATAGAGTAGAGTAGAGTTGAGTGCAATAATGGCATCCTCAGCAGCGTTGGCTGGAGAATTAGAGGTGGAGGCGTTCAGGAGGCTTTATCCGCTGCAGTTCTATGAGCGTCATATCAATGACAATGTCCGCCCTGATGCCAGGCCTCTTGGACGAGCAAGAGCCACCTCACTTAGTCTAGGTGCCTTTGCCTTTTCCTGTACCCATATGGATGGATGAACAGCTCCATGCTTGTATTTTGGGTTTGTTTTTTTTTTTCAGTGTTTTTGTTGTTTATATTGTGATGGGGCGGTATTGTGAATAATGCTTCAGGGGCAGTACCAACTGCAGATGGGTCAGCCATGGCAAAGATTGGCCACACAGTAAGTTTACTGCCTCTGGCATGCTTTTCAAAATGAATGTCATTTCTTATTTCAATCTGAAAACATTTCAGTATTAAAATTGAGGACGTTATGGTGATATCCGAAGGTCTTAAATTTCAAAACAAGGAGGATAGGAAGTGATCTGTATGTTCTCTCCCTCTGCAAGTTATTGCTTTCAGGAATTTCAGTCTATTATATGCAGCGTGTTTCGAGAGAAAAAAAACATTTCCCTTTTCAAGCTACTTTCACTGAAACATGCTTAACTTGTGGTAAAAATTTCTATTAAAATAGTTGCCGTAGATCATTACATGACATCCTCTGGGTTTGGCATACGATGTAAACATTTACTTTACCATTTGGGTGCTCTTCTGATGGCAGACAATGTTGGCTGGAGTGAAATTGGAAGTGATGACGCCTGCTGCAGAGGCTCCGGATGAAGGCTGCATTGGTTAGTTTGAGTACTTTCAACTTTGGAGCTCTAATATCTCAATCCTTATTTGAATTTGGTCCCTGGCAGTAAAAACACAATGCTTATTCTGCTGGAGTTTGTTGCGTTCAGCTGTCGACTTTCAAATGCCACCCATTTGTTCTCCTGATGTTCGACCTGGCAGACCTGTGGATGCAGCAGCTGTGATTTCTGAGCAGTTGTCTAATGTCCTAGCGAGGTAGGTGTGTTTCTGTACATCTTGAATTGTTCTCCAGGAATCTATGCTGTTGCACTCGGGAGAGCTTTATTGGTGCCCTCATATTGTCACATACTTGATCTGATATAGGATTGGTAAATTATTTAGGTGTTGTGTATAAATTTTATGCCCTCGGTTGGCTGATTGATTTATTTGGAGGGTGGCTTTAGTGTTGTCTTTGCATTTATTGCTTTTAAAGCATTTGGGTTCTTTAATATTCTCTAGGATCTACTAAGCATTGAGAGGGATTAAAAGAATCTGAAATGCAAACCTCTTGTTGTTTAAAGGATTCAGGTATAAGATGGATCTATGCTGGTGTTGAGCATGGTTGTCATCGATGACAAGCGATTAATGACAAATGAGTGACAAAGCTTGATGACATGGCAAGAATGGCATGGTTGGTTGGGCATTGGAGACCACTCACAGTTGGTGTGTGCCTTGGAGCACTAGGTGGTCCAAATGACTCATTCTGTGGTCATTTGTGGCTTGATGGGGTCATGAAGCCTACACACTTGGTTGCTTGTTGATCTTTGCCCACAAGCTAAATGGAGGTACTTTGATGATATCCTTGTAGCCCATGCTCATGTGGATGGTTTGAGAAGCCCATGCACATTATGATGAAACCCTTGAACAACATGTTGAAGCCCATGCCCACTTAGAAGCCCTTGATAAACAAGTCCTCTTGCACTTGATGATCACATATGTATTTGGTGGCTTGATGTACATGTCGTTGAAGCTTATGATAATTATGGATATGCATGATGTATCAAAGATGATTAACTAACTACTTGAAGACTTGACATGGCTTAAACTTATGATAATTATGGATATGCATGATGTATCAAAGATGATTAACTATAACAACTTGAAGACTTGACATGGCTTAAACTCCTTGACATGGTGAACATGGCACCTATGATGCATAATTGAAACCCCTATGATGCATAATTGAAACCCTTGATGATCTTTGTGTCTTTGGAGAAGCTAAGTTGCACGAAAGGGGGAAACGGGGACGTGTTGGAAACGTGACCCCCCAAAATTTAGGAAACGGGGAAACGCGATATATATATATATATATATATATANATAATTTTACCCATAAACGATTCCATAATGCAAGTGGAAATAGCCAAAAAACAACCTTCAAAATGAGGTTAAGCCACTAATACATATATATCCAAATTCCAAAATCAACCTTTATATATGAGGCTACAAGTACAATACTACATCAACATGAACAATGAAAATATAAAGAAAACATGAGCCGAAGCCCGAAGACTAATAGTCATCATGCTCTGGCTCATCTTCATCCTCCACCAATCTGCAAAACAAAATGGCACCATCGTGACCACACTGTCAATATTCAGCAACCCAACTAGCTGCCAACATCGTGTCCACTTCTTGAGCCTCCACCATGACCTTTGCACACCACCATGAGCTAGAAATGGAGGCGTGGGCTGCCAAAGAGCCGTGAGGATGAGCCGTCCTGCCCAAGATAATGTATACACTAAAGTCAAAGATCCGTGATGATGAACCATAAGCCTTGAGCTATGCCAATGCATCGTTAGTTATGCCAATGGACCGTGAGCTGCCAATGAGCGTTGGGGATAAGCCGTGACGGCAAAAAGGAGGCATGGGTGTTATTTTATAACAAACCCAAGGCATACAGAACATTCTGTAAGCCTCTAAAACCGTAGCCAAAAAAGGCAAAAACCCAAAAAATTAAAAAAACAAGTGTTTTAGGTGGACTGTGGAAGGAAGGAAATGCAGGATTTTAGTGAAATTCGATTTGGAAACGAGTTTTTGATTTAAGGAAACGAGTTTCCAACACGGGAAACGGTTCCCATCAATTGGAAACGGGTTTCCTTGCCGTACGGTACGGGTTTCTGAGTTTTCGTTAGGAAACGGGCTGGAAACGTGGGGGGGCCAAGTTTCCTGCAACATAGTGGAGAAGTCTCCAACATGGACATGGTAAAATTGTGTTGATCCTCCCACAAGCATAGAGATGAAGCCCTAAAAGTAGCCCTATCTCCTTACTAAATGGAGATTTTTAATTAGTATTAAATTGACCAAAATGCTAGGTCGGCTCAGTCTAAAATAATTAAATAAAAAAAATAAAAAATAAAAAAGACATATATATAGCAGGTCGGCCAACTTACTTTTACGTTGACCTATATTTATACACTTCATTCCATTCATTTTACATACGAGTTTTTGAAAAATCCTTCTCTGATTTTCGGGCGACAAATTGAAGGCAACCGCAATCAACATTTAAACTCTGATTTTCGGATCAGCTACTGAGGAAATTCGGGCGGATTGGGGATTAGTCTGAGGCAGCCGCAGTCAGCAAGGAGTCTGAAATTTCAGGAGCAACAACAGTCAAGTTTGTCTTATCTCTGATGTGAGGCTGCTACATGTTGATAGACCTTATGCTTGATCCATTTTGATTTGTCTCTTGATCTAGATCTCTGGATTTGTTTTGGTGATCTATGTACATGCTACATGTTTTGAAATGATCTCTGTCACAGTGATCATTAATCGACAGTAACTTTGAAAAATGGATGATGCCTTGATTGAGGACAAGTTTTGCAAGACAATAAAGGTCTGAAAATCAAGCACTGTTTTTGAGTTAAAGAACGGATATCTGCAGCATATAAACTTTGATCTTTGTAGGTGTCAAACACTCAAAATTGATAAATGTGAGATACTTGTGAAAGTACAGTGGGGCAGCAAGGTAACAACTTGATTTGACAGTTACATGAAAGTGACATGGTAAGAATAGTGACAAAGCAAATCATAAACATGATTTGATGACAGGTACAACATAATTGAGAAAACAACTTGATTTGACAGTTACATGAACGTTACATGGCAAGAATAGTGACAAAGCAAAGCATAAACATGATTTGATGACAAGTACAACAGTGAATTCAATTGACAAGTGATTGATGATAGCAGCTATAGTAAATCAAAGATTTCTGAGTCAATGTGAGAGATTGATGCAGACTTGTACTCATATAGGCATGATCTACATTGACATATAGTTGATTATGGTCATAAGCAGTATGACAAGGCAATGACAGCCAGATGGCAATGATAATGGATTGATAGTGACAGAGAGTGACATGTGTGTAACAACAGTTGATGATAGTAGGAACAGGGTGATGAATGATGACGGTGACATGTATTAAGCAGTTGAGTTGATGAGTGCATCAGTGAAAAGTGATACATATCAATCCTTACCTTTGATGATTGTCCTTTTGATGATGAACAACATTTGATCGAGCGACAGAAATATGTGAAGGCAAGCTGGGTTTTGCACCTCTTCTTAGTTGGAGCTAAGAAAACCAACCTGGGTCTTGGATTAAGAGTTGGTGCTCTTTAGTCAGTTGGTGCTGATGTAATCGTGAAGATTGAAGTCTTCCATTGTACTTCATATGAAAATATAAACAAAAGTTTACCATATTTGTCTGGTGATGTGTCTCTTGTTATGATCTATGTTGATGGCGTGCTTATGCAGTTATATGACAATTGTTGATTAGTTGATGGATGATTATGTACTAGGTAGTCTTATGTTGATGATGAACTATCTCTAAGTTTTGATAAGTGAAAATTGCTAGGAGTACGAGCACACTGATTCACTCCCCCGCTCTCATTATGGCATTGTGTTCAACAATTGGTATTAGAGCAGGCCTTCGCCACAAGACTAGCCAGCTTGAAGGGGATCTGTGGACACACAATGGAAGGACAATCAGAGTTCTCCAACGATGAGGTTCCAGTGTTTGATGTGATAGATTACATTGGATGGAGAAGCAATATGAAAGCTTATCTGAAGAAGTTTGGTGTTCGGGAGATTGTGATTAATCCACCCATTCAGTCCAACAAGAAGATCAAGACAACTGCACAAAAAGATGCCAAGAAGGACAATGCCATTGCCTTGAATGGACTCTTAAGCTCTGTCAAAGAGAGTGTAGGAGAATACACTTCAGCCAAAGAGCTATGGTTTAAGCTGGAAAGTGAATACTAAAAAAGAAACCAAGACACAAAGAAATAAACAGAAGTTAAGCCCACCGAAGATGTGGAGCGAGAAGAAAAAGAAGAGCAAGCATTAAACATCAGTGAAGGTAAGGATCTTTCTGATTACAGTAGCAGTGATTGTGATAAAGTTGAAAATGATCTTGAAGATGCTAAGAACGATTTCTTAGCACACCTTTTAATGGACATTGATCTCAAATACAATTCGAGGCTTAAAAGAAAGATTTTTGGGTCCTTCAAAAAGTACCATGAGAAGTTAATGGATTTGATCAAGAAACTTAATCACAAGAAGACAAGTTTACAAGATGAGCTAGAAGACAGAGTAGATGAAATCGAAAGATTATACACCAAACTGATCAGTCAACAAGAACAGCCTAGTGAAGATTCAAAAGAGCTTGAAGAAACAAGAAAGGCCAATGTCGATTTGAAGATTCAACTTGAGGAAGCCAAACGGAAAGAGGAAGTCTTGAAGGACCAGTTGGATGAAAAATAAAAGACTTGTTAAAAGCTAGAAGTGGAAGTGGTTGATCTCAGGAAGGAAGAACAAACTGAAGATGGCTCATGGTCTCCCAAGACTCCAGCAAGCTCATCATCTTCCAAAAGTGAAAGCCAAGTTGCTCCTCATTTACCTGCAAAAGGCATCAAAAAGTTTGGAAGACATCAAGCAGTTAGCCCTACTCCTCAAAGCAAGTTTAGAAAAGAGACATCCTCAAGGTGGAATCAGGTATCTAGGTATGAAAATGGTTTCAATGGTTATTGCTACTCATGAAATGATTTTGGTCACAAGGCATTGGATTGTAGATTTCATATAAAAAGTGTTGGGTCTTCCAACAATATGGTTATATGTTGGACATGTTGCTGCAAATTGCCACACCATGAGATGTTACAATTGCTATGGCTTTGGTCACAAAGCCCAAGACTGTGCAAGTTCAAGAAGACAACATATGATGAGTCCTTCATACACATCAGCAAGGAGAACCTATGAACCATGGAAAACGAATAGTGCAGGAAGAATTGAACCCCAAAGGACAAGTGCTCACAGTCAAAGACATTCTTAGGTATGGATGAAAAATAATGTTTTGTTGAATGTGAATGAAGTTGATCAGTGCAAAGAAGATGGATGCCATACGGCAAGCTAAGCTTGAGGTCTTTTAAAGGCCTTAGTACACCTTGAGTTCATAGAGTTTGGAGGATGGACTCAAAGGTAAATGATGGTTACTCCAAGCAGTAAAACAAGTCCAAGGATCGTAGTCACATTTGGCATGTTGATAGGGGGAGCAAGAGTAGTTTGCCGTGACCGCATGAAGTGAGAGTTTGTAGATAGCACAGACTTATGACAAGAAGTGTCTCTCTATGACCACCACAAGGTAGGGAAACAGTTGGAACAATTGAAACAACTTGCATTTGAGGACATAAAAAAATCTACAACACTGTTCTCATGCTTGGTCAAAACATTTACAACATAGTTTTCATAAAGCTCTTCTTCATATTCTCAGACATATAACATTAAACCAGTTCAAGGCATCCAAAGAAGACACAAATTTTGGTAATTTGACCCTTGTCAAGTTCGTAGGCATAAAGAGTTGTCAAAGTCACCTCTGTAATATATTCTTACAACACATGTTTTGAAATGTTTATCATCAGTCAAGGCATCCTAAGGCAGTGAAGGTTGTAAACATTTGATCTTGCTCAGGAAATTTCTCATGACTGTCACAAAGGTTAAGGTTAAAAGAATGAGAGTCTCTCACTTACAGAGCTATTGATGGCTTAATATAGCATCCAAATGAACATAAATAAGTCTTGAAGAGTAGGTGGGCCGAATAGATAAACATTGTAGAAGCTACTTGTGCGCAAATCTGTTTGAGTCTTTTGAAGGGGCTATTGAAGGACTGCTTAAAGAGACAAAGAACAACAAAAGATGAGGACTGAATTGAAACTGTAAACATTTCATGGAAGGTAGTGGGTTAAGCATATTGGGTCCCATACATGATATGCAACAATAAGGATAAAGAATAAATTATATTAGAGGTAGTAGTTGAAATAAATAAAGTGAAGCAACATGGTGATGTTTGGAGGACTGCTCTTGATGCATGCATACCTTTTATGAATTTACTAGATGATTGTTGATGCATTCCTTATAGCATCTTAAAGTATTCTGATGGCTCTTTGGACAAGGATGTCTTGTTGTTGGTATCTGATTGTATGACTTATACTGGGAAAACATACAAGAGAAAACAAAGAACAAGGGCAGTAGAACAGAGTGACATAGTTGGAACATAAAGGAACATAAGTGAAAGCATCCGAACGTCTATCAAGCATTTTTATTAAGCACATTACCGACATTGTTTGCACCCACAGAGATCACATTAAGTTTTGAGAATCTACAACAAAATATATAAAGTCTTGATTCAATTGTCCATTTGGCTATTAATACAGAAGTCAAAGTTGGAAAGGAGTTAGTGGTTCACATGTGAAGAGCAGAATTTGTGGATCCCGTGAGGATTTCAAGAGCCTATACTTTCTTCAATAATACTTCATATTTGCTGTGAAGAACATTTCAGCCTTATGTAAACAAAGACATACATGTGTTGATTTATGCTATCCTGTAACAACATATATCTAAATTTGTAAGACATAATGATAGCAACAAGGATTATATGGACAGGTTTGTTAAACTAGTAGCAACAAGGTCTTCCTGCATGCATGTGTTCTTGCATGCAGAAGACTTAAATTAGGAAACAAGTTGTATTTAATTTACTTTTCTTGAGTTTACTTTGGAAAATAAATTAAAGTGACTAAATTAACTTTAGTGAACCAAGGGGTTGAAGTGAAAGTGAAATTAGGGTTTTTGCTTTATCACTAGTTAAAGTGAAAGTGAAATTAGGGTTTTCGCTTTACCTAAAGTTATAAAAGAGAGATCAATTGGTGGAGAGAACACACACACTTGTATTCCGATAGAGCCAGGATACAGACAAGGAGAGAAAGTCAGACAGAGGATTTTGCTGAGAAGACGAAGGAGCGAGCAACAGGATCATCGAGCTTCATACAGCTGGGCCGTACACTCACACATGAGGGTGTTGAGGTTTAGCTGGGTGATTCTGTTGGGTACTGCATTCGCCAGGTTTGGGTGAATTTGCAGTGATTGTAAAAGTTCCATATTTTTTCATAATAAAATCTAAATCTGACTATTGCATCAGTTTTCCCATTTTGGGTTTTTTCTGGGGGTTTCCATACCCAAATTAATAGTGTCAATATTGTGATGTGATGTTGTGAGTTGTTTCTCAGTTTTATATTACGCTGCATACTGTAAAAGATATTCATGTGTGGTTATTAGTTGATATCTTGCATGCACTGTTTAGCCCTAGTTGAATATTAAAGGAAACTTTACATGGTATCAGAGCTCTGGTGAGCTAAAGCTGAGAGATTTGCAGCAGCAGTGATAGATTAGGTGAAGATCTATAGGAAGACACAAACCTGGACTTCTAGATCTAGGGTTTGACAGGTACACTTCACTATGGCCATGCAGTTGAGAGTTAAGGATAGACTCCAGGGTGCTCAGAACTTTCCTACATGGAAAGAGAGGATCACAAGGATCCTGGATGTCAGTGATGCTGAGGAGCACATTGACTCCACAAAAGTTGCACCCACAGATCTGATAGATTTGATAGCCTGAAAGAAGATTAATTCTAGAGCCATGCTGATTATCATGGATGGAGTGAAGGACCATATTGTCCCTCACCTTTATGGTAAGAAGACTGCATTGGAGATGTGGAAGGCTTTGGAAAGTTTGTACCAGGGCAAGAACGAGAATCGGAGGATGGTGTTGCAAGAGAGGATGCGCAACACCAAGATGACCAAGGGAGAAGGAGTGGTGCCTTATCGCACGAGGCTCACACAGATCGGGGATGAGCTTGGAGCTGTTGGCTCTAAAACTGATGATGAGGAGCTAGTTCGGATAGCCCTCAATGGCTTCTCTAAGCCATGGGACACCTTTGTCAAAGGTGTTGTGGCTAGGGAGAAGCTCCCTGATTGGCATAGACTATGGGATGACTTTGTGCAGGATGAGACCCGTATTGGTCAAGGATTAGGCTCATCCAGCAGTGCCGCACAGATTGTGGATGAGGAGGCTCTAGCCCTTACAGGGAAGAGCAAGGGGAAGGTAAAGAGGAAGAAGGATGGTAAGAAGAACCTTGACGTGTCAAAGTTCAAGTGTTTTATTTGCCACAAGCAGGGACACTTTGCCTCCTAGTGCCCATACAGGAAGAAGAAGAGTAACACTCAGATGGCTGGATCTGCAGAGGTGGATGAGTTCAGCAGGAACTTCGATGAGGAGTTTTGTTTTATAGCTTGCATGGCAAGCACCGCAGGGAGCAGCATATGGTACATTGACAATGGAGCATCTAGTCACATGACTAGACAGAAGAGATTCTTCAAAGACTTGCAGGAGGGTGGAACAAGGATCCACGTTGAGGGAGTTGGCACTGTTTCATTTGAGAGGGAGTCTAGCAAACCCCTTAGTTTTGCTGATGTGTTATATGTTCCAGGACTGACCAAGAACCTTATATTAGTCTCCACTATGGAGGACAAGGGATATCAGGTGAAGTTTCGTGACCATGGAGTGTATATCAGGCCCAAGGGCTCAAATAGGAGCTTGGATCGAGTGATTGGCAGGAGTGGGAAAGTGTACATATTACACTTTGAGCCCGCAAAAGCTCTAGTCAGCAGCAGCAGCAGCAGTCAAGGTGAGTTGTGGCATAGGAGGATGGCACACTTACACCATGGAGCACTGAAGCATTTGAGACAGGAAGTCATTGGAGTTCCTCAGGTACAGGAGGAAAAGCATAACCACTGCAAGGGTTGTGCTTTGGGGAAGAACATCAAGAAGCCTTTCCCACAGAGTGAGCACAAGTCTAAGGAGCCCTTGGACTTGGTGCATTTGGATGTATGCAGACCTATGAGTGTCCATTCATTTAGAGGTTACAGTTACTGCGTAACCATCATTGATGACTATTTCGGGAAAACTTGGATCTATTTCCTGACGGCCAAGTCAGAGGTCTTTGAGAGGTTTTGAGAGTTCAAGACTCTTGTGGAGAACCAAACAGGAAAGAATATTCGAGTGTTGAGGACAGACAATGGGGGTGAGTACACTTCCAATGAGTTCATGGAGTATTGTTTGGCTGAGGGGATCAAGAAGGAGCACACTGTGCCCCATACCCCACAACAAAATGGAGTTGCAGAGCGGAAGAACAGGACTATGGTTGGAGCAGCCAAGGTCATGCTATTTGATCAGGGATTACCACTATTCCTCTGGGCCGAGGCATACAGAACTGCAGTATACATTCAGAATAGGTGTCCCCACACAACCTCGGGGAGGAAGACACCGGAGGAGGTCTTCACAGGCACTAGGCCATATGTGAGTCACATTCGCATATTTGGCAGTGTCTGCTATTTTCATGTTCATGCTGACAATAGGAAGAAGCTGGACCCTTCTGGAGAGAAGGGGTTACTTGTTGGTTATAGTGAGATTTCGAAGACATATAGAGTTTACATTTCTGCTCGTAGGAGGATCATTGTGAGCAGGGATGTCCAGTTCGATGAGGACAGGGCCTTGCGGAGATCTCTGGACTTACCAACAGAGCAGGAGCCAACACAGGAGTTGAGAGTCAAGTTGGAGGAGCCAGATGTACAGGTTCAGGTACAGACACAGAGCACATGTTCTAGTGGTCAAAGGGAGTCAAGTGGACAGGATCCTTCAGTCATTGACTTGATGGATGAGCTGCAGCAGGAGACGAATTTCTAGCTGTCGCAACAGGTTGACACTAGGCTAAGGACTAAGTAGTTTAGATCCACAGTGCAGGATTCCAGGCAGGTAGATCCTCCACAGACATCTTTTAGACAGAGTGTACCACTAGAGAGGCTTAGTTATATGGCACTAATGATCGAGTTGATTAACTCTGAATCTTCCAGCTTCGCGGAGGCTGCACAACATGATGTGTGATAGGAAGTTATGGTTGAGGAGTATGACTCCATTATGAA
Source organism: Pseudotsuga menziesii (assembly GCA_001517045.1). Classification (NCBI taxonomy): domain Eukaryota; kingdom Viridiplantae; phylum Streptophyta; class Pinopsida; order Pinales; family Pinaceae; genus Pseudotsuga; species Pseudotsuga menziesii. The sequence goes on from LPNX010232973.1 coordinate 152,900, forward strand.
AAATCATGTATGGGAGGTTGTGCCGAGGTTGCAAGGGAAAAAGGTGGTGGGATCCAGATGGATCTACAAGGTGAAGCATGCAACGGACGGAAGCGTGGAGAAGCACAAGGCGCGCTTCGTGGCAAAGGGGTTTTCATAGAAGGAGGCTATTGATTATGAGGAGACCTTTGCCCCTGTTGCCAGGTATTCTTCCATTCGGACCATTATCTCACTAGCAGCTGAGATGGGTTGGCGTGTCCATCAGATGGATGTCAAGACTGCTTTTCTCAACGGAGTGATAGAGGAGGAGGTGTATATTGAGCAGCCAAATGGGTTTGATGTGGAGAACAGGGAGACACATGTATGCAGACTGCATTGAGCTCTTTACAGGCTTAAGCAGGCACCTCGAGCATGGTACTCGAGGATTGACAACTATCTACGGGAGATGGGATTTCAACGGAGTGAGGTTGACCACAACGTGTACTTCTTGATAGGTGAGGTGCCTCTCATACTGGTCTTATATGTGAATGATCTCTTTTTGACAGGAGATGAGAGGTTGATTAGAGACTGTAAGTCCAACCTTGCAGTAGAGTTTGAGATGAAAGACCTTGGGCTGATGCATTACTTTTTGGGCTTGGAGGTTTGGCAGAGAGATGGATGCTTCTTCATCGGACAGGGGAAGTATGCAGTAGAGATCCTGAAGAGATTCAGGATGGAGGACTGCAAGCGTATGGCCATACCTCTAGTTTCCAACTGGAGGAAAATTGATGCATCGGGATTAGACGGATTTGATCCTACCTTGTATCATTAGCTTATCGGATCGCTTATGTATCTGGTCAACACTCGACCAAACATCAGCTTTGCAATCAACTCTTTGAGTCGGTTCATGGTGGACCCTCAGAGAGTGCATTGGACGACTGCGAAGCACATACTTCGCTACATCAGAGGTACAGTGGAGTATGGATTGGTTTATGAGCGTAGGGGGAGTGTACAGTTAGCAGGTTTCATAGATGTTGATTGGGTAGGATGTGTAGACGACCGGAAGAGTACTTTAGGTTGCTATTTCAGCATTGGATCAGGGGTTGTCTCTTGGTTCAGCAGGAAGCAGAAGTCAGTTGCATTGAACACGGCAGAGGTTGAGTACATGGTAGCCAACATGGTTGCTTGTGAGGGTATGTGGCTAAGGAAGTTACTTGCAGGGTTGTTCGAGTGTGAGCTAGAGGCTACAGTAGTTCATTGTGACAATCAGAGTGGCATCAGGCTATCTGAGAATCCAGTGTTCCATGACCGGAGCAAACACATAGACATCAGATACCACTTCTTGAGAGATTGTGTTCAGAGGGGAACTGTTCTGTTGGAGTACATACATACAGATGAGCAGGTGGCGGACATTTTCACCAAGACACTTTGCAGACAGAGTTTTGTGAAGTTCAGGGATAAGTTCGGGTTGCTACCGAATCCCTTCCTCGTTGAGAGGGAGTGTTAAACTAGTAGCAACAAGGAAGGTCTTCCTGCATGCATGTGTTCGTGCATGCATAAGACTTAAATTAGGAAACCAGTTGTATTTAATTTACTTTTCCTAAGTTTACTTTGGAAAATAAATTAAAGTGATCTAAATTAACTTTCGTGAACCACTAGTTAAAGTGAAAGTGAAATTAGGGTTTTTGCTTTACCACTAGTTAAAGTGAAAGTGAAATTAGGGTTTTCCCTTTACCTAAAGTTATAAAAGAGAGATCAATTGGTGGAGAGAACAGACACACTTGTATTTCGACAGAGACAGGAGACATACAGGGAGAGAAAGTGAGACAAAGGATTTAGCTGAGAAGACGGAGGAGCGAGCAGCAGGATCATCGAGCTTCGTACAACTGGGCTGTACACTCACACAGGAGGGTGTTGAGGTTTAGCTTGGATTGCCTAGTGATTCTGTCGAGTACTCCATTCACCAGGTTTGGGTGAATTTGCAGTGATTGTAAAAGTTGCATATTTTTTCATAATAAAATCTAAATCTGATTGCTGCACCGGTTTTCCCATCTTGGGTTTTTCTGGGGGTTTCCATACCCAAAATAACAGTGTCAATATTGTGATGTGATGTTGTGAGTTATTTCTTAGTTTTATATTCCGCTGCATACTGTAAAAGATATTCATGTGTGGTTATCAGTTGATATTTTGCATGCACTATTTAGCCCTAGTTGAATATTAAAGGAAAATTTACATTTCAGATCTCATAAATCTCTGATTTTGTAAAGGACATAAAGGAACATAAGTGAAAGCATCCGAACGTCTATCAAGCAGTTTTATTAAGCACATTACTGGCATTGTTTACACCCACAGAGATCACGTTAAGTTCTGAGAATCTACAACAAAATATATAAAGTCCTGATTCAACTGTCCATTTGGCTATTAATACACCAGTCAAAGTTGGAAAGGAGTTAGTGGTTCACATATGAAGAGCAGAATTTGTGGATCCCGTGAAGATTTCAAGAACCTATACTTTCTTGAATAATACTTCATATTTGTTGTGAAGAACATTTCAGCCTTATGTAAACAAAGACATACATGTGTTGATTTATGCTATCATGTATCAACATATATCTAAATTTGTACGACAGAATGATAGCAACAAGGATTGTATGGGCAGTTTTGTAGCAAATTTGACGTCGACTAATAACTAGACAAGTAACATGACAGTAATGAAGACGTCAACATGTAAGGGGAACAAACATTTTAGCATGATCTCAGTTTTCAAGATTTTTTTTTTTGGGCATTGTGAAGTTTGTGATGGCTAAGTGTTTGACCCTTTGTCATTGATGTCAAAGGGGGGGAGTATTTGAAGAGGTGTTACCATCAATGGCAAAGGGGGAGTTTGTTGAGCATGGTTGTCATTGATAACAAGCCATTAATGACAAAGGAGTGATGCTGAAACCCTTGAACAACATGTTGAAGCCCATGCCCAGTTAGAAGCCCTTGATAAACAAGTCCTCTTGCACTTGATGATCACATATGTATTTGGTGGCTTGATGTACATGTCGTTGAAGCTTATGATAATTATGGATATGCATGATGTGGCACAGATGATTAACTAACTACTTGAAGACTTGACATGGCTTAAACTCCTTGACATGGAGAACATGGCACCTATGATGCATAATTGAAACCCTTAATGATCTCCAACATGGACATGGTAAAATTGTGTTGATCCTCCCAGAAGCAAAAAGATGAAGCCTTAACAGCAGCCCTATCCCTTACTAAATGGAGATTTTTAATTAATATTAAATTGACCAAAATGCTAGCCCGCACGGGTGTGGCTCATTGACGGTTCAGTTGTTATGAAGTCAATTGTTGTAAATTGGAGGTCACGAGATCAATCCCACCCGGGTTTACCTGTGTCCCATGTCTTGTGGCGGGTGTGGGGCACCTAGGGTTATAGTGGTAGCGGAAATGGATCCTTGGACCTCGTGTCACGCGAGTACCAGCTCGGCCCCAGTTGTCGATTCCCCTAGTCAAAAAAAAAAATTGACCAAAATGCTAGGTTGGCTTAGTCTAAAATAACTAAATTAAAAAAAAAAAAGACATATATATTAGGTCGGCCAACTTACTTCACTCCACGTTGACCTATATTTATACACTTCATTCCATTCATTTGACATACAAATTTTTGAAGAATCCTTCTCTGATTTTTGGGTGACAAATTGAAGGCAGCCACAATCAACATTTAAACTCTGATTTTTGGATCAGCTACCGAGGAAATTTGGGTGGATTGGGGATTACTCTAAGGCAGCCACAGTCGGGAAGGAGTCTGAAATTTCAGGAGCAACGACAATGAAGTTTGTCTTATCTCTGATATGAGGAAGCTACATGTTGACAGACCTTATGCTTGATCCATTTTGAATTGTCTCTTGATCTTGATCTCTGGATTTGTTTTGGTGATCTATGTACATGCTACATGTTTTGAAATGATCTCTGTCACAATGATCATTAATCTACAGTAACCTTGAAAAATGTATGATGCCTTGATTTAGGACAAGTTTTGCAACACAGTAAATGTATGAAAATCAAGCATTTTTTTTGAGTTAAAGAACGTATATCTGCAACATATAAAGTTTGATCTTTGTAGGTGTCAAACACTCAAAATTGATTACTGTGAGATACTTGTGAAAGTACACTGGGGCAGCAAGGTAATAATTTAATTTGACAGTTACATGAAAGTGACATGGCAAGAATACCGACAAAGCAAAGCATAAACATGATTTGATGTCAAGTACAACGGTGAATTCAATTGACAAGTGATTGATGATAACAACTACAGTAAATCAAAGATTTGTGAGTCAATGGGAGAGATTGATGCAAACTTGTACTCATATAGGCATGATCTACATTGGCATATAGTTGATTATGGTCATAAGCAGTATGACAAGGTAGTGACAGCCAGATGAAAGTGATAGTGGATTGATAGTGACAGAGAGTGACATATGTGTAACAACAGTTGATGATTGTAGAATCAGGGTGATGACTGATGATGATGACATGTAATAAGTAGTTGAGTTGATGAGTGCAGCAGTGAAAGAGTGATACATATCAATCCTTACCTTTGATGACTGTCCTTTTGCTGATGAGTATTCTTTGATGGAGTGACAGAAGTATGTGAAGGCTAGTTGGGTCTTGCACCTCTTCTTAGTTGGAGCTAAGAAAACCAAGCTGGGTCTTGGAGTAGGAGTTGGTGCTCTTTAGTCAGTTGGTGCTGATGTAATCGCGAAGATTGAAGTCTTCTATTGTACTTCATATGAAAATATAAACAAAAGTTTACCATACTTGTCTGGTGATGTGTCTCTTGTTATGATCTATGTTGATAACATGCTGATGTAGTTATATGACAATTGTTGATTAGTTGATGGATGATTATGTACTAGGTAGTGTTATGCTAATGATGAACTATGTCTAAGTTTTGATAAGTGAAAATTGCTAGAAGTACGAGCACACTGATTCACCTCCCCTCTTAGTCTGGCATTATGTCCAACAACTGGGTTCTTGGTTTGGGACCGAGCAGGTTGATGCCATGGCAAAGCCACTAGCATGCGGCTAAGGCCCCTATGTGCCTCTAGGGTATTCTGGTCTGGGACCAGGGACACGATGTCCAAGTAGATCTTGCAGGTAGAAGCAGAGACATATTCTGGTCTGTGACCAGGGACACGATGTCCAAGTAAGTCCTGCAGGTAGTTGATCAACGTTCAGTCTGGGACTGAAGCTTAGCTTAGTACTGAGGACCATTCTTCGGGAAAACGGAGGACCAGGTCAAGGTCCAGGGGTTGATCAACATGATTCAGTCTGGGACTGAAACTCTGCCTAGGGCTGAAAGCCATTCTTTAAGAATGGAAGATAATGATGTTGCCTCTCCTAATCGGTTATTGCTAGGTTGCTTCTCAAGGGACTGGCCACCCCTTGATGATGTCCCTAGCACCTAACCCTTGGGAGCAGTATTGAGGACCAAAACATCTTACCATCTGGTTTGGATCTTCCCCTTATACAGTGATGATAAAAATATATATAAAAGTTAAAACTATGTACCTTGAGAGAGAGAGAAAATATTACTGGTCTTGTTGGTCCTATAAAGGAGTTGTTTGTCCACCTTTTATGGTTCACCTTAGCTTGTGGGTAAGTGGGTTGTTTTATTGTAACCCCCTTGGGGGTGGACTCTTGGCCCTTTATCTTACTTGATTACTATATGTTTTTAAAAGGACCTTTGACCCACTTATTGTTTATGGTTATATTATAAAACTTTTGAACTATTTACTTTATGTTGGACCTTATTATAAAACCATTAACATTTATTTTATGGTTTTATATTATAACCTTTGGACCTTTCATTGTTTTACCTTTACACCATTTATTTAACCTAAAGTATTTTATGGTGTTTTATTTATCTTAACCACCTTATATAAGACTAAGGTTTTCTTTCATTTGATATATCCTCAAGTGAAGTCTCACTTACTTGCCCAGGACTGTTTTGCTCGCGTGTTTTTACCTGCGCGTGACTGCTGCTAGCTGCGACTCTTTCTCCTGCGTGATTGTTGCTAACCGTGACTCGCGTTACTTTTCTGCGCGTGACTGCTACTGCTGACCGGGACTAGAACTATCCCGTGTTTTGCTTTCACGTAACCTCTTGTGCAACTTACCTCTCGCCTATCTTACTTCTGCTTCCTTATCTGCGTGGTCTTTCACTGCGCCAATGTGTTTGATCCGTGATCCTTTTGGATCCTCCCCTGTGATTCTTCCGCGACCCTCCACTGTGACTGTACCTGCAGGCTCCTTCCAATGTGATTGATCCATGATCCTTTCGGATCCTCCACCGTGATCCTTTCGGACCCTCCACCGCGATTGTACCTGCAGGTTCCTTCCAGCGTGATTGATCCGTGATGCTTCTAGATCCTCCATCGTGATCCTTTTGGACCTCCTCCGTGACTGCACCTGCGGGCTCCTCCATCGTGATTCGTGACTGATCTGTGACCCTTTTGGATCCTCCACCATGACACTTCCGCGACCCTCCACCGTGATTGGGTGCTTGTACTGTACTGTGGACTGTGGTTTTCCTCCATCGTGTGATCGCGTGCCTGTACTGTAGTGTTGACTGTGATCTTACTCCACCATGATCGTGAGCCTGTTATTCTAGTCTGGACTGTAGTTTTCCTACACCATGCGACCGCGTGCTTGTACTGTAGTGTTGACTGTGATCTTACTCCACCGTGACCGTGAGCCTGTTATTCTAGTGTGGACTATGGGTCTTCCCCATCGTGACCGTGAGTTTCACTTTATATGTGGACTGTTGTCTTTCCAGCTTGACTGTGAAAGCATGACTATGTGTCTCTGCACTATGTGACTGCATCCTTACTCAGCATGACTGTGTGTCCTTTGTCAGCATAGGCTCTCTCTCTCAAGGTACGTAACATGTTTACCCAGATTGACTTGTCCCTTCGGTGACAAGATCAAACTTAAAAGTATCCTAGTATAAGGCTGATTCAAATAATGGTTATGATTCTTTAGTATTGTTATCTTCTGTACATTACTTATTTTATTTACTATTGGTGAATTCTCTCAAGGACCAACTTTAACGCAGTGACCAACAGAGTGTTAAAGTTGGATCAACCTTAACATAGTGACCAGCAGAGCGTTAAAGTTGAATGAGATGAAAATTATGTTTAATCTTATTGCATATCAAATTTGTTGAAATAAGTATTATTCTGAATCTAACCTTGTTCTGTTTATGCATTGAAGTATATCTAACCTTAAATTTCAACAAAATATGCTTCCAAATATGTGAAAATGGATTAAATAATGTGTCTTTACCCCCAAAGCTTCTCCTCAAAGGAGAAACATGCCTGCAAATATGTGGAATATGCCTCGAATAATGTGTAATGCCTCATAAAGTCACTTTATCATGCTTTTACAACCCTTTTTGCATCAATCGTCCCTCTTGCAAGGGGGGGATTCGTGATCAACCCCCATAATGATCCTTGAAGTGGAATGATAGTTATCAAGTGATCTCCTTTGACCAAAACAATGGTCCAAGCTAGGGCATTTTCTCTCCATGTTCATGACCGCCCATTTGTAGGGTGTTCCTATTCTAGTTGTGTTTAACCCCTTAACTCACAATAGATCATGCTCTGGACATCTCCTGAAGCAGGGCGTTTCTGTTCTAGAGCTTCCTTCCTCATTTGTGCCAAGTATGCAAGAATGGAATATCTTGCTGAATGTGCCTCCATCAACCTGTATCTGTCCTTAAGGGTCTTTTGCTATGCTTGGTGAAGGAGGAAAGGCCCATGAAAATGCAAAATGAACCATGCATTTTCAAGGGCAACGACTAGCTCCATTTGAGGACAACACTCCCTTGTGGGGTGCAAGAGAACTCCAAAATCTTTGTTGTACCTGCAAGGTGAATCAAAGTGATGGCTATTCGTGATGGGATGGGTCCAAAACTTCACATCCCATCCACACAAGACAGATGTCTTCAATTCCAATTTATTACAAAAGATTTGAGAATGTTTATCTAACCACTCATTCTCAAGGGGTGCTAAAGGGAACATATAAATGAAACCTATTGCGTGTGAACCTTGAGCTTATTCTTCCTACCCTTGGGACGTGTTTATAATGCCCAAGGATGGGGGCGGCTTGGATTGATTGATGTTGCTATTTAGGGGAGCATTTGGTTGCCAAGTGGGTGGTGGTGCTTGGAGGGATTGCTCCTTGATAGGGTTTATTTTGTCATCAGGTGGTGACATCTCCACATGTTGGCAAGGTATGGGAAGTTTTTAATTTGTATGATATTATCTCTTTCCCCCATCTGTTTTAGGACTCTGTCTTGTTTATCGTCTAGTAGTATGTGGATAGCTTGGAAGATAGTTGCAGGTTTAGTTTGGTGGCCGTGGAATACAAAGGGTGGTGGAGAATGTTGGGATTTTGTGAGGCACCCTATTTGGCGCTGGATGGCTACAAGGTACCTGTATTACAAAGATGTCGTGCCTCTAGGCAACTCCATTGAGTAGCTAGGGCATTTTCTTTTGGTTGGACTTGTGGGATTCAATGGCACGTTCCTGGAGAGATTGGCATACTTTGGCACCTGATTATGGTTTGCTACCCTTAGACTCCATTTATCATGAAGCTTGTTGTGCTCATCGCTTTGGAGGACATCTTCAAATTGAATATTGTAATTCTAGGACGATTTTGGAGGGATTGGGGGTGGAGCTTTGGTTGCCATTTGCAGCATTATGATTCCAGGAGGATATATTCCATTTCGCATCAGTGGTATGTACCAGCACCTGTTCTCAATGCACGTTGGGTATCCACTGATCTAGAGGACAAGTGGGCTTGCTGTCTTATTGTTTGGTTTGTTCAACTTTCCTATAAGTTGCAGGTGTTTGCATGGCTTGTTATTTATCAGGGAATCCCTTATGAGGTGAGATTGGCAAATAGTGGACTTTCTAATGGTCTCTGACCTGTTTGCCAAAGTTCTGAGAGAGTGAAGCATATCTCCAAGATCAGTATTTAGTTCTCCTCCAGGGATGGATCCATTGGTGGGCGGCTCTATTTGGTGATTGCAGTTACTTGATGCACCCCACTTTCATTGGGATTTGGCAGTGTCCGAAAATTTCTGCTCTGTTTACCCTTTAGAAGATCCACTGCATGTCTGTTTTTGAGCATGAGGTCAGTTCATTGTCTGTTTTTTGTTCCATGTGGTGGGATCATGGATGAGGTATGTCACCAGTTGTTGGCCAAAGAGGCATTGCTGATAAAAGATGCCAAAGCCTTAGATGCAGTAGCTTACTCTAATTTTATTTCTGCTTTATTAGTTTTGAGAATGAGGATACAAGTTCCGTTGTATATACCCTTCCACTATTTTGACTCTCTTTGTAAATATTTTCATTTTTATATAGGATGTAATTTTCAAACAAAAATGGGTCCCACAAGGTAAGGGTTTTCCAGTGTCAATGTTTTTGGAAAAAAATGCTGTTTGCATCAGTTTTTGTGATGTGTTTGATACTTGTTTCTGTACCTTGAATGTTTCTGGGTACAGAAATGAGGGGGGATGGATCTCTAGAGATGTGGTAAGTTCAGTCCAAATTGTTCTCCTTACGAAGGAAGAGCTTGTTATTGTTTCTGACAAGCACTATTGTTTGGCACACAAAATTAGGTTCATTTTGTAGAACATTGCACCTCGTACATGGGAGTCAAAAAATGGTCGTTGGTTGACCTGTCTAGGAAGTTGCAGATCAGGTAAATGTTAGGGTGTGCATAAAGCTCTCTCAGATCACTTATAACTAATCTTCAAAGGCCATAGCGGATGGCCAAGAATATTGAGTATGCTGTTAAAGCTTTCTCAAACATATTCTTTCAAACCCCCACAATGTTCTTAGTAGTGATTCTTACCTGAGCAAAGCCCACTGTTTTCGTAATGGAGTTGTCGTCCTTGCAGGGCCTGTCGTTTCTCTTGTAGAAGCTTTCAGTGTCTCTTTGAGTGCTGAGCCTCCCACAAAATCCTCAACCCTCCATATTGCAGAGTCTAGTTCTACACCATCTCCATTTAATGGCCTTTCATTGTTAGCAAAGCAAGATGCTCCATCTGCCCTCCACATCACAGCATTTGTCTTCACCCTCCTGCATTTAATGCTCTTCTATTGTCAGCAGAGATATTTGCTCTGTCTTCCCTCGGCATCACAGTCTGATTCTATACCCTTAGCATTGCAGCCTGATTCTACACCTTCCACATGGCACAGGCTGGCTCCTAAGTTACCTAGTTCGAGTTCGTGTTCGAATTCGACATGAATGAAATTCGGAAAAAAATCGCTGAGCAAATATTTTTTATAAAATTCGGCATGAAATTTGAATATATATATAATTACCCAAATTTTATTTTCAATATTATAATTTTTAATATATAATATAACTTTTATAAATCGATAAAGTATTAAATATATATTATAAACTTTATACGTAATTTTTATATATTAAATTTATATAAATATATAAATAACTTGACTTCACAAAATTACATTACAATTTATGTAATACTATTAATACTTCATATAACCATACCCTTAGACTCCGAAGTGTGGCCAAACCTTCGACGCATTTACATCCTTTCCAAATAGTCAAAGAAAATCTAAATTAAGGATTGGACGAATGGCATGGTTCCGACATGGTTAGTTGGACAATTAAAAAATTCGAGATCTAATGCACAAACAGTTTATACTCTCCGAGGGCACGTACAGGCCAGACAAAGCATTGCGAATAGACTAGTTGGACGAAACGAAAGGTTCCAGGTTGGTCGCAGATTGTCTCTAGCAGTTAGCAGTTTAGCGCAAGGATTCAGGACAACGCCTTCACTTGTACAATGAGCACGACGGTAGTTTTCGAGGGACTAGGTTTAGTTGCAGGCTGCTGAAAATCGCCGATTTTGAACGATTTAATTCGCTGCCCCCCAAAAATCTTCGAATTTCAAATTCTAAGGCGAAGAATCGCCGAATCCGGTGACTTAGGCTGGCTCTAGACCCTCCTACATTTATTCGCCTTTCATTGTTACCAAAAAAGTTGCTCCATTGTTTTCCCTCCAAAGGAGACTTCCTACAAGAATTGGCATCATTATTGCCTGCTAATTACTTTGAGGTCTCATAATCTGCTCTTCATGAACAAACCCTTGCCCTTTAATTGCCCAGCGCCTCATTGCCTTATGTTGCAAATGCTGCCAACATGCAGAATAGAGCCTACTTCTGAGATTTCCACTTGCCTACAATAACCTCTTATTGACCTTAGTCAGTTAACTAGGGTTCTTGGTCAGTTAACCAGGCAGTGTAAGTCCCTAGGGCCCCCAGCAGTCTACTGGGGTTCTTGGTCTGGGACCAAGCAGGTTAATGCCATGGAAAAGTCTCTAGCATGTGGCTAGGGCCCCTATCTGTCTCTAGGGCATTCTGGTTAGGGACCTGACAGTTTCTTGGTCATGAGGACCAAGCAGATCTTGTAGGTAGAGACAGAGACATCCTGGTTTGGGACCAGGCAGATTCTTGGTTAGGGACCAAGTGGGTCTTGGAGGTGTATTCGTGGTCAGTTAACCAGGCTGATCTTGGTCAATTAACCAAGATGATGATATGTGATCTCCTTCTCTCCTAGGTCTTCGAGATGGTTGAACTTGGTTGTGTCATTAAGGGATTGGCCACCCCTTGATGGAGTCACTAGCATTGACCTTAGGAGCAATCAAGAGGACCAGAGGATCACATCATCCAGTGTGAACCTTTCTTATATGGTGATGATAAACTTCCAGTTAGTGTATGGAACAATTGTGGACCACATACATTGATAGAGAGAGATGAAAGCTTGTTTTCCCACCTTGTTGTTACTTGTGGTTAGAAAGGTTGTTTTCCCACCTTGTTGCTACTTGAGGTTAGAAGGGTTGTTTTTCCACTTTGTTGTTACACCTCTTGTTGACTTGTGGTTAGCCCTGTGTTGGCTTAGTCTTGTGTTGATCCCTCCCTTGTTGGTCCCGTGTGCTAGTGCCTCCTCCTTGAGTGTGGTAATTAACCCTTTGTTTTGTCCTTGGTACCCTCTCCTAAGACTTCTGGACTCTTAACTTTAAGTTATATTTTATTTTAGTAACCCTCCTAAAGTGTATGACGTCTTGACCTTTTTTTTTGAGTAAACCCTAACCGAAATGACCAATTAGAAGGAGAACCTTCTAGAAGACCAATAAGAGGCTATAAATAAAAGCCTAGCCTTCATTGCCATTAAGAGGCTATAAATAAAAGGCTAGCCTTCATTGTTTTGGTATCTTGAAGATATAACTCAACTCTGATTTCTTAAGTGACTGTCCTAGGGTTTTGATGGTTGGTTGAGGGTGACGTCAAGGGTTTCAAAGCTGTTACTTGCTTGGGCATTTACTTGTTTGGGCTGTCTTTGTACAATGCTGCCATTTTTCAGTAGGCTGTTTCTCTTGCTTGGTTGATTCACTTGTTTTGGGGCTGCCCTATCTCAGCGTTGTCATCCCTCACCTGCCCTTCCACACGTGTGAGCCGTGAAGGTGTTGCTATCTGTTTTTGGCCTGTTTTGGAGGGCCGTTGCTTGTGTGGTTTGTCTTGAGGGTACCACTTGCCTTCTTGTGGCAACTGCTGTTTGTTTTGAGGCGTTTTGGAAGGTTGCTGCTTGTGTGGAGGCTGCCGATGCTTGTATGGGCTATTTTGAAGGGTGCTGTGGTTTGTTTTGGACTGTTGGAGGGTGCTGTTGCTTGCATGGGTTGTCTTGAGGGTGCTGTGTGTCTCCTTGCAACCACCGCTGCCTGTGTGGGCTGTCCTTAAGATGCCGTTTGTCTCTTGGTAACCAACGCTGCCTGTTTTGGATTGCTTGAAGGTGTTGCTATCTGTATGGACTGCGATTTAGGGTTGCCACTGTTGTTGTGAATTGTTTATGGGTGCCACTGCTAGTTAGGGTTTGTCTCCCTTGCTCAACATTGACTGTTTGGGACTGTAAGTACCTTACTAGGGTTCTCTTGAAGGTTGCCTTCCACTATTGTGGAGGTTTTGTGGCTGCCATTCACTGCTGGGCATTGGAGTTGATCTTGGATGTGCTCCTATTCTCTTGCACTATCTCTCTCTCTCTCTCTCTCACAAATATGTGCACACCCTCAGTGTTATATAAAAAAATTATACAACATAACATAAAGTAATAATAATAAATATCAATATTAATTAAATTAATATTAATAATTAATAATTATTAAATAAGAAATAATTAATTGAATAATTATGAAAAGTCAAAAGACATGACTTATATCGAAAAGGTGCAAAATGGCTTATAAAGCCCAAGGCAATGTAATGTTAAAACATATCGCATCTTAACAATTTTATATTCTATTATTTATCCATTCATGGATTATTTGGTGTACTTATGCTGGTTATTTTTATAAGAAACATATTTTTCTGTTTCAGTGGTATCAAAGCCCCTTCTTGGGCATATCTCTGATTCTGGCATTTGGCCAATCATTTATCAATTTTTTTTTGGATATTGGTCCTTGACCTAAAACGCAAGCCCTTGGCCCTCCACCCTCCACCCACCAACCCTCATCTTGCAGCACTCCAACTCACTTTGCTATCGCCCACACCACACTAAGTCGTCTCATCAGTCCACACGATCTACCAACCACGCATCACCAACGATACTACACCCATCCCAGGCTGCTGCGCCTTCCCTCGAATCTCCCTCACGCCAATGTCGCCACTTCTGTTCGACATCCCATCATCTTTACACACCACCCACCGCTCCCCAACACCCATCCATCTTCTCCTTTCTCGCCACCATTCTACCGTGCCATCAGGTTACAGACTACAACCCACACCCATAGCTCGACCCCCTGCATTCCTGTCAACGCAGACCCACCGTCCTCGCACCACCATTCCTTCCTTGTTCTCCTTTCTCGCCACCATTCTACCGTGCCATCAGGTTACAGACTACAACCCACACCCATAGCTCGACCCCCTGCTTTCCTGTCAACGCAGACCCACCGTCCTCGCACCCCCATTCCTTCCTTGTAACCCACACACCAACTCCTCTACTTAGCGCCTCTCCAACATACTCCCCTTACCCCTGCACTTTGTTCCTCTCTTCCTTGCGCATCGATCCCTCAAGCAGTTTGCATCGCTCCTTATCCCCCATCACCGCAACGATCTTTTCCTTGCAACTTCTCTACACGTCGCTTCCTTTTCCACATGTCTCCCACACTCTCCCCACGCGCTACACCTCGCCATTGCTCCTTCCAACCTGCGCGGTTCTCCACACTGCAGACCTTCCCTCCTTGCCACTACTAGCGTTTCTTCCACTGTTACCCATGCCCTCTTACATCTCGCTTCTTCTCCCAACAACTCTTTGTTACAAATCACTCCNCTTCTATTTCCCTGTCCCATATTCCAGCCTCACATTTGCACGGTATCTCTGCTCCTCAGTGCCATCCATCGCTGCCAGCTCGCTTTAAAATCCAAACATTCCACATTATCCCAATCATCCACCGCCGCCAACCTTCACACTCCTTCATCATCCCCTTCACGCCATTCTCATGCTCAACCTATTCAAAAAATGCAATAATAATATTATTAGTGTTTATAATAATATATTATTGCTACTATATTTAAAACCCTAAATTATTTCATTCCAAACAAAAAATTTAATAATAATATTATTATTAAAAATAATAATAATTATTATATTAAAAAAACTATTGAATATTGTATAATAATAATATTATTTTTAATGACACTTATTATAAATATTATACTTTCAATAGTTAAGGAAGCAATACATCAAGGATTATTACATCCTTGTGCCACCTATTGTTGAAGAAATTATGGGTTCCATACATAAATCCAAATTTTGGACTAAGTGTCCTTATTGCGAAATGGAATTCCAATATCCAACATTTTTTAAGAATAGAAATTGCTCCTGTCTAATATGTGGTAAATATTTTATTATGAAAGAGGATTAAGGTAACTCACAGTTGCAATCACAGAAACTGGAAAGCGAATTAGGATGCTATAGAGAAAGCAATAAAAATCTACAATTTGAGATGAGTAACCAGATCATTCTTCATAAGTTGATAGAACAAGAGAATCATCGCTCAAAAGATCAAAATAAAAAACTGAAAAAAGCTAATGAATAAATATATCAAGAAACTGTTATCAGCTAAGAATGAAGAAATATCTCGTTTAAAAAATCACAACCAAGACCTTACAGACAAAATAAAAAAGTTTGAAGATAACGAAGAATCACCGTATAGAAGTGATAATGATTTAGAAGAAGACATGAAGCATTTAAACAAGCTCATCATGGACAAAGATGATGAATTGACGCAAATCCAGAGAAAGCTAAAAGGTCAAGAATCAAAGATATGTCGACATTAACAACAAAAGGAAGAACTCCATCAAAAGTATGACGACAATAAAAAGAAGCACATGTTAGAAATTGCGAAAATCAATGGCAAATTATTAAGCAGTACCGAAGAACTATTTCGACTAAGAATTTTATAACTAGACATTACTTACGAAAATCAAGAAACTAAAAAATAGTCGGAAGATGGAACTTTAAAATGAAGACTTCGAAGGAAGAATACTAAAACAGCAAGAAGAAAACCATCGTTCGAGAAATCTTAATCAAGAACTAAAGGAACAAATTGAGAAGTTAAAAGAGGACAAATAGTTACAAGATGAAATGTTCGAGAAGATTTAGAATAACAATAATCTATTAGAGAACAAATTAGTTCAAATCCAGAAAGAAGCATCCAGACTCTCCGGAAAACAAATTCAAGTTGAGAAAGAAGAAACAAATACAAATTCAGTCCCTGTCACAGTTCAAAAGGAAGTCAATCTATCAGAAAAACAAATAACAAGAACTCCTTATCGACACCTAGATTACAAAAAATATTTTGACCAACGACAGGGTCAAAATGAACATAAACAGAGGAGTTATAATTTCAGAAGCGAAAGAACACAAAATCTGCAACCTAAGCAGAAAACGGGAAGATTTATCCAACAAGGCAATCAACAATCATCTCCGATGAAGATGGATCTTAGATGGACCACATCACAGACGATGCGACATTTTTTCTTTGGCATTCGTAACTCGTATCGTCTCATATCGTCAAAAGTCGCAAGTACTAAAAGAAAGGACCGAGAGATGACATTACAAGCAAGAAATCAGACGTAAGCCTTGTCTTCATTAAGTTTTGAGGACAAAGCTTCCTTTAAGGGGAAGACAATGTTATATAAAAAAATTATATAACATAACATAAAGTAATAATAATAAATATCAATATTAATTAAATTAATATTAATAATAAATAATTATTAAATAAGAAATAATTAATTGAATAATTATGAAAAGTCAAAAGACATGACTTATATCGAAAAGGTGCAAAATGGCTTATAAAGCCCAAGGCAATGTAATTGTAAAACATATCATATTTTAACAATTTTATATTCTGTTATTTATCCATTCATGGATTGTTTGGCGTACTTATGCTGGTTATTTTTATAAGAAACATATTTTTCTGTTTCACTCAGGTAAGGGTCAGTTTGTGTTCCAGTTATTGACTTGCCTCTGAGAGGCAAAGTCTGATCTGAAAGGTAAAATCTGAGTATAAGGAAGGTTCCTTCTCTCAAGTAAATTATTATTCTTGTTAATTAGACCTTTTTTAATTATCATTACTGTTGCTGTCCTTGAATTTATGATTTTACTGTCGATCTCTGAAATTATTAAATTCTAACTTTAACATAGTGATCTTTAGTGAGCGTTAAGTTGAAAGAGATGGAAATTATATCTTAAAAATTAATTTTTGTATAAAACCCTAACTATCCTAAAAATTCAATAATTTGGAGCTCTACTTTTATGAATGTGTGTATGCTGTAGCCTGTAATATGTTTATCATGCTATTTAGTTAGTTTGTTTGAGTTACTATTTATCCATTATCAACTGATAAATTTTTTGCAGCAAACAGAGTGTTTTCTTAAGTTTTTGTGTTTCTGGGCAAACTTGTACTTGCAAGTGAATTATCAATTATGTGGCTTTTTTGCCGTTCTTCGAGAGACCTTGAAACTCTTGTTTTGAATGTCTGTGCTTGAAAGATTATCTGACAGAAGTAATATTGAAATTGATGCAGTTCGGGGGTTATCAACTTAAAGGAACTATCAATATCAAAGGGACAAGCAGCTTGGATGGCATACTTGGTAAAGATCTATTCTATTCCTTCTTCATCTGTTTTGCATATATATGAAAATAAATTGTCAACAGGATGGAATTCCTTATAAATTGGCAACAAAAATGAATATTTTTTTATATTTCTGCATGGGTATCCATTTGATTGTATGCAATAGTCCACATATTTAGTCCCTGCCATGCAGGGATTATAATTTTAATTTACAAGTCAAAATTGTTTGACTTTGTACTAGTTTGTTTGTTTTTCTCAAATTTTCGTAAAGTTTTCTTATGTTACTCAAAATGACTGTATTAAATTAGTTATTTTCACAGTTAAAAACAAATTTATAAGTTTTAAATTTTAACATTCAGTTTTTTAAATTGGTTGAGGATGCCATTGATAAGACATAGATTCCTGCAGGAGGCATATCAATTGTCAGAAAAATTTAAACTAAAAAGAATTTAAATTTTAAATATTTCTTAAATTGGCATTTTACCTCTTGCTTTGAGTACAAATAATGTCACTTTAAATGAAGAGTGCAGAGGTGTACTGTCTTAGTGTCCATCCATATCTGCCTGGGATTTCCTAAATCCGATGCAGTACAAATCCGATCCATTCTATCATCTCTTTCTCAGCCTTTCCAATCGGTTGGTGGAAGCAAACAAGATTCTCATAAATACGTTTCAGGATCCAGAAGGCTGCAACATTTAAGTTTTCTTCAATTGCGAGATTGACGGGATGAGCTTACCTTCTATATATCCGTTTGTGTTGATCATTTTTTTCCTGGAATCCGATCACGAAGATGGGAGTGGACACCTGCAATGGATGGATAAACAGCTTGCAGATTTAGTTCTCTTCAGATTCTTTGAAAATGTAATTGTTTTTTCAGTCAAATTGTGGAGATGGATTTCGGACTGGAAGGCACTCGGTAGCGTTTCCTGTGGGTTCTCTGCAACTATCCCATTTTTTCTTCCAATTTAGACGTTCTATGTTGCCACCGTCAGGTTTTGAACAACGGGACAAAGATTGTAGTCTCATGGTTAGCTCAATGTTTTAAAACTTGGACTCTGACTTGGAATCGGTCGAGGATCAACTCGGAATCGGTAATGAATTGGCAATGACTCGGCCAATTTGAATTTAATGACGAGAGTTTACTCAAAAATATATAAAATATTTAAATTTTAAAGAAAAACAATATTTTAAAGATTCTAATCCCTAATTCCAAAGCATTAGAGACATTTTTTTTAAAGTCTGCTCATGTATATACCATATAAGGGTGAATATAGCAAAATGGCACGAAGTGTACTGTGCAAAACATATATGGATTCTGAAACAAAATACATAATCAATGAGGCCGAAATGACTTGCAGAGTCTAGAAAACGACATGCTATGATACCACTACATCATACATCGTACATGTCATTGTATTGAAAAATTACCAAGGAAGTGTTTTTTCACCTTGTGATGTCTTGCGGTGGACATGAACACTTAAAAGCCGTGGTCCCTAGTACTTTTAAAGTGAGAATGACTTTATTTTTATTAAGTGACTTTTAAAGTGAGTTTGAGTTATTAAATATTTTAAGTGTGACTTTATGAGAATTAAAAAGGTGGGTGAGTATTAAATGTCTCATTTATTATTTAAAAGTGAGTTAATGCTTTTAATGAGAAAAAGTGAGATTTAATAAAGGCCCTAGATCTCATTTAGTTGGCTTTTAATCTAGGCCATTGATTTGTAAGTGGTGGTTACTCAAACAAAAAGGCTAGGGAAAGGCATTGAGAGTATCATTGTTCACTTTCACAAAAGAGATTTTTGAGAGAGGAGAGAAACAAGAGAAGAAAAGTTGATTTGGAGAGAAGAAGAAGAAAACCCTTGAAGAATTTTCAGCCCGAGGATGAGCACAAATTCCAAGGAAGGCACACTTTTCTAGGCAAATAATACCAGCATTTATTGAAAATATACCAGCACAGAA
Source organism: Pseudotsuga menziesii (assembly GCA_001517045.1). Taxonomy (NCBI): domain Eukaryota; kingdom Viridiplantae; phylum Streptophyta; class Pinopsida; order Pinales; family Pinaceae; genus Pseudotsuga; species Pseudotsuga menziesii. The sequence continues at coordinate 172,062 of LPNX010232973.1, forward strand.
ATCAAGGAAGTGGGCACAGTTTTCGAGACTGAAAGCTGGCACGGAAATTGAGGCGCAAATACATAATTTAATGCAGCTGTACAACAGTCCGTATAGGCTTGAAAATCGAAGTTTGGCACAGATTTTGAGGCAGGCATTTGGCATCAATTTCGAGAGAATTTACAGATCGTACATCAGCATTTAATGCAGGTCGTATAGTCACAACTGTGAGCTGTACTGTACAGAATTTAATGCTGGCCGTACAGTAGTTTGTCAATGAGCTTTTGGCACAAATTTTGAAGAAGAAATTGGGAGATAGTGTTGTCCGCCGATTGCACACCAACAGTAGAAATCTTCTAAAAGCTGTCTCCTCACTTGAGAAAGTGGGAGAGGTGTGACCTTGGGGGCAAGCACAGAGCTAGGTACTGTCACCTACTCCTAGCTCCTCTGTTTAGGCTAACTCCTAACGAAGCCAAGGGGGGTCGTCCCTAACAAAGAGTTTTCTATGGCTCAATGTTTAAGTTAATTTTTAGATGTTTCGGATGCGGATGGGTGTTGTTTAGGAGTTATTGTGATTTAAGATGATTAATGTGATGAATTTAACACAAGACAAAGCAATCCACGTTGCTATCACCAGAATTGAAAGATAGACAAATATTTGAGAGCTTCACGAAATAGATAAAGCATTCACATATATGATTTATAATCAAGCATTTGATGGACAAATGGCCCAGATTATCAACAATGCTAAAAGATGGGACCAGTGCCTATGGAGTCAACTTATCAGAGATGCTTTGAGTGTAAATATGTGGATCCCAAAAGATGCCAGTGAATTTTAGGTTTTGCAAGTGCTCTAGGTAAGTTTTAAGAGTTTTTTGTTTGTGATCTTCACTTATGGTGGCTGGATGTCCTAACCGGTAATACCTTCAGTGGCTC
>LPNX010232973.1:172992-209567 GCA_001517045.1 Pseudotsuga menziesii
AAAATAAAAAACACTCTTCCCCAAATGGGGAAGAAAAACCAAGTATGGGAGGCCCTATCCCACTTAGCCTTGTTTTATTAATGAATTACAAATGCCTTTGGAACTTAATCCTTGTCAGGACTTTGAGAAGTAACTTAAGTAAAAGTTAAAAACTCTTATGAGTTTGTACAAAGGAGAATGACTTCTTTTTTGGCTTTGGATCCTTGTCTTTGGATCTAGCTCTGCTTGCTCTCTCTTGTTTGGTTTTGTTTTTGGTTCACCTGTGGATAAGAGCTCTAAACAAGGACTAGTGAGAGTGTTAGGAAACCAAATTTAACCTGTGATTCAAAAAGATTAAGTGGATGAGAAGACAAGTGCCTTATGAGATGAAACAGGAGATCAAAACAATGGAATAAGACCCAAAATCAAAACTTGGAAAAGATCAGGCAAGCTCACCGTTTTTTATGTAAAATGCACGATTTTTGGCGAAATGACTTGGGATTTTTTGCGAATTTAAAATTAAAGATTTTTTAACATTTTAGGCTAATTTCCAGAATCTGGAAAATAGCATAAAATTGCAGAAAATCAGTAAAAAAACAGCAAGTACGAAATGGCACGCTTTTCGAGAAAAAGTCAAAATTAAAAAAAATAATTTTTTTGAAAAATTTTGAAAATTTTTCTGATTTTTTAATGAATTTCCAAAATTTAGAATTAATAAAAACCACGAAAACCAGCAAGCCCAAAAAATGGAAAATTTGCACGTTTTGTTTTTAGAAAACTTGTGCACGTTTTCCAAGGCAAAAAGAAAGATGGATTTAAAAAGGAAATGAAACTAGATCTTTAAAAATGGACTTTTAGAAAGATGGATCTAGCTTTGAAAAAGTAGATCTAAGGCTAGAAAGCCTAGATCTAACTTAGTAGAAGCCAAGCAAGCTTAAAATAAAGATTTAAATGACTTGATAACTTCTACAAAAGTGGAAAAGAGGTAGGATAGAACCTTGAAAATGGAGATCCACTTGTAGCAACCAAAGTAACCAATAGATTTTTTTGAAGTTTGTGGTTTGATGGATGAGGCAAGCAAGCTCTTCGCTTCTTGATTTCTTAAAGTAGAAGACTCCCTTAGGCACCTGTAGAATGAATGCATAAACCAAACAAGAGCTCGTGTTTGGGAGAATACCTGAAAGCCACAAAACTTAAGAGAAAAGCATAGATCAAATAATATTGTGCTAGATTGTTAGCCTTCTAATCACAAGATCATATACTTAAGAATCAAAAGAAATGAACTAAGAATGGTATCACCTTGAACAAGATGAAGCATGTCACACAAATAACTCCCACATGGACCTCCAAAGTCTTCTTGCTTTATTCAAATTCAAAAGATATTACAAATTTTTCCAGAGTGTACTTGCATAAATTCTCCATCCCAATAGAGCTGAAAGAGTCTCTATTTAACAAATGAGAGAGTGCTAAAACCCTAAAACCAAAAAACCAACCCTAACCAGCTTAGCCACCTAACAAAGAGCCCAGACCTAAACCGGAGAACCGGGAGTAAGGGGAGGCCTCCACCCAGGCAAGGCGCCCCCACTCCAAACCTGTGCACTGAAAACAAGCCAAGGATGAGCCCACATGTGTGATGTAGGTAAGCTCATCCTTAGGTCTGGCTGGAGCCTCCGTTAGGTTTGGGAAACCCACTGATGGTGCAAGCTTTAGTCTTCACCTCGATCAAATCACCAGACCAATGAGTGCTCTCCATCTCATCTTTAGTTGGAGATGACATGTCTGATAACTGATAATAAATTAATTGCTCTCTTAATGATGACTGAAGCTGAGTTATGATAACTCCAATCATCATAAGTGTTCCATGAGATGTCATTTAGCCTTTTACTTTACTAAATTTGGATTAATTTGGAGAGTTTTAGTTTTCTCCAAAATAATCATTTTTTTTAATAAAAAACATTTTTTACTAAAAATCGTTTTTTTACTCAAAACTGACTTTTTGAGTAAAAGGGCATTATGTGTCCGATTGCTGATCTGAAAGTTGGCTCTGACTGGCTGGTTGATCAAGAATGATTTTTGGCTTAAGGTTAGAGCCTTCAGTCGCTGAATTCTGAGTCCGAATCATGAACGGGTTTTTTCCATTTAATTTATGGAAAAATTAACCCCAAAAACTTAGGAAAAGTAATTAAAAATTAAAAAAATAATTTTTCACTGTTCTAAAAAGATTTTTTCGAATTTTTTTTTATGTGTCCAGATGACTTAGGACATGACCATGATCTATCTAAATAATGTCTAGTAGGCTTATAACACTCAGTTGGGCTCTAATAACCCCCCAAGGCCCAGAATTCAACATCGGGCATTCCAGCTTTGGAGGAAGCGGGAGAAAACCTCGTCAATTATACTCGGCTGAAGGCAAAGCATAATTGCCAGGGGCAAAAAACTCCCTGGAATACCTTATTTGAGATTCTACGTCTCAGGAGACCGAACCACTCAAAATATCCTACTAGCACATTTTATTACAAACCCCGTGGGGCCATGGTCAAAATTATTCAAATAAAAAAGTGACTAGCCAATATTGGCTAGACAAGCAGACGGATCAACTGATACACTGGAATCAGACTTTGAACAAGTCTATCAACCGGCGGCTCCTCAGGTAACCCAACTATGGTACAAAAAGTTGGATAATAGATAGTACTGCTGTTGTAATTTTTAATTTTTGCTTAGAAATAATAAATTCTCTATCTGAAAACAGGTTTTCCCTTCGGGGTTTTTCCTGGACCATTTTGGTCAAAATTTTGAGTCTAAATTTCATGTGTGTGTTGGCTGCTATAATTTTCTGAGTGTGAAAAAGTTGGCTGCCATTTAAATTTCTGAGTTGCTTATGTTAAAAGAATTTCACGTGTTTCAAACAAAAGTGAATTTTTTTTAATTATAAATGATTATGCATGCTGGGGTTTGGGCATTAAACTACATGCAGTGAAATTAAACTTGAAATCGGGTTGGGGTTCCAAAATTTTCACATTGATCAGCATGACTAATCATCAAACTCATCTCCACTGCTCCAACTAGAAGTAGAACTAAAATTAGGACGAGCAAGGCAGAGGCACATCATCATCTGGTTGAAGCTCGAAGTCCTCAAGGTCATCTACAACTATAGTATTAGTAGTAGATGAATCCCTAGAAGCACGAGGTTAGGGTTCATCTTATAGCTTTAGGGTTAGATTCTAAGTTGCACGAAATTGGGAAACAGGGATGAGTTTCCGAAACAGGGATGTGTTTGAAACATGACCCCCCAAATTTTTGAAATGGGGATATATTTCAATGTTGGTCCTTCAAGGACATTATTCAATGAGTCAACACCCTACAATTTTGATGAAACTTCCTAATCCAATCGTTAAAATAAGGTAGAAAGATTCCCATGCTTAATAAGTGATTTTGCTTGATGAAGAGTACATTTTTTATTAAGGTCATGACAAAGGGGTTGATGTGCTTGATTAAATGCCAATTGCATACCCTCATACATAATAGAATTTGGTGGAAACTTTGCAATCCTTAAATCTTGAAAACCATTAAGTTTGTTGAATTTTGAATGGGATCTAAAATTCTACTTTTTGCATATGAAGTCTGATGAGGTTGGAACCACTCTCAAATATCTTGAAACAATTAATGGTAATGTTAAAAATTTAAGTAAAAAGATAGAAAATGAAAGATAAGGAGAATGTCACTTTTAACATTACCATTTAGAATTTCCAAATCTGCTTAGTAATTGAACAAAACAGAATTTTTTCCAAACAACTCGGCCACTTCAGGTTGGGGCTCAGCCGAGTTAACTGCTTCGGTATTGAACGGGTAACCCGATCCGGTTTGAAGGCCGAGTAAGCTCGTTGGAGGGTCAACTCGGTCAACTCGGCTAAGCATGAGTGCGAGTTAACTGATTTTTTAAATAATGTGTAACCGAACCGGTCACGCGATCCGGTTTGAAGGCCGAGTCAGTTCGGTGGAGGGTCAACTCGGTCAACTCGACTGAGTCCGAGTTCGAGTTGACCGATTTTTAAAACAATGGGTTACCTTGTGGGCACCTTAGGTTGCCATCCTGGATTGCCTGTCCACCAGAGATTTTTGTGGGTTATTGTAGTTGGAACTTAGTGCTAAAGAGTGTTTTCTATGGAGTTCCCTAATCGCTTGGCCCCTTTTAGAAGAAGGCAATGCATTGCTTTCACTCTACAATCTCTAGCAAAAGGCCAAAAAAATGAGCAAGGTAAACTATTGATCATTATAATCAACATTTTGGGTTGGCTTGGGACAAATCTTTCATAAAGCCGATGTAGTTAGCCATAGAAACAATGTTTATACTATCTCTGCTCTTACTAAGGCTTATGGCCACCACTGTTTGAAGCCATTGGTGTCTTGGAGTTATTCAGGATCTTTGGTTGTAAGTCAAACCTTATTGTTTACAAGTTTACAACATTATCATTGATGCTTGTGGGAAGAGATGCACCCTGTGATCGATTCAATCATTCCACTGCAAAGCTCTAACAAGTTGGTGTTTATCTCGGTACAGTTTTTCAGAAATCCTTTCTTCTTTAGTCTCGATTTCAAGTATCTTTTAGGCCAAGTTTCAACTTTTTGTTGTTTAATAAGTTTGGTTTTGGATTGTCAATGATAACTTTATGGCTTGTCAGCCGATGTTTATCTCAATACAATTTTTCAGAGTTCCTTTCTTAAGTAGACTCGATTTTAAACATCTTTTAGGTCTAGTTTCAACATTCTGTTGTTTAATAAGTTTGGTTTTGGATTGTCGATGATAATTTTATAGCTTGTCGGGTGTGTTGTAAAAACATGTAATCAATCTTCAAAAGACGTAATTCAATACATGTATTTAGTAACTTTAATTTGAATTGTCAGTGGTATCTTGATAACTTGTTGACTTGATGAACATTGGCAGCTCCTTCACGAAGTTTCACATTCAACTCAACCCCCAGCAGCCAATGTTCGTGTTCGTATAGCCTTGTATAATGGGAATTCATAAACGAAATCTAAATTAGTTAATTTTTAATGAATTTGTTTTGATCTTTCATAATATTTTGTTAAATATTGATTTCAAGGTGATACCATTTTACTGAACCTGTCATTTTGCTTTACTTGAATATGTTACATGCAAATTGTTTTTTTACTAAGCCCAAAGAAAAATGTCTGCATGTTTTGTAAATTATCTGGAGAAAGTAAAGATAAAATTTCCAAATATTTGTCACGCTTATAAATATTTAATGCCAAAATTTCCTCTTTGCTAAATTTAATCAGAAAACATTTATTTAAGAAACATTACAATCATTATGTATGGTTATGATTTTTGAAGTAAAAAAATATTAAAGTTTACTCACCATCCTTATTTCAATAAAAGATTTCTTCCATCTCTTAGATTTACTCAATTTTTGCCACTGTGAAGAGGGCTTAAGATTCATTGTAGTCCATGATGATGTTATTCGAGTTTATTCTTCTTATAGTTCTGAATTAGGTGTTGTGCAAAACCAAAACCATATTAGTTGGAGTTTTGTATGGTTTCTCTAGGAAGCAGGCTCTTCCTGTTCATCTGATGGCTCTAAACTGGTCCAATGTCTAATTTATTGCAGATAACTATTGTTTGCAAGTTCAACTATTCATACAGTCCTTCCCGTCTCTATTGTACTGCCACTCCATAGAAACTGGATCTCTGGACTTAATGAAAAATCATTAAGGAAGGTTAGTACATCAATGTTGTTGGACTCTCCCATATCCGAGTCTTCCCAATTTTTGTAGAATTTTCAGCACTCCCCCAACCTGGTTTTCCAACTTTGTTTAAAACATTGTTTAATGCCCAAACCAATTTGTTTTTCTGCTGCAAATTAGATTTTACTCGTAAACAATAAGGACTGAAACACAAAGAGAGTTTCTACAACATTTTCATGAACAGAAAATAAACCACATTCAACCATAAATTTTAGACACATTATTTTTGGTCCAATGACCCAGGAAAAACCCCAACCTCCGCGGAAAACCTGTGAGAGAGAGAAATTTCATTATCTGGAAAATTTACAGCAATGGACAGAAAAAAAAGCAGACCAACTTATCTCAACCGGAAGAATTTTTTTGTCTTGTTTCTTGTGCCCAACAGAAAAATACAATCTCAGAATTTTTCTTGTTTCTGCCTCGATTTTCGTGCTGCTGTATGGACTGTACGACAGGCGTACGGATTGTCTGTACGACCTGTCTCAAAAATCATGCCGCAGAAAAATGCCTAGGGATTCGTGCACAAAATCCTTCTCGAAATCCGTGTCTGAAAAACCTCCTCGAAAATCGTGCCCATACCTTCCTCGATTTTTGTGCACTGTACGAAATCTGTACAGTACGACCTGTACATACAAGCTGCAATAAATGTTGCCTCCTCGAAATTCATGCTTGCTGCTCTCCTCGAAATTTGTGCCCTCTCTTGCTGTACTTTCCTTCTCGATTTGCATGCCACAAGAAAAAAATTGCTTCTGCTCCAAGTTTTCTCTCTTTCTCAGAAAAAATGGCTCTCTCTTGTCTCAAGATGCAAAAAAGTGCCTCTTCACTTGGAAACTTTCCCTTTTGGTGAAAAAATTAGGGTGAATGAAAAGCCATCTAATTCTAGGGATCAGATTAGTCTAGATGAGTGGTTGTGATTAAAATCACTTTTCTCCACAAAATAATTAATTTCACTCACTTTTTAAAATTTTCACTTAAAGTGCACTTTTTCCCTAAAGTGCAATTAATGCTCATCTCAAGTCATTAATATAAAGTCCAAGTGACTCAAACCCCTTTTCCTAGTGACTTAGGCAAAAGTCACTTAGGGGAACAATTCCTAGGTAAATTTCAACACTCTTTCTTATCGAGGAAGTTGTTCTTCACCACACCCAACTTGTCTTTGAAGTGAATAAACTTGCCTCTTCCAAGAGACTTTGTCACGATATCTGCAACCTGCTCATCAGTGGAAATATATTGCAATGTCACTGCTCCTCTCTGAACATAATCGCGAATGAAATGATACTTGATCTCAATATGCTTTGACCGGTCATGAAAAACTGGATTCTCAGAGAGCTGGATGCAACTCTGATTGTCACAGTAAATCAACGTAGGCCTCAGCTCTTGATCAAATAAATCCACCAGCAACTTGCGAAGCCACAACGCTTTGCAACTGGCATGACTGGCTGCCAATATACTCAGCCTCTGCAGAACTCAAGGAAACAGACTTTTGCTTCTGACTGAACCACGACACTGTTGTCGAGCCCAAACTGAAACAACATCCGAAAGTCCTTTTTCCGTCTGCCACGCTGCTTGCCCAATCTGAATCTGTGATGCCAATTGAACTTGATCCCATTCGATCTCTTGTAGTCCAGACCATACTGCGCTGTCCCTGCACGGTATCTCAACACATGTTTTACGGCTACCTAGTGCACCCTTCTAGGCTCCACCATGAACTGACTGAGAGTGTTCATCGCAAAACACATATCTGGCCGAGAGTTGACTAGATACAACAAAGAACCAATGAGTTGACGATAGATATAGTGTAGGATCCACCAACTCTCCCCCAGAAGCATGAAGCTTCTTCCAGTTGGTGACCATCGGTGTAGACATCGACCTGCATACTTTCCTTGCCCCAGGAAAATATGTCCAGGCTCCTGCCAAACCTCCAATCCCAAAAAACAGTGCATCAACCCAATGTCCGTCATCTCATACTCTGAAGCAAGATCTTTCTTGCAAACTGCTATAGGTCTCTCTCCTCCTGTGATGTATAAGTCATCCACATACAACTTGAGAATGAGCGGATCATCTCCAACCATGATGAAATAGAATTCGGATCTGCCTCACTCTTCTGAAAACCCATCCGCTGTAAGTAAGAGTCAATTCTAGAGTACCAAGCTCTAGGAGCTTGCTTTAGCCCATACAAGGCTTTCTTCAGCTTGCATACATGAGACTCTCTCCCATGAATCTCAAAGCCCTGAGGCTGCTCAACATAAACCTCTTCCTGTATGATTCCATTGAGAAATGCGGTCTTCACATCCATCTGATGGATCTTCCAACCCATTTCCGCAACAATGAAAATCAATGCCCTGATAGAAGTATAACGAGCAACCGGTGCAAAGGTCTCAACATAATCAACTCCCTCAACTTGTGAGAACCCCCGCGCCACAAACCGAGCCTTGTACTTCTCCACACTACCATCTGCAACATGTTTTAGCTTGTAAAGCCAACGAGAAGTCACCACTGACTTCCCCTCAGGTCTCGGAACTATCTCCCAAACATCGTTCTTCATGATGGAATGGTACTCTTCCATCATGGCATCTCTCCAAACATGATGCTGAGAGGCCTCCTCAAAAGTAGAAGGCTCTGAATCATGAAGACTAGCCACTAATGCCATACCCAATCTGTCTGGAATATGAATACCCCTCACTGTCTCCTTGGGTGTCCCAAACTCCTTTGCTTCCTTCAAGGTGTCCCGAAGCCACTTAGGCTTCTTCTACCCTGAAGACTGCTCCCACACTGGTCTGTCCTCATTTGATGAACTACCAGAGGTAGAAACCCCAGTAACCTGTGAACCAGAAGCTGGAGTACCAACAACTGGTGAACCCTGTGATCCTGAAGCTTTGTATGGTGAACCTATAGTCTGAGACGCAAAAACTGTCCTCGAAGATCCTGCTGGCTGAACCACCGAAACTGGAGAACTTGTGCCTATACTATGTGGTCTAGTAACCCCGGAAACCTGCGAACCTGTCTGCTGCACTGAAAGTATCTGTGAATAGAGAAACTACCTAAGGTGTGGGAACCTGCTGCTCTCCTTGCTCTGACTCTTTAGACTTCCTGAAGGCCCACTCCTCCTCAAATCTCACTTCCCTCCTCACAACCATCTTCCTCTGAGAAGGAAGATAAATGCAGAAGGCCTTCGAAGTCTCATCATACCTCACAAAGATGCCTCTCTCTGCTGTGGGCTCAAACTTTGTCCTCTTCTCAGAAGGGACATGTGAGTAAGTTATGCAACCAAATATCCTAAAATAACTCACCTCAGGCTTCTTGCCTGTGAAACTCTCCTTAGGTGTCTTGTTCCCCACGACACGATGGGGACTCCGGTTTTGAAGATAAACAACTGTACTGCATGCCTCTGCCCAAAGGAAGAAAGGAAGTGACTGATCATGTAACATAGCTCTATTTGCTCCAACAATAGATCTGTTCTTCCTTTCTGCCACTCCATTCTGCTCAAGAGTGTATGGAACTGTCAACTGCCTCAGAATGCCCTCCTTGCTGTCTGCAATATCCATTGAACTCCTTGGAGGTATATTCACCCTCGTTATCCGATCTGAGAGCTCGTATCTTCCTCCTTGTCTGATTCTCCACAAGAGGTTTGAACTCTTGGAACCTCTGCAATACCTCCTTAGATTTCTTGCTCTTCAAGAAGTAGATCCAGGTCTTCCTAGAATGGGCATCGATGAATGTCACATAATACTCGAACCCTCTCAGAGAAACAACTGACATAGGTCCACACAAGTCAGAATGTATCAAGTCAAGAACCCCTGTTGACCTACTATCACTGCTCATAAAAGCAGTCTTGGTGTACTTTCCCAAAGCACACCCCCTGCATACCTCATTGTGCTCCGTGCTGAACTCTGGCAACCCTGTAACCATATACCTCAACATACGCAAAGCTGGATGATGTAGATGAGCCATCCTCTTGTGTCACAGCTCACAAAGCTTGCTGCTGTTGCTATGTGCCAAAGCATGCTGGGGCTTAAACAAGAACTTGTATAGTTTCTCATATCTAACTCCAATGGTTTATAAAGCAGATGGTCTTGCAGTCTTGGGAAACACACGCACATGTCCATCCAGGAAGGACACCCCAAGACCTCGATCCTTGATCATGGAAACTGAGATCAAGTTCTTCAACCCAGGTACATATAGTACATCTCTCAAAATCAGGGGACTCATGGTCTCCCTCTGAAAGGTAATGGTCCCACGCCCAACTGCTCTGACAACTGTGTCATCCCCCAACACTACCTCCACATCAATCTCTGACTGTGAAAGCTCGGAGAACATCTCTCGAGCACCTATCATGTGGCTCGAAGCTCCATTTTCAATATACCACGTTCTGGTGGTGGATGCACTCAAAGAATGACCTGTCAACAAGGAATACTCCCTCTCAATATCAACATCTGTACTGGTGATGATGGATGCTCTCTCTCTGTCAACATGCCCAGTGCAAAGAGAAAACTCTCTCTCAAATCTCGTTGTAAAATCCTCAACCTCTACTGAAGCTGCTGTTTGCTGCTGCTTCTTCTTCTTCTTCTGTGGACACTGCCCAGCATAGTGCCCCATCTTCTGACAAGCAAAGCACTTCACAGTGCTCAAATCCTTCTTCTGCCCATCCTGCTGCTTAGCCCCACCCTTCTTCGGACTCTTCTTGAACTTCTTTTTCCCCTTTGCTGTCAAAGCCACATTCTCCTCATCCACCCTACTAGTAAAGCGCTGCCCTGCACAAAACCCCTCCAAGTCTCCTCCTGAAACAAATCATCACAAATCCTGTCCCATGTAGGTATGTTCTCCCTAACCACTAGAGCCTCCACAAACACATCCCAAGGCTTTGAAACCCCATTCATAGCTGTCCGTACTAGCTCTGCATTAGGAACAACCTCCCCCAGTGCTGGAAGCTCATCTCTCACCTGAGAGATCCTAGTAAGGTAAGATATTACAACTTCCCCTTTGGCCATCTTGATACTTTTCAACTTCTCCCTCAAAACCATCTTCCTATTCTCGTTTGAGCTTTGAAACAAGCTGGTCAAAGCATCCCACATTTGATACGCACGTGTCTTACTCGAGATGTGAGGAATCACATGGTCTTTAACTGCATCTAGGATTATTCTTCTAGCCTTAATGTCCTTCTTATTGAAGGCGGGCAGTCCAACTGGATCGGCGGTAGCATCGGGAACAACAATAGGGTGAGTTGTAGTATTTTTGACTACTTCATCCCATAACTCATTTTCCTCCAACACAAGCAATATCCTAGCTTTCCATGGGACAAAATTCCCTGCCCCATTAAGCCTATCCTCCATCCTAAGTCCAGTTGCCATTATCTCTGCAAAGTTCAAGTTTCAACAAGGTGCTGCCCACTCACAAAAGAAATCACTGAAGTCTGAAATTTTTCACTATGTGTAAATCTGTCCTCTCTTTAACAAAACTCTAATACCATGTAGAATTTTCAGCACTCTCCCAACTCGGTTTCCAACTCCGTTTAATACATTGTTTTATGCCCAACCCAATTTGTTTTTCTGCTGCAAATTGGATTTTACTCATAAACAATAAGGACTGAAACACAAAGAGAGTTTCTACAACATTTTCATGAACAGAAAATAAACCACATTCAACCATAAATTTCAGACACAGTATTTTTGGTCTAATGACCTACGAAAAACCCCAACCTCCGAGGAAAACCCGTGAGAGAGAAATTTTATTATTTGGAAAATTTACAGCAATGGACAGAAAAAAAATCAGACCCCTTATCTCAATCGTAAGAAATTTTCTGTCTCGCTTTTTGTGCCCAAAAGAAAAAATACAAACTCAGAATTTTCCCTGTTTCTGCCTCTATTTTCGTGCTGCTGTATGAACTGTATGGCCGTACGAACAAACTGTACGGATTGTCTGTATGAGCTGTCTCAAAAATCATGCCACAGAAAATGCCTCACGATTCGTGCTTGCAAGCTTGCCTCAGGATTCGTGCCCAGAATCCTTCTCGAAATCCGTGCCTGAAAAACCTCCTAAAAAATCGTGCCCATACCTTCTTTCCTCGATTTTTGTGCACTATACGAAATCCGTACAGTACAGCCTGTATGGAGAAGCTGCAATAAATGCCGCCTCCTCGAAATTCATGCCTACTGCTCTCCTCGAAATTCATGCCCTCTCTTGTTGTACTTTCCTTCTCAATTTGCGTGCCACAAGAAAAAAATGCTTCTGCTGTAAGTTTTCTCTCTTTCTCAGAAAAAATGGCTCTCTCTTCTCTCAAAATGCAAAAAAGTGCCTCCACTTGGAAACTTTCCCTTTTGGTGAAAAAATTAGGGTGAATGAAAAGCCATCTAATCCTAGGGCTCAGATTAGTCTAGATGAGTGGTTGTGATAAAATCACTTTTCTCCACAAAATAATTAATTCACTCACTTTTTAAAATTTTCACTTAAAGTGCACTTTTTCCCTAAAGTGCAATTAATGTTCATCTCAAGTCATTAATATAAAGTCCAAGTGACTCGAACCCCCTTTCCTAGTGACTTAGGCAAAAGTCATTTAAGGGAACAATTCCTAGGTAAATTTCAACAATTTTGACTCTTGTTTGAAGTAGACAAGTTAAGTCAGGGAGTTTGGCATGAGTCATGCTTGTGACTTGTCACCTAAGATAGCGACTTATAGGTAAAGTTGAGTTAGGATCGAGAAAGTCTGACTTGCCAACAAAATTATGTTTATGTCATTTCTCGATACAGAAAAAAAATTACTAATTTTGTTTCGGACTTGCTAGTGAGACCAGGATGTTATATGCAGTTTATATGTATAATGATTTGGTATATCTGATGCAAAATTTCACAAGTTAAAATAAAAAGTAAATTATATCTGAGTGATTCAATTTATGTATAATGAAGCAAACAATTGTTGTCTTTTATAAAATTGTTGCAAAATCAAAATGCTGAAAGTATACTATCGGAGTATAATATTTTCATTGATGAAGTATTCATTTTTGGTAAGGCGTTGATATATTTTTCTTTTCTAACTATTCAGCGAGCCTACAGTATATAAATATTATTTTCCTTGTATTTGAAATGCCACACTATTTTATTATTGAATGATCATCTGTTTTGTTCGACCACAAATATTAACCGCTTTGATACAAAATCAGAGGATTCAAATACTAATTTTCTATGACTCAAAACAGGCTGAAAATTCTCAATAAAAGCTTGTCCTGTAAAATGTTTTCATTATATTAAAGCGTTCTGTAGAATTAAAGCTCTTTTCCTTGAAATTTCATTGTACATGGCTATTTACTTAGTAATAATATCTTACCATTAAAAGGAGTCATAAATAAGTCTATTAAACTATTTAGAAAAGATATTTGAATATGTTAACTAAACCCTTATAAATGAAAACTTACTTTAAAGATACTTTGAAAATGGTTTCATTGAGTTATTTAGTTTATGAAGTCAAATATTTCATTTGACATTGTTTTCGTTTTCTTTTCAATTAGAAAGCTAAGAGGGTTTCATTCAGAGAATGTTTTGTTTCCTTATTTTTTAAAAGGTATGGATGAGCATATTTTATTTGTCATTTATCTTATATTTATATGTTTCCTTTGCAATCAATTTTGATTTTATTCTGTTTCATTTTCATTATTCTAAGGTTATAGGAAATGGGCATCTTAAACATTGACTTGGGCAAAAGAGTAAGTTATATTATATGACTAGCTTGCAGAAAGGCGTGATTTAATTAATTGAAATACAAAACCTTTAGAATGAATGAAAACAGACTAAAGAGTTGAAATGGTTGGAAACCGAAGAAAACTTGAATTAATAAAATCTATTTTTATAAATTGTCCGATATGATAAAATTACAATAGGCCTTTGGGATTATATAAGCCTTATCGTGACTGTTCGTAAAGTCACGATAGTTCATAATAATTTTTTTATTGTTCTTAAAAGTTTGGTTGGGTATATATATATATTGGTTGGGTATATATATATATATATATATATATTTTTTTTTTTTTCATTTAATCAATATATATTTTATTTACTGTATATAACATTGCCCTCTTCTTTTAAGATGCTTTGTCCTCAAAGCAGGGCAATGACGGATGTTGTTGAATGAATTTCTCAGTTTCCCATGAAGCATCTTCTTCTGGACAACTCTTCCACTTAATAAGGTATTCTTTGATGATGCAATAACATAGTCTTCTTTCTCTTATGTTGATGATGGGTTCTGGTTCTAATACAAGCTTTCCTTCTTCATCCAAGGTAGGAAGTGTCGTCTGAGCCGATTGCTGTTGACCCAACCATTTTTTGAGATTCGAAACATGAAAAACATTGTGAATTCGACTCTTGTATGGTAACTTCAACTCATATGTTACTGGGCTAATCTTTCGGATAATTTGATATGGTCCATAAAATTTGGGCGCTAGCTTCTTCTTCCCTTGTTGCTTAAGTGACAATTGCTTGTAGGGCTGAAGCCTCACAAATACCCAATCTGGTAATTCAAATTCTTGCCCTGTTCTATGTTGATCCGCTTGCTGCTTCATATGATTTTGTGCCATAGTTAAATTATCCTGAGTACTTGCATTATTCTTTAATTTTCTTCAAGTTGACTCTTTACTGCAGGTACTTTTGCATCACCTTGAACTAGTTCTTTCCATACGGAAGGTGCATAACCATACAATGCTTGAAAATGTGTCATTTTTGCTGACGTATGATAAGTGGAGTTATACCACTATTCGGCAAGATGTAACCACTGTAACCATTTGTTTTGCTTGTCAGTGACGAAACTACGAAGATAGGCTTCCACACATTTGTTAACAATTTTCGTTTGTCCATCTATTTGGGGATGATAGGATGAGCTCATGTTAAGAGTAATCCCAGTTTGTTTGCAAAATTCCATCCAAAAATTGCTTGTGAATTTGGCATCTCTGTCACTAACGATGATTTTCGGAAATCCGTGTAATTTGTAAATATATTTACCGAATACGTCAGCGATTTGTCTAGCGGAGTCAGTTTTCTTAATACCCATAAAATGTGCATATTTTGTTAATCGATCTACTACCATGAAGATTTTGTCCTTGCCTTCGGATACGGGTAACCCTTCAATAAAATCCATGGAGATTTCCTCCCACTTCTGGCTTGGAATGTGAAGCGAATGGAGTATCCTTGGGGTCACGACATTTTCGCTTTTGTTTCTTTGACACGTGTCACACTCAACCACGTACTTTTGAATGTCTTTATACATCCCCTTCCAGTAGAAGGATTTCCTGGTATTGTAGTAAGTTTTGAAAAATCCTACATGTCCTGTAGCAGGTGAGTCATGGGACTCCTTAAGAACCTTAGCTTTGAATATGGATGCAATGCTTAAGTAAATCCTTCCCTTATAGCAAAGGATGTCATTCCTCCATTTAAGCTTGGGATTGCGTTTTGGATTAATTATCAAAGCGTAGGTATTTGGATCCTTGGCGTATTCACTTCTAATTTCATCCAACCACTCGGGAACTGCAACTGAAATTGCATAAGACTCGGGTTCCTCATCCCTTCGGGAAAGGGCATCAGCAACTACATTGTCCTTCCCCCTTTTATGCAATATCTCTAAGTCAAAAGTGGCAATCTTTACTATCTGTTTTTGTTGTTCGGTCAATAATGTCTTTTGTTGTAAAATATATCGAAGACTGTCGTGATCGGCACGTATCAAAATTTTACTTCCTAGAAGTTATTGTTGCCATTTTGCTAATGCATGTATAATGGCAAACATTTCCTTGTCATAAGTGGACTTTAAACTCTCTCTCTTATTGAGCTTCTGGATTTTGAATGCTATTGGATGACCCTCTTGTATCAACACTGCTCCAATCCCAAATCCTGAAGCATTGCACTCAACCACAAAGGGTTTTGTGAAATTCGGGGTTGCTAATACTGGCATGGATGACATAATTTCTTTCAATGCATCAAAACAATTTTCAGCTTCATCATTCCATCGAAATGAATTTTTCTTCAATAAATCTGTTAGAGGGGTAGTCCTATGGGCATAATTCTTCACAAATCTTTGATAGTATCCTTTCAAGCCTAGAAACCCTCATAACTTCGACATGTTATCTGGTTTGGGCCACTTAATGATTACTTTGATCTTACTGGGATCGACTTTGACTCCTTCCTTTGATATTATATGGCCAAGATAGTCCACTTCTTCTTTTCCAAAAGTGCATTTTGACATTTTTGCAGAAAATTGATGTTCTTCCAAGATGGTTAGTACTTGATCTAAGTGGCGGACATTTTCTCTCCACGTTTTGCTATATATGAGGATATCATTAAATAATACTAATACAAACTTTCGTAAATATGGCTGGCGCAATTTGTTCATTGCGGCTTGGAAGGTGGCTGGAGCGTTAGTTAACCCGGAGGGCATTGCTTTGAACTTATAATGGCCCTCATGAGTACGAAAAGTAGTTTTGGCTACGTTTTCTAATCTAACCCTGATTTGGTAATATCCTGATCTCAAGTCTAATTTTGAGAAGTACTTAGCTCCATGAAGTTCATCCATCATCTCATCGATGAATGAGATAGGGAATTTATTCTTAATTGTTACCTTGTTGAGTCCTTTGTAATTTATGCACAACCTGAAAGATCCATCCTTCTTTCGAACAAGCATTACTGGAGTTGCATAAGGGCTTTTGCTCTTTGAAATGACTCCACATTTTAACAAATCTTGGGTCAACCTCTTGATTTCTGTTTTATGGTGATAGGGATATTTGTACGGTTTGATATTGATAGGTTTTTCCCTTGGTTCCAACTCAATCAAGTGCTCAGTCTTCCTATTTGGTGGGAGCTCCATCGGAAGCCCTTGGAACACCTTGTGGTGTTTTTGGATTAGCTCTTGTATCTTTGATGGTTTGCAGTCATCTCCTTCACATGTTAGCAACTCCATCTCTTGACATTGAATTATGTACACAGGTGCTCTTTTTTGAATTAGCATTTCCATCTGATGTGAAGTAACCAATTGAGTTTGGGGTGGTTGGAAACTGTATAATTTGTATTTTTTCCCTAGCCAATTGAACTTGATGAAGTGCTCTTGATGGTTAGCAAAGTAATTACCCAATGTTTGCAACCACTGGATTCCCAACACAACGTCTACTCCTCCAAGAGGTACTGCAAAGAAGTCGGATTCTAGGTTATACTCTTGCATTTGTAATTTAACCTTGTGACATTTTCCCACATTTTCAATCTTCTTATCGTCTGCTACCATAACCTTCATGTTAGGCATTGGAAAAACGAATAAGTTGAATATCTTAACAAGATTAAGATGGATAAAGTTGTGTACTGCCGGTATCTATGAGAATCAAAACATTGTTGTTTTTGATATGTCCTTTTAGCTTCATTGTTTGTGGTTGGGATATTCCTGTAATGGCGGCTAATGAGATCTTTGGTGTATCATCTTCTAGCTCTGAGTGGCAGTCATGCTGGGTTCCTGTATCTTCCTCATTTGACTCTTCACATTCTGATATTTTTTCTTTTTCTTCGGCTTTGCAAGCATATAGTTTTTGGGGGTTGCTCCTTTGCAAAATCTATGCTTAAGATGCCATTTCTCTCCACAATATTTGCACTTTCCTTCCCTCATCCTCTGGATTTCTAAACTAGGTTTCCTTCCCTTAGATGTGGCGGCGTATATCTTGAAGTCCCTATATTCCCTGATTGGGGGGGATTCCTCTTGGAGTAGTTTTTGTCGAAGCTACTTTGAGTGGATCATTTAAACTTGTTCTCGATGATCTTGGCCTTACATCTTTTCTTCTCTATGGTAGAAGTGTTATGTAATTCTAACACATCCCAAATGTGCGGTTTTAATCCATGTATGTATGTTTGTAGATGTTGGTCATCAGTTAGTTCTGGAACTCGAGTTACCAACGATTCCCATTCACATGTGTACTCATCTACACTGCTTTTCTGTTGCAACCTGGTGATCTTGGCAAGGAAGTCTTTCTCGGTTACACTTTGAAACCTCTTAAGAAGATCGTTTGTAAAGTTATTCCAATTAAAGGAACAGACTTGGGTTGTCGTCTTCCACCACATGTACCAATTGTAGGCATTTCCCTCCAATTGCATGGCAACGTACCTAATTTTCTCGCTATCATAAGGTATGTTATGGATGTCAATGTATTCCTCTGCTTTATTGATCCATGCGATGCATTGTTTTTTGTCACCATCGAATTTGGGTAACTCTAGTTGTACCCTTATCTGGTATCCATGTACTTGGGGAATTGATATTGACGGAATGCTAAAGAAGGGAGCGTCATGGGGTGGCATTGTGTCGTGTTGGCCTAGCGATTTAGGCGTATTTGGAGGAGGTGTATTGAAAGGGTCTAGGTGTGAATTATGGCTAGGTGGGGGAAACGAAGTGTGCTGCGGTAGTTTGGCCAAAATAATGTCAAGAGACTCTTGAGTTTTCTTTTGATCTACCTCCATTGCATTGATGCCTTTGTTCTATTCTTGCCTTGAGTCCTACTAATTCATTATTGTTTTTGTCGATGTCCGCCTTGAGTTTTGCATATCTCTTGTTGACTTTTTCGTCCAATTGGTCCAATTTGGCATTGGTATCTCCCATTCTGGTGACTACTAGGATTTTCTCTGTGTTGAACCTTGATTTATTTTTCTTGGCTATTTGAAGCCAGCGAACCACAATTTTTTTAAGATAATAATAATAATAATAATAATATTATTAGTTTTTTTAATGTATATATATATTAACTTGGAAAACTTTATGAAAATAAATTATATAATAATAATAATATTATTATTATTATTATAAAAAAATTTATTTATTAATTTGAATGTTTGTAAATGTGTGCAAGCGACGGGAGGAAGGAGTGGTGGAGCGGCGGAGGGCGGGGTATGTAGCGCAGGGGAGAGGAGTGTAGGTCAACGGTGAAGAAAGTGGATAGAGGGCGTGGGAGGATAGAGGCAAATGGGAAAATAAGTTCGCGCGAGGGGTGAGAGAGGCGTGGGGAATGAGGAGTGCGTAGTGTTTGATGCAGCGTGGGGGAGTGTGTGCAGGGGAATGAAGAGGGACATAACAGATTGTGACAGTAGTGGAGAGGTCGGGGAAGAGGGGTGCACACGAAGATTAGGGGTGACGGAAGAAAAGGCAACAACAGGGAGTACGAAGGTGGAGGTGTGAGCAGCTGTGGGAATGGAAAAATGCAACAGTATGAGATGCGCGGGGGTTGCAGGCTATGGCAGCGCATGAGGATGAGAGGGAGAGCCGACGTGGTGAAGGAGGACACAAATAGTGGAATGGGACGCAGGATGAGTGCAGGTGGCGGCCGGATATGGTGGTAGACAATGATGGATGGAGGATTTGGACGACGACGATAGGAGCTGTGGGCGTCACGTTGGTGCTCTGATACCAGTGAAATGGTTGGAAACCGAAGAAAACTTGAATTGTTAAAATATATTTTTATAAATTGTCTGATATGATAAAATTACAATAGGACTTTGGGCTTATATAAGCCTTATTGTGATTGTTCGTAAAGTCACGATTGTTCATAATAATTTTTTTATTGTTCTTAAAAGTTTGGTTAGGTGTATATATATATATATATATTTCATTTAATCAATATATATTTTATTTACTGTATATAACAAGAGTGCCCACTTTATTTCACATCTAGTTGTTCATCTCTAGAGGTCTAAAGAATTTAGTAAGAATGATTCAAAGGACAATTTCTTCCTGACATGCTTGAAGCACCCACGATAATGGTCTCTTCTTGTGACTCAAAGCACATTGTGCATGGTGAAACAAATCTCGTAGTTAAATTTGCTTGGCAGCATTCAGTATGAGTATTGTCTTTTATGTAATGACAAGCTTAATGCGGATACTGGCCTAATAAGAGGGTATTTGTATAGTGTATCATGTTTTTCAATGAAACATAGATTAAACACTTGCAGTTATCTGATTGTACTTTTTTGTGTGCTTTCTTTTGCTTTCTATCACTACCAAATTTACTTAAATATTCTAGATGGATGGTTTGTTCAAGCATGAAATCCATGACATCATACTATACTCCATAATTGCCATAATTTGCAACTTCATACTCTATTCCATTTTCAACTTGTTTCTTGTTCAAGTCTCAAAGCTATAAAGTTTTTCCTGTTTTCAATTTCAACCAAATTTTACCAGTCCATGCGATTTACATTTTATGTCATTTGTCTGTCTACTTTGAAGATAAATTGCAAGTAATCCACCTTCTCTGGTTTCTGACTGTTGGACCTCATGATACGGCGGAGTTCTGTTTTGGACATATTTTGTAAAGATTTTCCTACTTTAGCATTTATATGCTTGTAAAGTTTCTTGGTTTCTCATCTTCAGACTATGTTTTTATATCCTCCTTATTCAAAGTTTCATTATATCCTTAATCCCCGCCCTTTCATCCTCCCAAATTCCACATTACATCACGATCTTGTAATCTTTGTTGAATTTTGCATGCCCTTGATCAATGGCCATGTTTTGTAGTATGTTTTCTTCCAAAGGTGCTATGAGGTATACATTTCACTTAACCTATTTTTGGACACTATCAAAACACTACCAAATCAAGGACATATATAGAGAGAACTCTCGTCTTGGCGCTCAAAATGACTAGACGATCAATGGCTCAAAATACACATAGCTACAATACTTATTCACTTTGAAATTTTGCTAAGGTATTATCATGATTTATTCTAAACAAATTTGCAAATGGATGAACCATGGGTAGGCTTTAATTTTCAAAGGCTGTCCTAATAAGACCATCTCATCTAATAATATTTGCTTCATTCTTTAGTGCTTTGTTTGCTTTACTTTTCCTTGTCATATGAATAAAATTATCTTATCTTTTCTTATCTTATAGTTTTGATAATTTATTGCATTTTTCCTTGCTCTTAATGAAAAATTTCTTCCAACAAACTTGTCATTTAGTTTTATCCTTTTTAATTAAGAGCCAGGGTCTGCTCCCACAACCTCTTCTCTTGGTTTGCCTTGTATATGGATCTTTCAAGAGCAATATTCGTGCTCAAGTCCACAAGCTCCTACAAGAACACAAACTGGATTCCAAACTAATTGATTCATTGTTCGACATAATGGCTAAAGAGATAGAAATTCTAAACTTACTTTCATTGTGTATAAAAATTTTAGTGGATACATTGATTTCTTTATTTCTCCACTGTGTTCCAAGTCAACATAGGCAGGGACTTCTCTGCTTTGCAGCTCTATCTTGTTCATTTGTAAATCTTGGTCCCTGTTTGGGTTAAAGCAGCTGGAACAAAGAGACCATGAAACTGATGGTTACAGCGTGTGGATTATGAAGTTCATATACAACCATTTTCCATTTGCAAATTTCTGAAAATATTATGGCATAATTCTATATCAACAAGAGCATAATAGTAAATACATCTCTGTGATGCAGGATATATACTGTCTCGATGCAGATGGTGCACTGTTTGATGCTGCTTTGCTTGCAGCAATTGGTGCCTTTGCACACTGTGTGTACTATACCATCCTTCTTTGCAATCTTTTTAGTAATAGTAGCAATAGATTCTGTATTATGAATAATGCAAATTAGTATGGAAATTGCTTTCAAATCAATAATATGGATATCAAAGGTATTTATTTCCTACTATTATTTGGTGTGATTGATCACTTTTCCCACTACTTTACATATGTACATTGTTAAGATGAAATCTGTAAGTGCTGTGAGATAGAGACAAGCACCCCTCGATAATCTTCTTGCATGTACTATTTAACTTTAATAAGCATTGGGAATAACAGGAAAATACTAAATAGTAGCAAACTCTGTTAGCCTGCAGTACTAATGCATACCTAATGCTTTGCACCTGAAATATTAGGGATGAATTAGTGAGAGAAGCCACTCTGATTTTTTAGAAAGTCAGTTAAATACATTAACATCAGTTAAGCTTAAGCAATGATAATGCCTAGATTCAAGATTTCTGTTTAAACATATTTGCACAGACATGCTAGCACTATTTCATGGCATTGGCAAACAATTGCTAGGATACAGTGCATAAACTCTGTACTGATGTGAGATAGAAAGAAGCAGCTCTAAATAATCATTTTGTGAATGTAATAAGAGTTAATGCTCATTGGAAATGAGAGAGAAATAGTGGCAGGCAATTATTAGTTCAAATATGGATATGATACTTAATACCAGAAATCTTTGTGATTAATGTGTTGTTGCATACTTAGACTACCATAGTTAATTCTTTCGATTTTGAGAGCAGTCAGTCTCCAATTTTTGAAAAATGTCAGTTAAGCATGTTAAAAGGCAGTCTTATGCCAAAAAATACCTAGATCCATAACTTTTGTTTGAACTTACATAAATCCACAGCACGTGAGTGCACACACACACACATACACACACTCCAGTATAGTTATCCTGTGGCAAATAATTGCCATGATAAAGTCTTCAACTTATCAACTTGAACACAAAAGCAACCGGCTGGCTGGATTATATATGGACAGAATTTAATTGTGGGTCAGTTTTTCACTTAATTGAATATGGTCAGTTTTCAAGTGCAGCTAATTAATATCTCATGGTTAAATTTTTAATTTTTTACCATGTCTAGACATGGTGAATTTTTAATCGTTGTTATTTGTGGCTAACTGTGGTTAAGTACTCAAGCGGTTGTAGATGCATATGGATGTTGTTTCCTTTGTCTATACATTGTTTTACAAAATCAAATTTATCTTAACAGAACAGAGTTACAGGCTGTCCCAGCAATTCCTGTCAGGCAGTTGAGACCGAAAGATTGGAACAAAGTAATATCTAAGTTTAGAATTATTTATCCTTGTTCCTTGATTTTTTCCGTGGCTCTACATTTAGATGGGAGCTTGATGCTGATACTTTGACGGATGGAATTCCTTGCTTCGCTAGCTCTGCTAATATTGGATCTTCCATTCTAGTAACTTCTTCCCCAACTTAGAATTTTGTGAAGCAGAATATGCTTAGGAATTTCCTCTTTGCTAGTAGATGATCTAGGATCATTGGGTTCAGTTTCTTTTTTAGGTTTCCTCTCTGACTACTCCTTTTATTTTCCTTCCAATGACTCTTTATAATCCAGCTGGCCATTCTTTGGCAATCGAAGGATGAATCTCTTCTACATGATTGAATATCTTTTTTTGGACAAGCATCTTTCAGATGACTCCTCTCTAGATAGCGTGTACATCTAAAGGTAGTATTCCCATAATCATATTGTTGGGACCGATCTTGTTTGGGTTAACTTTGCTTAGGTCCAGCTCTACACAAATGCTAGCATAGGTAATAAATTAATAATACCTCTCCTGACTAGAATCCAATTTGATAATCTCACCCAGAGTATTTCTGATATCTTGCGCAATCTACTCCTCACAGTAGATGGTAAGGTTTGGCGATCTCACCTAGATTAGGGTTGATGCAATAGTCATTGTAGGGAGGTTAAAGTTAGAGAAGAAAGGTTTTAAGAAGAGTCGAACTTTGCCCTAGAACTGTTGGTTGTGGAGCCTGATTATTTTCCTGATACAGAGGTCTTGTTTCAGCTGTGGATCCTAGTTCTTGACAGGGGGGGTCCTGAAGAGATTTAAAAAAAAAAAATTGCTTTGTAAATATTGTAATTTCGTAGTCAATCTGGATCGTTTCTGTTGTCATGTTACATTACATAACATAACGTTCCCTAAATTAAAAAGTAATTAAAAAAATTCATGTCGGCTCATAACTTATGAAAAATAAAAAGTAATTAAAAAATTCATGTCGGCTCATAAAAAAAAAAAATCCTACACAGATTCATCTTAAGCCCCGATTTATTGAGCAGTGAGAGGGGTCCAATTTCTTGAGGTATAAATTTTTTTCTATTGTGAATTTCTTACACATCAATAAAAAATTCACACCTAAAGAAATTGGATCCATCTCGGTGCTTAATAGATCCAAGTTTAATATGGATTTATGCTGGTTAGGTAACAAATCTAACAGTAGAGATTTTGTTTGTCTTTTTTCCCCAAAAAACACCCTATTTTAATGAGGGCGTTGTATTACGGGTGTGTATAGTGAGAAAACATTGTGATTAAGAGAGGAGACTGTGAGCAAGTGAAGAAGAGGTTATTGCGGATGTGCTATCGGTTGTATCTCTTCATTTTGTTGGACGAAATGAAGAAAGGACTCGCTGTTTTTCTGTGGATGTAGCCTGTATCGGGTGAACCATGTATATGGGTGTCTCTCTTGTGTTTTATTTCCACATTTATTTTATTTTTATTGCTTTGCGATCTTTGTTTCTAAGTTTCTTACAACTGGTGTCAGAGCTGAAGGTTTATTTGACTAATAAACTTGCAAGAAAGGAGGGTTCCTGGGTCGAGTGGGAGCACTGGCGAAAGAAGGAAAGTGTAGGGTTGATAAATTTAACGGCCAAAACTACTAGCTATGGAAGATGCAAATGGAAGACTATCTATATCAGAAGGATCTTTTCCTACTGTTGGGCAGAAAAGCAAAGAAATCAACGACTATGAAGGATGAAGAATGGGAGGTTCTTAATAGAAAGACACTAGGAACAACAGGGCTGTGCTTGGCAGCGTCAGTGGCTTTCAACATTTCAAAAAAAAAGACAACAGAGGATCTGACGAATTGGCTACACTATATGAAAAACCCTCACCCTCCAATAAGGTTTTTCTTATGAAGCGTTTATTTAATATGAAGGTGTTAGAAGGTGGGTTTGTTGCTGATAATTTAAATGAGTTTAACACGATCACCAATAGGTTAAATTTTGTAGAAGTAAACTTTGATGATGAGGTTAGGGCTCTTTTGATTTTGTGCTCATTGCCAGAAACCTGGAATGGCTTGGTCATGGCTGTGAGTAATTTTGTCTCTGGTTCAAGCACTTTAAAGTTTGATGATGTTATTGTTGTTATCCTTAGCAAGGAAATGCGACGGAGAAGCACATTTGAGACATTAAGTCATGCTTTGACCGTGGAGAACAGGGAAGACAAAGGGACAAGGGAATCATAGGAAGTCTAAGAAAGGTAGATCCAAATCCAGACTATTGAAGTTGGAGTGCTGGCATTACAGGAAGAAAGGACACCTGAAGAAAAACTATAGGTTTCTAAAAGGAAAACAAGGAGATGGACAACATGAGAATAATTAGGAAGTAAATGTAGCAGGTGACTTGTTGCAAGATGCTTTTATCCTTTCATTAGATAATATTACCGATTCTTGGGTACTCAAGGTCTTCATTTCATGCTACACCCCATAGGAAATATTTTCAGGACTATGTTCAAGGTGATTTTGGATAAGTTTATTTGGGTGATGATAAACCATGTGAAATTGTTGGAAAGGGCAAGATACGGTTAAAGAATGGAAACCAATGGTTGCTGAAAGAGGTAAGGCACATTTCTGATTTGAGAAGAAATCCAATTTCAACAAGGCAGTTGGGAAGGGAAGGCTATACATTTATTTACAAACAATTATGAAAGGTCACTAAAGGATCACTGGTAATAGCAAAGGAGATAAGGTAGGTACGTTGTATTTATTCAGATAATGCTGACTCTTCTATTTCTTTAGCTTCTACATGGGTAGATACAACACTGTGGCATCATAAGCTTGGGCACATGAGTGAGAAGGGAATGCAGATTCTCCACTCAAAGAAGTTGTTGCTAGATTTGAAGCAGTTGATTTAAATTTTTGTGAGCACCGTGTTAATGGAAAACAAAAGAGAATCAAATTTCTCAAAGTTGGGAAGAAAAGAAGTGAAAACTTAGAGCTTGTGCATATTGCCTACAAATGTCTGGGGGACAACCTAGCTATCATCTCATGGTGGCTCTCATTATTATGTTACTTTTATTAATGATGCAACTAGGTAAACTTGGGTTTATTGCATTCGACAATAATATGATGTTTTTGATATTTTTAAGAAATGGAAAGTTTTGGTTGAGAATGAGACAAAAGAAAGGTTGAAGTGTCTCAGATCAAATAATGCAGGTGAATACTGCTGCAAGGAGTTTGATAGTTATTGTTCATACCATGGGATTTGTAGGGAGAAGACGGTTCCAGGAACACCACAAGAAAATGTGTGTCGAAAAGGATGAACAAGACAATCATGGAGCGTGCAAGAAGTATGAGGATGCATGCAAGATTGCCCTTACAGTTTTGAGCAGATGCTGCGGATACTGCTATATACTTAATAAATAGAGGACCTTCAAGCTCTGTTACTGGTTGAAATGACTGGACAAGCCACTGGTAATCATATGAAGGGATAGTGACCATTGTCACCTTAGTCACTTATCCCTAACTACTTTGGAAGTCAAAACCTCCTAGGGGAGAGCCCGATATAATCCTGCAAAAAGACACTTGGATGTACGAATGTATCTCATAAACAAATGGAGTTAGCGGCAGTGCCTAATGGAGTCAATCAAAATACAACATAAATCAAAATACAACATAAATATGGACAGTACAAGTATTATAGCAGCAGTGTATTCATCCAAGGCAAGCCAATAATATAACAAAATACTCCACATCTGCAAATGGTGTAAAGGATAAGCAAATATTAGTAGAAATACAAGTACTTCACCACAACCTTAATAATCCAAAACAGCATGAGCAGTATCACAAGTAGTAATGTGTCAGTTGTTAATGAAATCACTCATGACCACAATAATTGTTCAGTACATTCTTAGCATGAGTACGTACAATATGTGCACAACCAAAGGTTTACCATATCAAGGTACCAAACAAAATGTAAATGTATGTAGCAGGCGGTGCATGGGTAACTGTGTAAATGATTTATACACAACAGTACAGTAATATTTCAGTCCTCTATTCAAGTGTTTATGACAACATTGAAGTATCAACAGTATTGAGTACAAGGTGATTTTTAACATAACTTCATAATGGGAATTTATGGCAACTGTTAGTATGGGAAGGCCGCCACTGTAAGGGAAACCTTAAATGATAGTTGAAGGTCTGTCACAAAGTGTGACAGAGGGCTGTAACAACCTAAGGAAGGAGACCATGAAGGTATGAAGATGGATTGGGAAGAGGATGTGAGTTATAGGACCATCCCAAGGGACAAATGGTGGAGGGATGGAAACCCAAGGCTTAGTTTCAGCCCTAGAGCTGCCCTAAAGGACAAACCCAAGGTCTGTTAGGGCTATTTTAGGGCTGCGAGGGTTTAATTAGGGCAGCACATGGTTAAAAGAGGGTAGCGAAGTTTAAAAAGGGTTTAGGAGGGTGCAACGAGGGTGCTAGGATAGGCCTGAGGAAACGGAGTAGTCCTAGGGCAGCCTTTAAGGCAGACCCAAGGGTGGAAAAGGGAGAAAGGGAAGACATCGAGAGTGAAAGGGGGTGGCTATAAAGCAGCCGAAGGGGAAGGAGAAGGAAACAAAGGTTGGGGGGCTACTTCGTAGGACTGTTTTTAGGTATGGAGATGAGGATAAGGGTATAACAAGGTGCCCTAGTTCTAGGGATTTTAAGAAGAAAATGGCTTCCAAATGAGGAGAAGGAGCCTAGTTAGGCAACTATCCTAGAAAACTAAGGATAAACCCTAGAGGACTCTCACAAGGAGACGTGCCTCTTCTTCCTATGGTGACAAAAAGGCTGGAAATCCAATTCTAGAAAAAATGCAGCCCTAAAGCTACCATTTAGTCATGAACATGCATCATCTACCAACATTTAAATAAAGAGATAAGAAACCAAACCTCCATGTGCTAGTGTTTAGCCAACAAAACTAAGCATCACATTGCAAGAGAATTTAACCAAAGAACTCCAAAAACCAGCTTGCATAACAAAAAAAAGTCTTCCTCAAGAGGGGCGTATTCTCTCCAAAGAGCCCTAGTTAGGGTAAAATAGTAACATAGTAATAATCCCACTTATCTCATATCTTAAAATGAAAGTGAGGAGATCTATTTATATGATCTCACACTCACTTATTAGAAAAATATCCTGGCCGACAATCCTTTAAAATGTCAATTTGAAATTATAAAATGTCAACTTAAAATTAAAACAAAATAATAATAAAAAAAGGCCTAATGTAGGCTCAAGGTAGGCTACCCAGGGTATTTTCCCCTAGGTGCCAAAATAGCCTAAATAAGCGAATCACTTCAAATGACAGGCTGGAGTGAGTTGGAAGCGGGGCGTCATGCCCCTACTAACGACAAGATGGTGTAAAATCCATCAACGCCCCCTTAAACAACACGCACGACTTGGTGAAGGATAGAACGTCCTGATGAGGAAGAATGCCTAGGAGAGAGAGCGCCAACTGAATGAGAGGCTAGGAGGGTGTCCTTGTCGTTGTCAAGGAAGATCAAAGTCTCATATCTGAAACCAAGAACCATCAAAGCAAGCATGCATGCCGTGTAGTAATGTGACCTAAAGACAAACCTCTGGAGCCCCAGACACCAACCCCAAGGTTAAAAAGCCGAATAAAGGGCAAGCAACAATGCCATTAAGCCATATTACTTCTAAAAGAAGAGTCAAAGGGCTTTGCCATGACTAACGCTACAAAATAATACCCCTCTTGGTCGAATAATGGGCTTCTCTCTCTCTGGGATATATCTGAAGATATGCTGGGTAAAGGTGCAACATAACACTCCTTGGACAATGGCATTCTAGAGGAGTCATTGACATGCAAAAAGGCAAACTTCTCATTTTTGAAGACTTTCGATTATGAAGCTTTTGTACATATTGATAGAGAAAATAGAATAAAGCTTGAGGCAAAATCCAAGAAGTGTACTTTTATTGGATATAAAATTATTGATTTTGGTTATTGCTTATGGGATTATGAAAATCACAAAATTATTAGGAGTAGGGATGTGGTATTCAATACGAAGGTCATGTACAAAGATCAGTTGCAGGGAAAGAAACAAGAAAAAACAAACATGTAATACATAGTGCTTGATGAAATTTCAAAGGTGCCAAAATATCAAAATGTACAACAACAACATCAACGGGTACCTTAAACTCTTGCAAGTGTTGTTAGAAGATCTACCAAGTTAAGTCGACCCCTTGAATGTTCACTGATTTTGGTGAACCAGAAAGTTATGAGGAGGCAATTTGGGTAGAAACTAAAAAGAAGTGAGAGCAAGGCATGAAAGAGGAGATTGACTCTTTGGTACAAAACCAGACTTGGGACTTGGCTCAATAATTTGTAGGTAAAAGAACATTGCGGAATAAATGGGTTTACAGGTCGAAGGAAGAAGATGGAGGCAAAAATAGGTACAAGGCCAAACTTGTTGTAAAGGGGTTTGCGCAAAAGAAGAGTATAGATTTTGATGAAATATTTTCTCATGTTGTTAGAATGAATTCGGTTAGGACTATTTTAAGTCTAGTGGCAGTAGAAGATTTGCATCTTGAACAATTAGATGTAAAAACAACTTTTTTCCATGGGTATTTGGAGGAAGAAATTTATATGCAGCAACCATACGAGTATGAGGTCAAAGGAAAGGAGAATTTAGTTTGTAGGTTGAAAAAGAGCTTGTATGGCCTAAAGTAAGCTCTAAGGTAGTGGTATTTGAAATTTGACAGGTTTATGACAGGACAAGGTTATAGTAGATATCATTTTGACCACTCTGTTTATTTTAAGGGGCTAGATAATGGTAGCTATATTATCTTGTTATTGTATGTAATTGACATGCTTGTTGTAGGGTCTAACATGCATGATTTGGGTGCTGCAAAGAAAATCTTTGGTATGAGATTAACAAAAGACAAGAAAAGTCACAAGTTGACATTACCTCAGGGTGAGTACATAGAGAAAGCATGGGCAGATTTAGAATGCAGGATACAAAACCTTATTACACTTTTGGCCAACCATTTCAAACTGACTAATTAGATGTCTCCCAAGACATAAGAGCAGATAGAATACATGTCCAAGGTCCCATGCACATCAATAGTTGGTAGCTTGATATATGCGATGGTGTGCACAAGACCAGATATTGCACATGCATTGGGAGTTGTGAGTAGGTATAAGAACAATCTAGATAAAGAGCATTGGTAGGTTGTAAAGTGGATTCTTAGGTATTTGAGAGGCAATACTACTCATGCATTATGTTTTGGAGGTTCAAACATTGTTCTATAGGGATATGTTGATTCAAATATGGCAAGGGGTAAATATAGCAGGAGGAGCACCACAAGGTATGTTTCTACTGTAGGTGGAACAATAGTAAGTTAGATTTTGAAATTGCAAAGATTGTTGCACTTTCAACAGCGGAAGTAGAGTACGTTGCTGTTATAGAGCTTAGTAAAGAGATGATTTGGCTATAGAGGTGGAATAGGGAAAGAAGTAGGAGAATAGTAGGTTGTATAGTGACAACCATAGTGCCATTCACCTTGCAAAGAACATTCTAAGACTAAACATATACAACTCAAGTACCATTTTATACGATTCGTTTTGGAAGATGGATAGTTGAAGTTGGAAAAGATACACAATAGTTGGAATCCTGTAGACATGTTAACAAAGGTAGTAACTAGGGAAAAACTGAGTTCTTGCTCAGTTTCAGTTGACCTTCAAGCATGATGGTGAATATGAGAAACTTGCCAGGTCCAAAGTTGGAGCATAGTCTAATAGGTGCAGTAGCGGTGGAGTTGCTATGATCAATCTCTAAGTGAGTTACTGTTGGTTGTGAAGCCTGATTATTTTCCTGATTCAAAGGTCTTGTTTCACTTGTGTTTGGATCCCAATTCTTGATGGGGAGGGGCGAGGGGGGGGGGTGTTGTGGGGGGGAAAGCCCCACCACTACTATATCTAGGGGTTCTAGGGGTGCAGTGACAACCTTTTGGAGCCCCCCCTAGTGGGGGTTCGGGGGCAACATTGACGAAGAGAAATTTTTGGAAAAAATTTCCTTGTAAAATATTGTAATTTCATAGTCAATATGGACTGTGCATCATTAGGTTACAAACCTAATAGTAGAGATTATGTTCGTGTATTTTTTCCCTAGAAGACAACCCTCTTTTATAGAGGGCATTGTATTAGAGGTGTGTATTGTGAGAGAACACTGTGATTAAGAGAGGAGACTGTGAGAAAGTGAAGAGGAGATTAGAATGGATGTGCTACAGGTTGTATCCCTTCATTTTGTTGGATAGAATAAAGAAAGGATTGGCTGTTCTTCGGTGGATGCAGCCCATATCGGGTGAAACATGTATATTGGTTTCTCTCTTGTATTGTGCGCTTTCGTATTTTATCTTTGCATTTATTTTATTCTTATTGCTTTGAGTTCTTGTTTCTAACAAGAACCATGTTTCTTCTTCCAAAACCTTTCCATTATTGTTGAAATTCTCAAAGTAAATGATAAATTTGAATTTGATGGACAAAGTGAGCCTTAACTCATGATTTAGTGGCCACCAACAAATCTCAACATTCTTTTGAGAGTAGTCTCAATCTGCTTGTTTTCTTTATATTGATGTGTGTGCACATAATATAAGCTAAAAGTTTATTCCTATTTGATCGATTTCCTATAAGTCAATCACAAGTTGATATGTGTCTCCCAATGTTGGAGGACATCAGGGGAGCCTTTATTATGTACGACAACATCCTGGAGCTTGACATGTGTACCCTCAACGTGTAGCTTTCCACATGTGTTATTGTAGATTGCTTCTAAGAACATTGTCCCACATATGTATTATTGGGCTCCCTTACCTCTCATATCTATAGAGGAAGGAGAAAGTCCTTTTTTTATCATCATTGTACTCTACACTTTGTAGTTGACTTCTTGGAGGAAGTCACTTAGGTTTATGATGTGACCCTAGGAGGAGTTATGAAGTCTAGAGAGGACGACTTGGTTTGGAGCTTAATCCTTGTGAGATACTAGTGTTTACTCTTGTGAATAAGACATTGGTGATGGTCACTCATTAATCTTTGTTCATCTTGTGTTATATATGTAACTAGACGGGTGCACTGGTCATCATCTCTCTCTCTCTCTCTCTTATATCTACGGATCAATGCCTTTCTCTAAAATGCATTGAACCCTTTCTCTCTTTTGTTGGAACTTGTAAGATTGGAATGCATTCAACTTTTTCCATATTGAAACTGGCTAATTGAGTAGCCTTCTTTCTTAGAAGACAAGATACTCTTGGTTGACTAACAACATCTTTGAAGGATCAAGGATTTGGGATCTAGGTAGATTGGCTACTCTTTTCTAGGGAGAATCATGTTGGAGAATCTGAAGACAAGGGCAGAGGAGATGTCCCATTGAGAATCATTCAATATGCCCTTAGGATCAAGATAGAGTTGGAGGGCTGAATCCCTACAACAATGGCTTCTTCCTTGGCCATGCAAGTCTAAGAAGAACACTAGCAAGCAATTGTACCTACAACATAAGAAGCAAGTTCGTAGAGGTGAGCCATAACTCATACAAAGTCAACCAATGAATAGTGCAAGTTGTTGACCATCCTTCCCTCAAAGGCGGGGCTGAATTTGATGGGCAAAGTGAGCCTTAACTCATGATTTAGTGGCCACCAACGAATCTCAACATTCTTTTGAGAGTAGTCTCAATCTGCTTGTTTTCTTGATATTGATGTGTGTGCACATAATATAACCTAAAATTTTATTCCTATTTGATCGTTTTCCTATAAGTCAATCACAAGTTGATATGTGTCTCCCAATGTTGGAGGAGGACATCATGGGAGCCTTTATTATGTACGACATCATCCAGGAGCTTGACATGTGTACCCTCAATGTGTAGCTTTCCACATGTGTTATTGTAGGTTGCTTCTAAGAACATTGTCCCACATATGTATTATTGATCTCCCTTACCTCTCATATCTATAGAGGAAGGAGAAAGTCCTTTTGTTATCATCATTGTACTCTACACTTTGTAGTTGACTTCTTGGAGGAAGTCACTTAGGTTCATGAGGTAACCCTAGGAGGAGTTATGAAGTCTAGAGAGGACGACTTGGTTTGGAGCTTAATCCTTGTGAGATACTAGTGTTTACTCTTGTGAAGAAGACATTGGCGATGGTCACTCATTCTTCGTTGTTCATCTTGTGTTATATATGTAACTAGACGAGTGCACTGGTCATCATCTCTCTCTCTCTCTCTTATATCTTTAGTTATGCTTGGTCTCTCTCTCTCTTGGAGTTGCTAGGGTTTCTTGAGGTTCTCAATGTCTTGAAATCTAGGGTTAGGGTTTCATCCTCGGAGATTTATAGATTAGGGTTGTGAGATACTGGTGTTTACTCTTGTGAAGAAGACATTGGCGATGATCACTCATTCATCTTTGTTCATTTTGTGTTATATAACTAGACGGGTGCACTGGTCATCATCTCTCTCTCTCTTATCTTTAGTTATACTTGGTCTTTCTCTCTCTTAGAGTTGCTAGGGTTTCTTGAGGTTCTCAGTGTCTTGAAATCTAGGGTTATGGTTTCATCCTTGGAGATTTGTAAATTAGGGTTTTGAGATGAAACACATGGTTGGACTTGGTGAATAAGACGAGGAAGAGAGGTTTTGCCTTGGAGATCTTGCTTGATTTATTCATGTTTGTTGGAGCTCGTTAGTTGATTTAGGGTTTTTCTTGGTTTTCCCTAGCGAGGATTTTGGAGAGCTAGTGGATTGTACAAGTTTTGTGATAAGACTATAGTATGTACATGAACACTATCTTATGCATATCAATGAAGTTTTCAGTTGTCCTATGTGTAAATTGTAGATTTGATTTTTAGCTATCTATCTTCTTTATGGTTTGTAATTTCCAATTATACATGTCTTGTTGATTTTACACAAGTGAAGGGTAATTATTCTAAGTGATTTGATATTGCAATTGAAGAAGATAAGGGCTATTTATTGTTGTATTTACTACTGTAAATGAGGGATTTCAGATCTGGTTTATGTGTGATAAGACTGCTTGTACATTGGAACACTTTGGTGTCTTTTCTCTTGGATTGCCTAGAAGTTTGGGGTTTTAAGACTTGAAATATTGTTCATTGCTGCTGTTGTTTTAATTGTATTTCATAACATTCCCAAGGATGAAAAGCACTGGGTTAAGGTTTGGGAAGCCTCAAGTTAAGAGGTGGAATTTTTGTTTTACATTAAACCCCTGGAACACAAAAAATTTCACATGGTATTAGAGCTTTTGTGGCTGAGATCACTTTGTGTAAGGAGTTGGTATTTCAACAATAGATTACTTGGGGGAGGTGCTTGAGCCTTGAGGTTGTTGGGTGTGATACCCTAGGTTGCTTGAGATGAGCACTTTCACCTGTGAGAGTTTTCGATGGGTTTTAATTATGATGAGATATGATGGATCTACTACATTGAAGGCTGTTGTGGATGTATTTTTTGTGGGTGTGATGATGCCTAGGGGGACTTGTGATAGGTGGCTGATTTGTTCCAAAGGTTGCCAGTATGTTTTGACCTGTGATAGGTATAACATCTATGTGATTATTCGCTGGTATAATTTTATTTTTAGTAGGTGAGTTGCCAAGAGTACCTGTGATAGGTGGCTCATTTGTTTCAGTAGATGCCAGTGTTTATCACTTGTCATAGGTGGAGGATCTTCTTAATGTTGCAGATTTTCAAAGATTAATATGGATTTGGACTCTTGATTGTCGTAACATTGTGTGTAGTGTTGGATGGTATGTGGAGAGTGGAGTTTTAAGACATATGATATATAGTAAGTCTTTATTTAATAGGATTTAGGACAAAGAGGGAGGCATGGATGTGGAGCTTGGTGATGATGTAACTTATCCTTTGAGAGGATTTGGATCCATTTTCTTTTAGATGCTTTCAGGTGTTGTTCTTGAGCTAAGTGATATTCTATTTGTTCATGTGTTGAAGAAAAATCTTCGTTGGGTGTCTTGTGTGACAAATGTATAGTGGAGAGTTGCTTTTGAGGGACAACTGTGCACCATCAATTTAGCTAGTTTGAGGACTTTGTCTAGAGGGGTGAGAGAGAGTGGCCTTTTAGGTTACTTGCTGATCCAATGGCAAGTGTACATTCTAGTGAGAGTTTGGATGAGCCTATAACTTGGAGGAGGCACATGCATGGTGAGATGCCATATTCTAAATCTTTTGCAGTTTCAGAGATTGTTTCTAGATTCGTAGTTGATGGGAGTGTTGTAGAGTACATGGACATGGTTGTAGGATCCTCTCGATAGGAGTTGGCCTTGACGAGACACTTGAGAGGTTGGATGAACCCTCTAGCTTTGAGGAGGCACATGCATGATGAGATGTCAGATTCTAAACCTATTGTAGTTTCAGAGATTGATTCTAGATTTGTAGTTGATGGGAGTGTTGTAGTGTTCAGGGACATAGTTTTTGGATTCTCTTGATAGGAGTTGACCTTGACGAGATACTTGCTCCACTTTCCATTTATAGGAGATAAAGAAGAGGAACACGTTAATTTTTGATGTCCCTGCTACTATGAGATACGTTGTTGGTTCCATTGCTTGTTTAGGGAGTTCCTAACTTCCTTATCTCCCTCTCCACTCTTTCCAGTTACCTCGACCAATGATCCCTGGACTTATATTTAGGAGAGGCCCTTAGGCTTAGAGTTCACATTCTTTTGCCTCCCACTCGATGGGATGCTATTTAAACGACCTCAACTTTCTTCCTGGTGCTTCTAGATAGGGGCATCGAAAGGCAGGCAAAGTGCAATGCCATTCCAAGTCAAGGATCTCTCAGGTCTCGAAAAGCAGCCTAGCGCTTGATAGGTAGACCCACGAGGAGTTGTTGTACGAGGTCTCGAGATAACTCATGCTAGAGTGGTAGGAAATCCCTTTCTACCAGCTCTTGAAAGAGGACCACCTTTTCTAAACAAAGACATCCCCTATATTAGATCCATTTCCTCTGGACAAACTTCTATATAGGGTTTCTTTCCTTCGACCTTGGACGTAGGAGAGATTCCCTCTCAACTTAAAAAGAGGACCCCCTCTCCTTCATTTGACGATGAGCACTTGGAGCATTGATGATTTTTCCATTGTACTTGGCGCCAAAGCATTATATTTATTCTTAGAATTGTGATAGTTGTACTTGGATCTTTTAGAGTAGCACTATTTTTTTCTTTTACAGGAGTGGCCTTTTCACTCCCACTTTGTACCACCACTTTTGTATTGAACAGTCCTGCTGACCTACTTTTGGTCATTTGATGGAAACCGATAAACTTATCTCATCTTAACTTGGGATGAAGGAGTTGATCGTGTTCAAGTTGTTGCTTTAGTTGCCAGAGGTTTTGTAGTGCATGAGAGAGATTCTCATGATTACAGGTTGTTAATAGCACTATGTAGGTTATTGCTTGTACCATGAGCTCAATATTTCAGGATCAAGTAGTTGACTTGTGTAGTCATTTATCATTGTGATTTTGATACATTTGATCTACTTGTCTTGATCTTGTGTTTATCTTTGTAGGATGTATTGAACAAAGTTACATATATCGTGTCGGCGAATATATTGCCGGGGGTCCAGAATGAAACTTATCGGCAGCAACGGCGAAAATATCGGAAAATATCGGCAAATGTTGTTTTGCATTAAAAAATACGAAAATAAACATTTTTTTTTCAATTTTTTTAACATCTAAAGCAACAACAACATCAAATAAACACATTTCCACATAAATATTAAAATACAACTCATATATAAGATGCATAATATGTCAAATGGTGGATCATGATCAAATATCGAGTTCGACTATATAGTATAAAGTATCAAAATACTGAAAATACTGAAATGTGTTCTTGATGGAATGATAGAAAATCACATCAAATGATCAAAATAAAAGTCTCTCAAGAGATGAATCATCATGACTCACGAGGCATGTAGATAGTGTATAGAGTCTAGACATAGGACACCAACATAGTATGATAGTACAATGATAAATAATAGGAATCAAGTCATCGACTCCCTGAAGA